>OU426980.1:79245158-79832047 GCA_911387785.2 Aelia acuminata
TAACCTTAGGTGGCTTAATTATTCTAGTTACCACAAGGACTGTTCAGTATAATTTATTGAAAATGAGGGTATAAATTCATACAATTATATTATTAATAAGCTTAGGCTATTAGATTTTCTCTGTGTTTTTGTATTTTTAAATTATACAATTGTAAAGATTAAATCATGGAAAAAAAGGCTCTTATTCATTTATCTTGGGTATGTCTATAATTTCATAGTTGTATTGCTAAATATGTTATGTGATAATTCTTTAATTATAATTAACAACTTTTATTATCAGTACCTTATTTATATTTCTAAAACTTAATGTCAATAAAAAAAAAAATCGAATCAAACAGAAATTTTCTGTTATGCTTATTGTACATCAATTTTTTTAACGTTAATTTGAAATAAACTATTAATCATTTAACAGTGGATAGAATTAATTTATTATCTTATTATTAGAGATCATTATAAATTTCTAGGATGAATATTTGCATACTAATTGCCTTGCTGCATTAGCGAACATGTCATCCCAGTTTTCAAACCTACAATCTTATGTATGTCAGCGGCTTGTGGGACTTTTTGAAGTTTTAGCTAAAACATACAATCGTGCTAGACAAGAGGTATTTTATATTTTTATCTGTATTAAATATTATTTTCTAAAACACTCCTTGTTGATTTATGGTTTTTATTGATCGAATGTTTTAATCTCATTATGAACTAGTGGCTTTGATAATATGCTATGATGATTTTAGTATTTAGATGAGGCTACCTTCACATGTGTTGCCTTGTTATATACTGATTATATTGAATAATATTTATTCAAGCAATGGACTGTAATTTAAAAAAAAAATATGTAAATCAAATTAACTGTAGACTCACCTGTGGCCTTCGAACAGCATTCACTTTGGTTTGGCTCACGCTAACTTATTCTTTTTGGTTTAAATATACCATAGTGGGGTTTATAATGTCCCCTTTTTACTCATCAGATTGGTTACCAACGACATATACTCCTGCCGTAAGTAATCTGGCATCACCTTGTGGTATAACTATCGGACTTCTGGACAGTGATCTAATTGCTTTTCAAAATTTATAAATCTTCTTTTGGCTTCTCCAATGAATCCTCCAACCGATTGGTATTTTCCTGAAAGGCAAGGTAACAACAAATGACGAACCCCAGATTTAAAAAAGTTTCACATTCCATTGCCACAAGTGAAAGTAAAGTAGCTAAACTAGGAACTTCTTCAATCTCACTAGATATTTGCCCAATCTATAAAAAGAAGGATGACAAACAGGCATACAACTAATACTATTCTATGGCTGTTCTAAAATTGGAGTATTTCTCATTAAAATGAAACCCAAAATGCTATCCATTGCAACCACCTGATCCAAATTCCCCTTGAATTTATTTTCTTTCAATAAATGAGGTACCAACTCCTATTTATATTATATTAAGGTAACAGCCCCTTAATGCCATCAATATTAACTGGTAAGTAAAAATTGTCACCTACAGCCTGAAAACTCTAAATAAGACAGCTGAGACCTATCAGTTTCACTATCCGGAAATTCGTCTATAGTCGTAGAGACCACTTAGGGTTCAATATCAAATGAAATATCTGGATCTAATTTAAAGTAAAAACTACTGACTGTTTTCCCTGGATTAACTGGATTAATCCCTCCCAAACCTACTACACATGTTTTTAATGGGAAAAAAGGCATTTTAAGTTTTTGGCATATTTTTACTGTCAGAAAATTTGGCAGTGACTACCTAAATCCATCAAACACCGCTTATCATGTGATTGTCCTCCACCACTTCGAATATTTACCATCGCAGTAGACAAAAAACCATAAAAGAACTAGTCAGAAAAACAATCTTGAAAATTCGCCATCAAACAGGTGTTAATCTATGTATTTTGCTGACCTTCCACACCCGAATTTTCCTGACCTACAACATAATAATGAATGATAAGGCTTATAACATTGCAAGCATGAGCTCACTTTTTTACAGTTATGCAATAAATGATTAGAAGAAAAACAGCACCCCTTTTTTTATAATAAAACAAAATCTTTCCCAAGTAGACCCCCTTATGAATATTCAACAATCAACTAATTGATGAGATCCTTGATTGAATTTCAAACATTTCGTCTTTTTAAATCATTGTTAGTATTTTATCCCAATTACGATCACTAACACCTTATTTTTTAAATTCTCTTTTATTTAATTTTTCAATCTGCTCGAGGGTTTATTCTCCCCATGGTAGAGAGATGGGTTTATTCCCTATGAGAATGTTTCTCGACGAATGCTACGAAATCCCTATAAGTAGACATTACTTTTTCGTTAACCACGGCTTCAAGACCCGACAAGATACTATGTCGAAAATTTTCTTTTGCTTGGTTGCAATGCTTAGTTTGAGGAGCATTTTTTCTGAGTCTCGGCGATATTGTGAATATTTTCCCGATAGATTTGAGAAAAGACATAAATTTAACCCTAGGATTACCTTGGGGGGGGGGGGCTCTTGGAGCCTATTAATAACTCTCCACCCTGTTTTACACCTAAATTATTAAATAAAAAATTAGTAGTCAGAAAAACATTTAAGATTAATGCAAACATGAATTGAAATTTAACTGTAACATTTTATATCCAGAAGAAATAGTTGAGTGAAGAAAAAAAAACTGCTTGTGGGCTCGCGGATATAATTTAAAATTATTAAACTATAATTTTATAAAGGCATTGATAATAAATTTCAAACAATTAATGTTGTTTTTTTTTCTGTTATGTACCAGAAAACACAATTTTCAAAAGTGTAAATTAGTTAAATATCTTTTATATCATGAATGATGAATTTTAGCAAACATGGAAATGACATTTTTAATAATCTATAGTCTGGCTGGTGGATGTCGTGACACGGAATCACCCCCACCCACGGCAGAGAGTAGGCGGAGCCTTCCCCTTCCCTGCCACCCATACCACTGTCAGTTCAACCCAATCGAATTGATATGGGCCCAAGTAAAAGTTAAAGTAGCTAAAGAGAACTCATCATTTAACTTTACGAAAGTAGCGTGTGAGTCAATTACACCTGAGAACTGGAGAGAAGCAATGAGACATACCAAAGAAATTATTGAATCGGCTTGGGTGAAAGAAGGAATCCGTGAAGAAAAAATTGAGCAAATGGTTACCAAGGTTACAGAAAGTTCTTCTTTGGCATCATATGTAGATTCGGACACGTCGGTTTCTGAGTGGGGCATTGAAGAAACTATGGACAGCGAAGATTGGGGCTGCTCTCTTTTATAATAAGATCAATAACAATATTTTTTTTAATTTTGTAAATAAATTAACTTTCATTTTAGTTCCTTTTGTTCATTTTTTATAAAATAAAAACACATAAAATAAATTAACAAGATCAATAACAATATAATATATTTTTATGTTTTATAAAACATATATTAAGTTTTAACTGTTTTAAATTGTATTTTATAAATCAATTACCTTTCATTTTAGTTCCTTTTTTTCATTTTTTATAAAATAAAAACACAAAAAATAAATTAACAAGATCAATAACAATATAATATATTGTTGTGTATAATATAATATATTGTTATGTTTTATAAAATACGAGGGCGTATTGAAAAGTAAGGTCTCCTATTTTTTTTTCATAGAAAATTTAATTTATTTACAACTTTGGTTACATCGTTGGAAGGGTTGAATATTTACCTATTTTTCTACATATTCGCCTTGACGATCAATAACTTTTTGCATTCTGTTAACCAGCTTTTTAATTTGTTAAGGACGCGCATTGTCATGAAACAAACACACTCCTTTGGTGAGCCTACCCCTTCTTTTGTTTTGAATGGCTCGCCGAAGTTTCTTGAGAGTCTCGCAGTAGCTTTCTGAGTTGATTGTTGTTCGTTTTGGCATGAAATCAACCAACAGAACCCCGTTCCGGTCCCAGAAAACGGTGGTCATAACCTTTCCCGCTGACTTCTCCGTCTTGAACTTCTTGGGCTTCGGTGAGGCGATGAATTTCCATCGGAGAAACCTTTTTTGCATTCAAAAAATGAATGACTGAGCGCAGTTCGCACTTGGCGGGATAGCGAAGCGGGAGCTCCATCTTAAATGACTGCCACAAGGCAACTGAGCGTCCCAAGGTCACGCGGGTGGATTTGCACTGTGGTGGGGGAACCGCGGGTGAAGCGCTGTTGTCAAATCTCGCCTAGCAACTCGTGTTCGGAAACGGCGGCGTTGGAGACCTTACTTTTCAATACGCCCTCGTATATATTAAGTTTTAACTGTTTTAAATTGTATTTTGTAAATCAATTAACTTTTGTTTTAGTTTTTTTTTGTTGTTCTCGCTTTTAGAACAAGATAAAATGATATTTTTTTTAATTTTGTAAATAAATTAACTTTCGTTTTAGTTGTGTTAGTTCATTGTTTATCAATTAAAAATGCAAAAATGTTTAAATTTAAAAATATTCAGCGTTTTTCGACGTTACAATAAAAAAAAAAGGTAGAGCCGGACGGAGTAGCGATCCGAGTGTTGGGGTGGAGTCCACTGATCCAACATCCAACACGCAACATCCACCGGCCGTACTATAGAAAAATTACTTTCGTCTCCCTCTATAATTTTTTTGTTTACATCCACTGTTTTATAAATATGTAAATATTGCAATCTCGTTAAATAAATTTTAAAAAAAAATTATTTAGAGTTAATTAACAATAAAATAAAGCTATGGGTTTGCAGAGACCCCCCCCCCTAGGTAAAACTAAGAAGTCCGATACCCCTTGGTAATCCAATATGGTCCGATCCAAATGGTAATAAGTGATGTGGAATATATTGTGAGCTGTATGGATACATGTGGAAAAATAGGAAATTACTTTGAATGAAAAAAGAGCAAGAATCAGAAATTAATCTACCAGATCTAGGAACAGGATTTAAAAGACGTGCTCAGATTTAAAAAGAAAAATCCCCAAATAACTATTTTAAAATTTGATAAAATAAAAAAGTGGCTATTATGGAGGTAAAAGAATATGACAAGAAACTGAAACTGAAACTGAAACAAGAAAAGTTGTTAAATGAAGACTATACTTACAGGAAAGTTAGGCTGGATCCATTACCAGAAATTAAGAAAAAATTAGCTAAATATATTGATAGGTTGATAGCCCACAAGTTTATAGACGACAAAGAAGAAAAATAAATTAATAGACCACCACTGCATTCATCCTAGAATTTTTGGATTAATAAAGCTAGATAAAGAAGAAAATAATTTACGTTCCATTGTTGATGGTATAAAATCTCTAATGTATAAATTCTCCAAATATTTGAAAAACCTTCGGTAGATAACCTTACTAGTGACAACCATTATGATGTCAAGAATTCCATAGAGGTAAAAGAGCGTCCCTGTTTACCAATGTGCCACTTAAAAAAGTATATAAGATCATAGAAGAAAAGTGAAAGAAGGTGGTGCCACACATAAGATTTAAAAAAAAAAAATGAATGCTTAAAATGGATAAAACTGGTGTGTGAAAATAGTTATTTTAGTTATAATGGGGAATTATTTAGACAACTCAAGGGGCTGCCTATGGGGGATTAATGTCAGGAGTGTTGTTGGATTAGTAGTTAATGATGAAAATAATGAGGCCATAAGGAAGTCAGGGATTAAGCCTAAACTATTAATGAAATATGTAAGTGACCTGTTCTGCATATTAAATAAAGGCTGTATGCAGGGGTTCTTAGAAGCGTCAAATCGTTACCAAAATAAATTAAATCTCACCATAGAAGAAGCGGATGGAAAAATTAGGTTCTTGGACATAGATATAATTAGAATGAATAATAAAATTTACATGGAGTGGACCAAAAAAGAGACTAATAGCAATGTCATTTTAAATTACTTATCACTGCATCCCCAACTAATGAAATTTAATTTGATGAATAATAGGATGATTAACCCTTTGCACTCGAGGTCTTCGGAGCGGAGCCATTTAAAATTTTTCTTCAAACTCGAGGGCTCCGCTATGGAGACAATGTAAATAATTTTCAGTTTTTAACATATAATGACATAAACCAATTGTAAAAACTATTTATAGGATATTTCGCTTTTGGTGATAAATGATGGTCGCGGCTTGCGGTGTTTTTCATTATTTTTATAGTACGTTAATGTTAATCTTTTAACATCGGCTATATTTTGTGGTTTTAATTCATCTTTTATTTCCTCAATAGTACAATAATTTATTATAATTTATAATAAAATTATAAAGAAATATATTAAATTTTAAAAAAAGTAATTTTGAAATTAATATAAAATTATATAAAAAATATAAAATTTTAAAAAATTAATTTTTTGTTTGTAACTATGTGTTGTTGAAGCTTCACAGACACATATAACCTCAATTTCATTACAATTCCTTACTTGGTTCTAAAATTTTACTGTATAATGTTACGTTTTTAGGGTGTACGTTTTCGCAAATAAGTTGCTGACGAGTTGCCGGTAGGTAACGTCCGAAAGGGTGCCGAGTGCAAAGGGTTAATAGTCAGGATTTTAATATTTTAGTTTAATCTTTTTTTCATTTTGAAATGCCAATGTTTCAATCCTTACATGTGGAACTTCATCATGGCTAAAAAGAAGACCAATTTATGAGTATCCATGCTAGAAGATGACAATTAAATGTAAATAATGTAATTACTAATTATAGATAGTAACAACAAGGAGTAACAGAATAATGGAAAACAAATCCAACTGATTGTATGTTTACATGACCTGGATACTTAATCCTACTTAAAATTATACATGAATATTTAAATAAGTAGCTGGTTAGCAAGATGAAATAAAATCTGATGTTTACCTTCTGAGTCCTGAGTAATACAGACTGAGGGTAAAAATAAGGTGAGAGGTGGTATGGGTTAGTTTGCCGACTTCAAAGGTTTATTACGGGAAAACCCAACACTTTTAAAGTGAAAGGCTATATGACAACTAAGTGAAAATATAATTAAAAAGGAATTTTAAAAAACTAAAAATATAGATGGCACAGTATACAAATTGTTATATCTGGACTCAATAATAAGATGAAAGTGAGATTATACTTAAGGTAACAATGTATGAAACCTATGGAATCAAAACTAGAACTTGAGGATGAGGAAGATGTTAGAGTAAGTAGATAAAATTATCTCTTTGTCTACTTTATGGTTTACAGGATTATTTTTTCCAGATGGATGAATATGAGAAGAGTCACTTATCATGGTTAGGTACAGCAGCTAATATAAAGGGGTTCTCAAAGTCAAATGAATGATTATGGGCAATGGCATGTTCTGCTAATTAAGATGTTAACGAATTATGCGTGGAAATACTGTATTTATATTGGTATATCCATTTTTTAAAATAATTTTTGGTTTCACCAATATAACAACTGTTGCAATGCAAATAGCATGGAGCACTCCATATGATAAACTACATTACATTTTTCTAGGAGTGGTACAGGTTTTTTTAGTTTGGTATACAGATTTAATTTGTTATTTTTTAATAATAGGCGTATGTGTGGAAAACTGGATGAGAAGGATTTTTAATTTTGTTGGAGAGAATGGGGATATATGGGATAGATATGTATTGAAAAGTAGAGAGCAGAGGTTATGATGAGTTGGTAGAACAATTGTGAGTATTAGCAGTGATACTGATCAGTGTTTTTATTAAGTGTTCGGAAAAATCATAGGAATTTAAGATATTTTTAAAGTGATTGTTGCAATTAGGCGTTGAGCACTGGATACAATGAACTACATTACATTTTTATAAGCTACATGACAACTAAGTGAAAATACAATTAAAAAGGAGTTATAAAAAACTAACAATATATGTTGGGGAGAGCGATATTATAAAATAAGAAATTAACAAGTATAAATCTCTGACCCCGTTTCAAAATTGCCGTTCATTTTGAGCACCTAACAAGAATTAATTACGGGTGAAAATTATATGTATTAAATTATGTGGAGAAAATAGAAAAATGAACAAACTAAAGGAATTGTGAAATTTTAAGTAGTTGATTTAATTGAAAGGAGAGAATTACAAAAATTAAAATGTTTAATTTACAAAAAAGTAGTATTAAAAAAATAACTGAAAATAAATTACTTCTGCTAAGAATAAAATATAAACAATTCAAAGTTAATAATGGAAAAGAAAAAAATGTAAATTAAACAATAGAAAAAACAACCTCTAACACTAATGAAATTAATAAAATACATGATTTGGTTTTTTTTAACTATTGATAATTCAAAAAATAAACAAAAATATAAAAATGACTGAAGTTATAAGTAATGCAGGTAGCTGGAGCTGTTTTTTAAAAAGGTCAACAAATAATCAAGGCCCATAACGGTTACCTGTCACCAGTTCCGTTCCTGCAAATTAACGGTTTCCATCATCGTGACAAGGTCCAGTTCCAATGGTGGGGAGTGAAGTACTACTGGTGCACAATCGGCGATTGTGAGGTCAATTGAAAGATCGATGATCGACTATCTATCTGTCAATCATTTGGTGGCACAAGAATGAGCTCCTTTTACTGAATACGAAATTGAAGACAGTTAATCTGCAAACCGTAAACAAACACTCCAGATCTCCAAGCTACCTAATTCTAAAGTTGTAAATATATTATATTTAAATTATTATTTAACAAAACATTTTCTTCTCTCGTTTCAATAAAATTATAACTTATAAAATTAATTTACAATAGAATAAACTTGTCCATGGCACAATTAAAATAAAAGGATAATTTACAAGAAAAAACTGAAATAAAATTTTGTTAAAGAGAATGGCTTTAACAATATAGATTTCTCATTAAAACATATGTGAATGACCTCCTACTGATACTCTATCCTAATGCTATTACTGATATTCACACCACCTTTAACTCTTACCATCCCCGTCTTCATTTCACTGTTAATTGGAATGAGATATTATTTATACATGCCTTTTTAAAATAATCATAAATGGATTTTATGATTTTTCAACTATGGTTTCTAGAGTCTAAGCCTAATGGTTTAGAGTGAGCATTATGGAAGTGTTCAGCTAGTAGCTCAACTTTATCGTTATCCTCATAAGCAAAAATATTTATTTTTTCCAAGGGAGAATTTTCGTTGACTAGTGAATGTTTTAAGAATATTCCGTAGGTTTTTTTATCACCGATCTTACAGGAGCTTAAGGTTGTTGTCCAATAATTTTTTTATCCAAGCCACAGTAATGAAATGAGTTGCATAATATTTTCTCAATTTTTTGTAAGATCTACGATGCTTGGTTTGCAGTGCAGCTGTGCAGGTTTATAAATAAGTTCAAAAGGGCTCTGAATTTGTATTTGATCTTTTATTAATAAAGTTTAAGTTGGCTTAACAGGTTCACGCCATTGTGTACCACCAGTAGCCCTCACTAGCCTTTGCATCTGACACTTTGGTCAATCACAAAACTTTCCTGTACAATGAGAACCTTTAAATCTTCTAGATATACAGAACTAAAGCTGATAAAATTGTCTAAATTTGTCATTCTTATAGTCCTTTTTGCTACATGTAACCGTTAATGAGATATAGGGTCTCAAAAATCTGTAATTATTGCCAACACTACAAATTTTTGGCAAAACGTCTGTCTCCTCCTCCTTCACGCCAGAGAAAATTCTTTCGAAAGAAAGTTGTTGGTGAAGCAAGTGAGAGCATATATCTCATTAATGGTTACATATTACAAAAATCAGTCCAGCTCTATTTCTTTCTTTGTTTGTAATTGCTATTGATTTAAGGAGAGTGGGTTATCAGCCCACTACCCCCGAGTCAGGTGGAGGGATTGGCTCCTCAAGCTTCCTGACAAGCTTCCCCCGTCCGGGGCTGCTTCCTAGGGGAGGTGACCCTAGGGTGTGTAGTGTAGTTGACCTTTGTCTGTAATGTGGGGGTGCTTGTGGTGTGCTTTATATTGTTTACTGTCAGGACCAGTAGCTGATTGCAGTCTGACGACTGGGGGGGGGGACGACTACTTCCCTACGCCATCAATTACTCCTCCGAATCATGGACCCTCACCTCAAAACACAAGAGCCAGATCCAGACAATGGAGATGAGATACTTGAGGAAGGTGGAAGGAAAGACAAGGAGAAATAGGATCCGCAATACAACTATAAGATCGAACCTTGAGGTACAGCCGGTAAAAACCATTCTAGAAGAAAATAAACTGAGAAGGTTTGGGCACCTCCTAAGTATGAGCATCGAAAGAATGGCAAGGATTGCGTATGAGACAAGAGTTGATGGAAGAAGACCGAGAGGAAGACCACGGATCACCTGGGAAGAAGGTGTACGGGAAGCATTCAGGAAGCGAGAACTGGACTGGAGCAAGAGGAGAGAACTGGTACAGGAGAGGGATACTTGGGTCAAGCTCTATAGAGGGCATCCCCACACTGCGCAGCGGTAGAAGGGGAAGGAATATGATGATATTACAAAAAAAAAAAAAAGAACGAAAAATGTAGAAAATTTATACATATAAATTTTTCGTTGGACTAAACTCTACTGAGATATTGGGTGAAAAAACCAAAAATGGACCTTTAACCCTCCCTCTTCTGCGTAACCCTTTAGTTCATGGTCTTTTAGTATGTTATACTACTAATAGTATGTTATACTATGGTATACCTAAACAAAATACCATAGTTGATCTTTCCACTTATTGACTTTCCGGCTAAAACCCCTATCAGGGCATTTGTTGACATATACAGAATACAGAATGGTCTCGAAAATCTGAACCCCTTGTAATCCGAATAAGAATAAAAAAAAAAAGGTAAGGTTGACTGATTGAGGGACAGTATGAAATGGCTACACTTCTACTGTCCAATGTCTGATTTCAGGAAATTTTATAATGTCCTCGTGGAAAAATTGTTATTGAAAAATTGTTGGAAAAGTGGATCAAGATCCTTTTTTACTGAAAAAGACGTGATGGGAGTTTGCTCATATTATGGTCACCAAATCAAAGTAAAGAGTTGGACTTGTGCTCTTGGTGGTGTAATGGAACACATCGCGCAAGATACGCTGTAGACCCGGGTTCGAATCCCAGCCAAGGCCAATCTTTTCTCTTTGAATGAAAAAATTTAAAATCTATAAAAAATATATAAATATTAAAAATATATGATATTTCAATAGATCCTGCTGTTTGGTCAAATAGTCCTCACACCCTCCCTCCCCCTGTATAAATTCGCAAATAAAAATTGGAAGATTGAGGGCAGGGATCACTAAAGAAAAGGGATTGACTTGACTTGGACTCGTGGTCTTAGTGGTGGAATGGAACAAACTGTGCATGATATGCAAACACGCACACACACACACACACACACACACACACACACACACACACACACACACACACGCATTCCTTGATGTTCTGTCAATGTATGAATAACTATATTTGATGACATTTCGAGACTATCTTGTTCTCATAATCATGTTCTACAATGAACAAACAGGTTGAGATAAAATTATATAAGTTACACAGGTAAAGGTTTGGAATATAAAACTGTATATAATTCAAAATATAGAGGTGTATGAACATACTATGTTGTCGATGGATAATGCTACATAATTCTCATAGCTCTATAGCAAATAACAAAATTGCTAGTGTACCATAGTTAGAAATTATCTAGTTCTGGATATTTAAGCATTTTGAAGTGCTTTAATTTAATGCTCGTAGCCAGAAGTTAACATTATAATTTTCCTACACAGCAATTATAACTTGTACTTCTTTCATGGAAAGATATGATTTAGACCTTTTCAGAGACATATTCAAAACCAAACTAAAAAATAACATCCCATTGGACAAAAAGTGCGCTGGAAATGAAAAGGTAAGCAAAATGAAATTCTTAGAAACGGTAATCTCTCGTCCATTTCCCTCTCCACTAAAAAGGTTATAGACCGAACCAGATTTTTTAAAAATTTGAAATATTGGATATTTAAAATACTGGGAATCAGAAAATAAATATGAATTATCGAAGGGACCAAATTACATTGTTTTCATACAAATTAGAGGGAGATTATCAGGGACCTGCAAATCCATTCAACTTATCGGGATTCTACTGTACTCCAATATACAATGGCATGTTCAGGACTGTAAAGGAATAGAAAAGTGATGCGGGAAAGGGTTCATGGATTTTCCTGACCTTATGGTATTATCAGATTTTTAACCCTTTAACCGCTAAGCTCTCGGAAGGAGAGTTGCACTGAGGTGCTGAGCGGGTCTGCAGGCATTTCACTCCCCACGCTAAGGCCTGCAGGCCACATTCCGTCGCTGACCGCTTCAACTCCTCATAACTTTCACCGACTATTTATTAATGTTTTATTATTTTTTTATGATTCTATAATACCTTTATCATTATTTCAATAAATTAAAATGCTAGATTACCGATTGCAATAAGAGATTGCGTGATACAAGAAGGTAATAATGAACAATAATATAATAATGTCAATACTTTATATACATTTTTTTTTTAATACAGTGAATATCACCAAAAAAACACAGAGGACTATCGCTCAGAGCGTCTAGAACTCGAATGAATAAAGGCAAAATATGTCCTACAGGGGAGGATAAGGAACAGAAAAAAAAATTAGCAGGTAAAGAGGGGTGAGCTGGGCTTCCCCGAACGGCCGACCCAGATGACAGGCAGCTACCGGTCTGACACAAATATTTCCGCAATAGAGATACCCCTGCAGCCTAATGAATATAATTTAGGGGATGTTGGAAAAAATTTTATGAGTTTAAGATATGTTTTAGTGTCTATAAGTTTTTATCGTTTGAGTTTTCCTAATGATATATTAGTGTGTGTCACTAATTTGTGTATTAGGTTTTTAATTAATTGTTTATTAGGGATCCTGATTATGAAAATTATATCAATTTTAACATTACGTGCTCAGGTATCGATTTATTACTAGTTATCTAATAAAAACAGTATTGGAGTTGATCATTAGGTTATAGATGGCGCCGATTATAAAAAGGAGACCGATTTTAATATTTCTTGTTAATGTATCCATTTATTATTTATATGCTTTTAAAAATATTTATTTGTTCATATATTTATTTCATTATAAAAAGAAATTTCAACTTCAATGATCAAAGCAATCACCTCATTTTTATATAACTAAATAATCAATCAGATTACATATTATATATATGTGTATGTATATATATATATATATATATATATATATATATATATATATATATATATATATATATATATATATATATATATATATATAGTAGGACCCCCATTATCCGGGGCTCTTTTAACCGGGGTTCCAATTAACTGGAGCCAATTTTTTTTTTTTAATAAGCTGTTTTTAATTTTTATGCCATTTATTTTGTATGTATAATATTTATTTAAATATTTTAATGATTGCACAATGGTTAATTATCTATTGCTCTTAGAAATTATGAAATAAAATAAATGGAAAAACCCCACAAGCTGGTATCATATAAATTGTGATTTGATTTACTCTGTTCGTTTGCTAAAGTCATGGTAAAAATTCTATTTTTTGTAATATCGTAATTAAATGAGAACTGAGATTCATTTAATACAATCTGTAAATCCTTGATTGTGACATAAGAAAACCCAAGATAGTACTAGGGCAACCGATTTTTGGGAAGTAAGAGTTTCGTAGCTTTCCTCTCAGGGCGCTATTGTCAAGATAAATGTGAAACCAACAATGTAAATATCGAATTAGACGTTATAACAAGAAAGTATACCAGTCCTCTAAAATGTACGATGATTTAATTTGGACTATAGACGCGCCAGGTCCGTCAGATAAGTCTTGTATCAGGAGGGTCTTTGTCTGGACTAAAAGAAGGATGCTGAGCAGACACTTGAAACAAATCGTCGAAGAACTCTGAGTCATCCCGACTGGTTCCTGCAACATTAAGAGTTTTCTAGTTCTTGAATCATTTTTTCTATATCTTCGTGTACCGTATCATTTAGACTTTTACTAGTGCTAGGTTTGGTCTTACCGGCTGGTTCCTTTTTTTTTACCTTTTTGGGGCCTTTTTATTTGGTCTGGGTGTAGTCTTTTAATTTTCTTTTTATTCTTTGCTTGGAATTTTCCTTGAGAATGCTTTCCTTTTTGGAATTTGGGATCCGTTGTCTTTTTTCTCTGTTGTTGGATATATATGTCTTATGGGATCTCTACATCTTCGTGATTCTGATTACGTTTATTGATTATTTTTTCTTTGTTTTGTTCAATGTTTGTTTTTGTTATTTCATGGAGCTGTTTCATTTTCTTATTGTTTCTTGCACAAGATATTCCTGAATTTCTGGTGATTCGTTGAAAGTTTCATGATTGATACCAAAAGTGATTTCATTTGGTGTCATTTTTAAGTCTTGGTTTAGTGAATTATTGTAGGCTATTACAGTTTGATCTAATTTATTTTCTTCTTTATATTTTTTGTTTTATATATTTATTAATCTTAATATTTCCAATAAGGATGAACTTGATCTATTTAAAAGTCCTAACGAGTTAGGGTGGTTTGGAGTTGTGAAGTGAATTTCGATATTTAAATACTTCATAAAAAGGTTATTGTCGAACTCTCTCCCTTATTGTAGCCAAGCTTTCTACAGCATTATAGTTGGTTGTGTAATGAGTAAAGATCTTTTTCAAAAAGGTGTCTACTATTATATAAATGTAATAATTACTCATTTGTATGGTGTCTATCATTAAGTTGGTGAACGGTCTCTCCGGCGTTGGTGTGATTTGAAGTTTTTGTTTGATGGGTCTTCTATTATAATTTCCTCGGTTGCATGTGTCACTTTTATTATTTATAATTTCTGTTATGTGGTCTTTCATACTTGGCCAATAGAATTTTGTTAATAAAGCGATGTATGTTTTGTTAGTCCCTCTATGGCATGTTTTCCCGATGAGATAATCAAGGATTAAGGTTTTTTGATCATTGGGATCTTTTACGTCTGGGACTAGTTTTACTTTTTAAGTCTATTTGTGGGGAATCTCTTATGAGAGATGAAATTTTGTTGAATAGAGCGTCATGCCAATTGTTCTCGCTTTCGATTAAATCTGTTTTTGGTGAGCAATATACTCCATAGGTTGTGTTTGGTTTTATCAACTGTAGTAATTTTGTTGCTACGATATATTGTTGTCCTTTTCGTGATATGGCCAGGTGAACTCTATTGTTTATCTATGTTTTTTATTAAAGAGCGTTTCTTCCTTACTTTCCTTGTGGCCTTTCCTAATAATTATTTAATTTTTTCTACGTTAACTGGTCTGGATTTATCATCTACAATTAATATCGTATTAACGGAAGATTCTTTGGAATGTTGCATTGCTAACGAAGATGCGTCGTCCTGAACTTCTGTATTACTGTTTTGTTCTTCAATGCCTATTTCTTCCATTAGTTCTATTATTTCTTGTGAACAATTCAGCGGGGTAGTTTCCGTGTGAAATATATCAAATTCCGGTTTTGGTGTTTGGTGTTTGGGTATCACGATAAATGGTCGGCTACTTTGTTTGCTTTACCTTCATTATATTTGATATCCAATTCAAAATCTTCTAATAGTAATTTCCACCGAATCAACCTTGCATTTTGTCTCGCACGTATTCAGATATTCTGGAATTTGAAGGATCAGGCTGTTGCATACCAAATCTTTTAGTTTCTCAAAGGCGTCTTTGTATGTTTCCCATTTAATTTCATTTTGGTGTTTTCTAAGGCATTTTGTCCTGGGGGAAGCTATTTTTGCATAATTTGGGATCATCTTGCGATTGAACCCTGTAAGTTCTAGGAAGCTTTTAATTTCTTTTTCGGTTTTCGGAAGTTTGAAATCTTTAACGGCTTTTATGTTTTCTGGATTGTGCTCTATGCCTCGTTCACTGATAATATGTCCTAGAAAGAGCAACTCTCGTTTGCAGAATTTTGTTTTTTCAAGTTGAATTTTTAGATTATGTTGTTCTAATTTTTTCAAAGTATTTTCCAAATGTTTCGAGTGATCTTCATAACTTTCCGAGAAGATGATGATATCTTCCATATATACCAATACGTTAACTGTATCTGAAAAAATTGTGTTCATGGCTCTCTCGAAAGTTGCATAAACCAAATGGCATGGGCAGAAATTCATAGTGCCCTTGGTCTGTAGAGAAAGCGGTTTTTGGGATAGATTTTTCATCTACCTTTATTTATTGGAAACCTGAGCTAAGATCCATTTCTGTAAAAATTGTAGCCTTTCCTAGTTTTCCTAATAAATCTTCAATGTTTGGAAGAGGGTACTTATCTGGGATCGTTTCTCTATTCAATTTGCGATAATCGTTGTTAAGTTTTTATGAAAACTTAAAGAATTTTTATATTATAAAAATTTGGTTTTATGTTTATTTCTTTTCTAGAAGATTATGGTTTTACTTTTGAAATTTAAACACGCTAACTTTTAGTTAATTATTCATTTCTAAATTATTAAACTCTCTAAGCATTCTAATTTGCCAAGTTTTATCATGTACTTACAACGTGGTTTGCTATTTTCTTTTCCCGTAATGTTTTTCTTATAATAACACTTGTGTCATCTTTTCACGCAACCCATACCATGTTTCCAGGGTTTTCTCACTATAAATCGCTTCATTTGGTGGAATTTAAGCATTTTTCACTCTTTATGGTTATCCTCCCGACAGCTTACCCTATCGTGCTCCTAGCACAGCGCAATTGCTAAGTTTTTTCCTCCATATATTTTTTTTCTCGTTTTAAGCACTTTTAACTATTTAGTTATGTTCAATTACCTCTAAAACTACCTCTATTCACCAATTTTTATTTTTGTCGTGCTTATAATTATCATTTTTCTTCATTTTAAAGATTTTGTATTTTGGGTTTTCCGAAGTTTTTGCGCATTGCCACGCTTTACCAGCGCCTAATCCCTAGGCCCTATATAAGCTCCGGCAGATAAGTCCCTTCGTCTCTTGGCATTTTTCCTCGACAGCTTCCAGACTGTCGCCCTCTGTCGGCTTACCGCCATCTTGGCTACGCATTAGCCTTTTCCGGAGACCTCTTCTCCTCCACACCAGGAAGTCTTCCATCTTAACAATTTTCCAGATACCGGATGAGACTGCTGTGTCCAACGCTGAAGGCAGCCCCTTCCTGTTTATTAATCAAGCTGTCTGCTAGTCATCAAGCGAACTCACTTCGCAGACGTCAGGATCAGCGCACTTCCAGAGTGGGCAACTTTGTGCTGGTATCGCTCATCATAAATATATCAAACAACAATGTTCCTTATAATACTAAATTAGTATGTATTTCTTTTGTTGGCTGGCCAGCTATTTTCGATATTGTAATTTAGAAGTTAGATTATATTTTCTTGCAGATTTAAGTTTAATTTTTTGTAATTAGATTTATTTTTATACCACAACTAGTTTTATATTCAGAACATTTATTCTTTTTATAACTTTCATGCACAATTGTAAGTGGAGCTGGGGAACCCTGCAGAACTGGCAGATAGCTGTGAAGCAAAACTTGTTATCCAGTCTACCATCAGCAGTTTGCACCTCCCAGCGCAGGACACAGCATCTCCAGCTGGCTTCCGTTAAACATCTTGCTAGTCCTCAGGGGTGCAGTGGCAAAGGTCCGGCTTTCTGTCAGGTGAGTGCCAGTTTCATTAACCCTAGGTTAAGTCACCCCTCCCCTTGGCTCAGTCTTACAATTGGTTTTATTACAGTTCGCAACAGTGTTGGGTCCTCCCCCAGTTTTGGCCGATTCACAACTGTCTTAATTGCAGCAACTTGTGGTCACTGCGGGATTGCGGCAGAGGAACAGCAACCCATCTATAGTTTATTTTTAATTTTCTTTATTGTAATAAACTACAGTATTTTTATTTTATTTTTGGTTCTTCTTCTTACCTGGAAACCCAACAATCGTTTACCATTTGAACTTTTCTTTTTCTAGAAGCATCAGGTTTCATAGGGACAATCCAAACTGGAGAATTGTAAGGGGAATTGCTTGGTCTAATAATCTTGGATTCTAACATTTTTTTAATTTCTTCTTTTATATCTTCTCTAAATTGATGTGGGTATCGATAGTTGTTGGAATACATAGAGTCATCGGTTTTTGTTCTAATCTTATGTTCCAATAAATTGGTTGCCAACAAGGGGTCGTTTTCAGTTTTGAAGACATTTGGGTATTTTTGTAATATTGTATAAGTCTTTCCTTTTCCTTGGGGGGTATGTGACTTGTGCGGATCAGGTTTGGAATTTCTTTGATTACTTCTTTGGTCTTTTCGTTTGGTTCATCGTTGACTACTTCTATTTCTTCTTTTTTCAAATAATAAAGTGGTAAATAAAATGTGTAGTCAACTTTGCTTTCTATAATGACATTTTTATCGTATATTCCTGGATTTATTTTCATTTTATCATCTTCATAGTGATTAAAGTATAACCCATGGTTTTGATTAACCGTTATATGGTTTGTTACCTTTTTAAGTCTAATTTTACAACTTTGTCTTCCATTATAAATGAAAATTCATTATACATAGTCTCAATCATATTTGTATAAAAATTTATGTTAAATTTCATTTGTTTCATGCTCTCGTTGCCGAGTAATATGTCAAAGTCAGGGCTGAAATCAAACAAATAAAATTTTATTTTTTCTGGACATTTTAGGAAATTATATTTGCAAAATATGGATATTGTTTCTGAGCAGATTTCTTCTCTTGTTTAGTTTTTATAACAAAATCTTCTTTTTTTCTTTCAACGTTTGGGGGTACAATACGTGGATTAATATAATTTTTTCTTGAACCAGTATCTATCAACCATTTTCAATTTGCATGGTATATGACATGACAGTTGTTTTAAATCTTCCTTTTCCACTACGCCTTTTGTACGTTCGGCGGGTCCTGTTCTAAAAAATAATCTTTACCGGTTAACCTTTCTAATTGTTCTCTTAATTCTCTTATTTCTTGATCCTTGGGATTTTCTTGTTCTATTTGAAAGTGGGGTTGCTTTGGTTTACTTCCGAAAGCGCTAACTGTTCTCATTGAAACTGTAGGATCTTTATCATTACAATTATTTCTTTTATGATTTCTATATTGTCCGGAACCATTGAAGTATCTCTGTTGATCTTTATGGGGCCATTCTCCATTGTGAGGATTCTCATTGTTACAATTATTATTATTATTATTATAACTTCTATAATGTTGCTGTGGAAGTTCTTGTTACCAATTTTGATTATTCAGATTATAAGGATTATTAGGGTGTTGCCAGTTATTAAATTTACGGTGATTCTCATGTTTATCGAATTTTTTCTTGTGGTCATGATGTTTTCGGTGGTCATGTTCTCCGGGTCGTTTCATATTACCGGAACTGTTGTTGGGGCCAGGGGCGTTTCGCTATTGAAACGCCAATCTTCCCCGGTGAGATTTTAAGTCTTCCCCACTTAGCGGGAAAAGACGAGTAAGTGGACTGTATGAAATATGTGGTGGGTAAGGTGGGTGCCTATATACCTGTAGGAATAAATTCAATAAAGGTAAAAGGAAAGTAAAAGGCCCTTCCAAATGTTAACAAATATATATATATTGAGGAAGAATAAAACTTAAAAATAACATTAAACCCATAAAATTATAATATAACTTAATTATGAAAGTAAAGAAAAAAGTAAATTAAATAAACTTAAATTTCTAGGAATTAAAATTAAAAAGGGATAAACAAACTTCAAAAAAAAATCTTGCGTTAGGTATATACAGGAAAATAAATAAAATAATTGTTGATCAGTGGAAGAAAAAAAGACGAGGTTCTTCTGTCCTTGTAGACTCAGATGGTGAAAGTATATATATATAAGGTACCTTATATCAGTGTGTAGCTGAAAATCCGCCTTCTTTATATATCATCAGCTTTCATCATGAGATGCATTGAAATAATAGTATATTCCAGGCTATGGTGTTATAGTTGAGATGAGGTGGGTGAGGGAACGGTTGGTAACAGTGGTGAGTCGTTCCCCGAGCGGCTACCAAACACTAATGACACCGGCATATCGCCGTGTTCTTTGTTCACTTGTTTTTTATTTACAGCTGATATAAATATTATATGATTCTTGTAACCATATTTAAAAATAAAAATATGATATTTAGAATATAATTTACATTATACATAAGTAAAAAACGTCTTAACCTATAAAAAAAATTATACATAAAGAAGATAAAGATAATACAAATTAAAGAAGAGAAAATACAACCAATAACAAATAAAAGGGCCTGGTTCATACGGTGGAAAAATGACATAAGAGAAAAAAATAATAATGTACTAGGGCTTTAACATACCGCCCACCAAAATTTGTAAAAATTTTCAATACCTCCCTTCTCTTGAATTAAAGGGGATAAATGAGTGATGTGTGGTCTGAGTGATGACAGGTCTGATGTGTTGTGCTTAATCTGACCGCCCTAACGACTCCCTATTTTCCGGAATATACTTCTGTCATCCTGGCAGAGGGCCATCGTAGGGTTGGTACTTTGGGATCCCTCAGTAAAACTGCACTACCCTGATCAATAATATTGCTTGGATTTGCCCCTGCTCTTTGCTGAGTGCAGTTCAGATAATCCAGGTCCAATGGTTCAAGAAAATCAGCAACGCAGCCGGTGGTGCGACAAGAGGTGCTCTATCCAGAAAATGCCCAGGGGTGAGAACTTCGCCCCAAATAGTGTTGAGATTCCTTGGTGAGAAACGGGACTTATAAATCAATCCCAACATTGAGAAATGGACATAGTCTGCCGCCCACCCTAACAAAACCAACGGGATCCACGAAAGGGTTTAATGGCTCAAACGACTTCAGGTGGTTTAGATCGCCTAACGGAATGTGTTTTATTGCGCGCATTACATTAAAGGGAAGCACAATGGATTGAATGGAAGTCTATGGGATGCATACACCTTCCGAGGGTATGTATTTTGAGTTAAAGGTTTTGGGGCTATTCTTTTTACAAAATATTTTTGCCATATGACAAGCTACATGTTTACGCGGGGTTTGCAAAATGCTCAGTCGACCTCGTATATATCACGCAGTAATTTTGGGCTTGTGAGGAGATAATCACTTAAGGTCCCTGCATTAGCGTCGAATATGAATCTAGGTTTTGTAGACACGCTGTTTTTGACAACAGCATGGCGAGGAGAGGAGTCACTTTCAAATTTGTTTTCTAAAATTTTCAATTGGTGGGGATTTTTCACTGAGAAGTGTCCAGCTTCATAGCGCGGGTGAGTAATTAAACAATGCTTCGCGCATTTAGCATCCACAAGGTTGCTAGAAACCTTGTTACCTTTAGAAATAGATTTTGTTGCGTTAGCGACCTTTCCGGTTTCACAAAATTTACTTAATTTTCGCGGAGGATAATCAAAATGGGACCTGGACATTGTTGAGGTATGAAGAACGGTGGAGGAATAAACTTTGTCCGGTGAGTTTTTAGTAATAGGCCCCATTACAATCCAACCGAAAATAGTTTCAACTGCGCCAGGAGCACCATGCTCCGGTTTGATGTTACCTGCACAGAGTATGTGTGCAAATATATCTGCACCTAGAAGGAAGTCTACAGATCGTGGTTGATGAAAGTATGGATCAGCTAGGTCCAGACCTCGAAAATGTTCTGCAGTATTTTTCGGAACAGGGTTGGTGGGCATATCTTCACATATCCGTTCTGTTACAACAGCCACGGTGTTTAATTTGGGAAATGAAGTCTTCCTTGGTGCTATAATGCATGGCGTTTCACATTTGACCCCAGGAATAGTTTGATTACCGAAACCAACTAATTGATTTCTGCTGCTCATAGACGTTAAATTTAACTTGCGAGCACATTCCTCAGTTATAAAGGAACGTTGCGATCCACTGTCAATCAGGATTCGCAAATCGTGCCAATGTCCCCGATAGTCCTGAATCCTAGCTAATGCGGTGCCAAGCAAGACGTTCGTCCTACCAGCGGACACAGACAATATAGAGTTCCTCGGTAAGGAAGTAACCGACGGTTCAGAGGGCTTCGTGGAAGCATTAGTACTGCAACCTGGAGGATCAATGTTGATAATAGGGTTAGTTGCCCCTTTATCAGAGCAAGATAGCGTAGGGCTCGGGTGTGGTAAAGGGTTAGTTGCCCCTTTATCAGAGCAAGATAGCATAGGCCTCGGGTGTGGTAACTCGGAGTTTTGAATCTTCCGAGGGAAAAAATGCAGTAGGTTATGATGTCTCCTACCGCAATGCCGGCAAGATACCTTAGATCGACATTGATTTGCAAAATGCCCGGAAGCTAAACAATTTATGCATCGTCTCAAATTCTTAATTCGGCTGGTGCGTTGTTGTGGTGTGAGCCGTTTAAAGCTAGAGCAGTCATACACGCGGTGATCATTTTTACATATAGGGCATTTAACAGGGTTCACTGAAGAGACAGAGGTCATCAATACTTGTCGGGAAGTTTTACTGTACCCGGGGTTGGACTGTACTGAAACCGTTTCAGAATTGGTGAGGAGGGACTCTGACTGTAGTTTGACCGACTGCCTTTGAATGAAATCAGCGAATTCTTCCCAAGAGGGAAGCTCAGTTTTTGAGCCATATTCTGCCTCAAAGCCTTCCCTAGTCTTGGCATCTAACAGCCTTAGAGCCAAAGTGCTCAATATAAATCCTGGAAGGTCTTTAATTCCCAATTTTAGAAGTGCAGAGGCACTTTCTATAACAACCGCTGAGAAGGTTTCGAGATTAGAAAGGTTACCCTTAGAAATAGGCCTAAAGTTTAAGATCTTCATAAGGAAAAAGGTAGCCTGAATTCGCTCGCTATCATATTTTTTGGTGAGTGATTCCCAGGCTTTGTTATAGCCCGAGGCCGATATTGAAATCGCGGAAATAATTTGCAAAGCTGACCCCTTTAAAGCTGATTTTAAATAATGAAATTTATGAACATTATCCAAATCATCCCTATTGTGAACTAATGACTGAAAGGTTTCTTTGAATTCTTGCCATTTAGCTATATCTCCTGAAAATGACGGTATATCGATGGCTGGCAATCGGTAGTGGGGATAAACATCTACAACTTGATTCGTAATAGACGGGTGAGTTCGATTTATATCGTCAGCGGGGACATTTTTGAGTGACAATGCCTGGTAATAAGAGGACCGAATTTTATCTTTTAATTCTTTAAATCTTTCCCCAGGGACATTTAATTTCCTTGCAATAGATTTAGCTTCAAAAAGGGCTGATTCAAAGCGCTCATATGTGGCATCGATACGTGAAAGACGAGCCAAAAATAAGGGTTCGCGCGATGAATCGGTGGGTAGGCTTAATCCTATTGAAGTCGTCGTCCTAATGTCCGCGGCTAAATCGTCTATCTGGTCCTCTAAATCTTCTAAGGTAGCTCGAAGCTCCTCATTATTAATTTTTGGAGGCATAATTGGAAGAGGTTTCAAAATAGTTTTAGAGACAAAATTTTTAAAATTAAATCAAATAGTTCGACCGGTCTGATTTGAACAGCTGATTAAAACAATTAAATAAACTATCAATATTAACAGGTGATTAGAAACACTGAAATAATAATTTTTTGGAAGACCAACAAATTATTTTTTAAAAAACGGAAAAATGCTTGATTTTAAACAAAAAAAATTAATAAAGCTGGAATCCGGCCCGGATTGGACCAAATGCTGTTGGGGCCAGGGGCGTTTCGCTATTGAAACACCAACCTTCCCCGGTGAGATTTTAAGTCTTCCCCACTTAACGGGAAAAGACGAGTAAGTGGATTGTATGAAATATGTGGTGGGTAAGGTGGGTGCCTATATACCTGTAGGAATAAATTCAATAAAGGTAAAAGGAAAGTAAAAGGCCCTTCCAAATGTTAACAAATATATATATATTGAGGAAGAATAAAACTTAAAAATAACATTAAACCCATAAAATTATAATATAACTTAATTATGAAAGTAAAGAAAAAAGTAAATTAAATAAACTTAAATTTCTAGGAATTAAAATTGAAAAGGGATAAACAAACTTCAAAAATAAATCTTGCGTTAGGTATATACAGGAAAATAAATAAAATAATTGTTGATCAGTGGAAGAAAAAAAGACGAGGTTCTTCTGTCCTTGTAGACTCAGATGGTGAAAGTATATATATATAAGGTACCTTATATCAGTGTGTAGCTGAAAATCCGCCTTCTTTATATATCATCAGCTTTCATCATGAGATGCATTGAAATAATAGTATATTCCAGGCTATGGTGTTATAGTTGAGATGAGGTGGGTGAGGGAACGGTTGGTAACAGTGGTGAGTCGTTCCCCGAGCGGCTACCAAACACTAATGACACCGGCCTATCGCCGTGTTCTTTGTTCACTTGTTTTTTATTTACAGCTGATATAAATATTATATGATTCTTGTAACCATATTTAAAAATAAAAATATGATATTTAGAATATAATTTACATTATACATAAGTAAAAAACGTCTTAACCTATAAAAAAATTATACATAAAGAAGATAAAGATAATACAAATTAAAGAAGAGAAAATACAACCAATAACAAATAAAAGGGCCTGGTTCATACGGTGGAAAAATGACATAAGAGAAAAAAAATAATAATGTACTAGGGCTTTAACAGGAACTAATTAAATCATCAAACAATAAATGATTTTCATTTTGAAATTAATTTCGTAAATTGTCTATATTCTTTAGTCTATCTGTCTTTGTCATGAGGTATGTCCTTATGTGTAAGGGTATATGGGTAAAGAAATGGTATAATATATTTTTTTCTAGTGAGTTAACAATTGTTTCCCTGTTCTCTGTGTTTTGTATCCTATATGTATGTATTAATGTATGGATTACATCTATTTGATGGAGAAAATCTAAAGGGTGTTCTTTGTGGTAAATTTTACTATTGAAAAATTCAAACGTTAATTGTTCAGTCGACCAACTGTTTCTGAAAGTCTCTAAGTAAGTTAATAAATCCTCTGCTTTATTAAATTCCCATGTAGTGTTAATATAATAAGCTTCACCTGTTAGTTTAACAAGTATTTTACTTAATAATCTTTGTTCATTTAATTCCCTAAATGAATTATTTGGTTTACAAACAATTTGATAAACTTGTCTACATACTGTTACAAATTTAAGTAAATTATGGGGATTTCCATTAAAATTTGGAATATGCTTGTAGTCTGCTGCCTTAATTTGAAAACTTGCCATTGTATTTTGTAAATTTAAATTACTTATTTGCAAAATTAGGGAGTCTAGAAAATCATCAAACAAAAACTTACAATCAAATGCTTAAAATTACTTTCAATTTATTGAGTGCGATGAAAGATACGTAGATGTAGATCTCCGGGGTGGTAGATCTGTCGTTGAGCTGGATACCTGAGGTCAGTGAGTCCTGTCAAGGTCGAAGTACCTCTGCGATGTACGAATTACTGGGGGTGATATAATTCGTCTGAATCTGAAGATCGGAAGTTGGTAGTCTTAGGTAAGTACGCCAAAATTCCAGAATCTTCACAGGTGAGGATTTCGGGGTGATAATCCTAATTCCGAAATCACGGAAACTCTTCTAACGTTCGGTTTGTGATAATAAATATGCAAGGCCCTGTCCCTGTTCGGGCGCCACTTATATCTTTCCACACTGAATAGTTATAAAAGAAAAAAAACTTTGTTTAAAAATTTACAATTAACACAAACTATAAAACTTAAACTTTAGCAAATATCAGCAAACATACTATAAACAAAATAGGGGAGAGCGGGGTTGGTTGGCAACAGTTTTCACTTTTTTGATTGTTGAGTCATTCCTTTTAATATAATCCCAATATGGCTAATACCATTGTAACCCCCAAGTATTAAAAGTATTTCAAGTATTTTTTTCAACACATAATATTTAACACTATGATCATAGGAAATTTAAGAATTCATCAAGCCAGAGTATGCCAATTAACCCCCCATGTGGGGCAGGTTGGCCTAAAAGGTAGTGTTGTTTGGCCATCTCATTCAAGTACTGCCTGACACATATTATTGTTATTAAAAGCTGCACTATAATGATATATTAATTTTGATCGGTTTTTAACAGCTATTAAGGGAAAATAGAATGACAAATGGCAGCATTTTACCATATTTATTTCAATTGAACAAATTTATATAACATTTCAAACAGCAGAAATTAGAAAAATGTAATGGCTTAGAAGCATCATTGCGTTAGAACAATGTAAACAAAATTTTCTTAAAACAAAACGAATTCATCACGACTTCAAAAACTTTAGGTAAGATAAATATTCTCTGGCCCTTCAAGCGTATCATGAGAAAGTGTCTGCGGTGCACTAGTTTCCTTTTCATGGTAGCCAGGTATGGCTTATTCATCAATAAGCTTCAATTGCGGCTGAAGGTGATCTTTTATGTCATTATCTTTTTCGTTCTTCTTAAAGATTCCGTTTCAGTTTAGAAAGAAAGAAAGAAAGAAAGAAAGAATTTTTATTCTGGGACATCTTGTCCCCTAAGAATAACAATATATGTACAGATACAGAGTTCTTTGTCTGGCTAGTTTAGAACAAGGTTGGTATAGAAACTAAAGAACTAAAATAAAATAAAAGCAAGCCCTTTAAATAAAACAAACAGCAAAAAAGGTATGAGAATATAACTTGACTGGTTTCCAACCATTTGAACGTAAAACAATAAAAGAAAAACAGAATTTTATATCCACAAACACAGAAAAGTATTATAAATTATAACAGATTTCACTATTTTACATAGTTGCGGTAGTTTGAAGATTAAGGAGATGGAGAAATAATTGGGTTTTGAAAGAAGTGAAGGATGAATTTTTACGGATGGAAACGGGTAAGGAGTTCCTAAAGGAGGCACTACGGATAATAAATGATTTTGTAAAGGAGGCAGTTCGGTAGGAAGGGATGTATAGGTTTAAGGTTTGGGATCTGGTCTGGTTAGACTGTCGTCACTTTTTACGTAGGAAATATTGCTCTCCTCCTCCTCCCTAGAACTAAAGACAAGTGGTAGTTTCACCTTTGTTTATGTTTACCTTACTTTTGTTACTTGCTACTGCGCCAACAAACCCCAGTTGAAGATAGCCAACTAACCCCACAGGAGAAATCATATGAAAGATGGCTGCCAGGACAGGGGAGAACAACCAAACAAAAAACTGGTTAGTTGAAAGTATAGGTTTTTAAAGGAGTTTGGGGCTATGTGAACAGAATCGGAGTCAAATTTTTTACTATGCCTTAAAACCAAATTTACTGAAAATATAAAAAATTACTTAAATGTTGTAAAATCAATCAATGAAGCACACACTTCTCTACACTGTTAGCATCAGACTGAAACCTCAGGACAAGACTCACAAGGTCGAGCAGGTCACATGGTACCATTGTGGCGCCTTCACAACAGGTGTGACGGAAATTATAAGCCAAAGGCCAACCCCCTATGCCAACCAACCCCGCTCTCCCCTATACCAAGAAAATGGCTAAAATGGCATGATCTGATGACTGTAACTTCGGTTCGGCTAGACTCCTCGACTGGGATGTCTGGGAGGTATATATAGGGAATGGAGTGCCGAGTCAGGTTTCTCTGGAAATCAGTGCAGGTGCGTATGGTGTGATCTGCAGGTGGTCTTTTAACTTTCTCATAAAACACCATTCTGATACCATATCCCCTTAATTTATGTAACTTGCCATATCTCATCACACTACCAATACTATCAGTGTCAATAGCTATACTACATCCTGCTTATATACATTATATGTTTACAGACCTTTATATTTTATCTAATTAGTTCATATGCTTTGTCCTATGTATTCATAATTTTTTTGTCTGTGTCTTGTTCATTTAGCCCTGACGAAGACCTGCATTTTTGGGTCAAAACATTGGCTACAATAAAATAGTTTAATACTATTTTGTAGTTTATTGACTGCCAACCCAGACTATTCTCATAAAAAGACAAATATATATTTGTATACTCATTTATTTGTCTCTTTTTAGTCCTGATGAAGATCCACATGTAGGGATCGAAACGTTAGCTTTTCAAAATAAAAAATGTTTAACTGAAAATCCTGACTATCAATCAACTATTGTAAAGAATAAAAGTTGACTATTTCTCAACTCTAAACATATTTATTAATATATTCATTCAATAAATAAATTAATTGATTTTTTATTTTTCAGCTTGTTGCCATTGAGAAAGCATTACGAATCATTTTGGAAGTACTGAATTCCTGTTTATCAAATCAGTTAATTTCCAATACCAATTTAATACATACTTTACTTTACAACAAGCATATTTTTAATACATTTCAGAATAATCCTGCATTTCAAGATATCATCTACAATATCACTCAGGTATTAATTAGATGAAACTTTGGAAATGCAACTCCTGGGCATGGCCTATTTTGGTACTGTTCGGTATGGCCAAAACTCAACTAAAAAGAACCGCTTGGGGGTTTAATTATCAATTTATATCAACCAGAAATTGAAATTTGGGATTAAATAAAGTTAATCAAGGCCCTTTGAAAAGGACGAGATGGGAGTTCAATATCACCGTAACATAATCTGTCGAAATAGGCCACACCCAGGAGCTGTGTTCCAAAATAGTACTCTTCATTCTTTTGTAGTTATTTAAGAAAATAATATATTAGTATAGTTATTTCTTTAAACCAGTACTGAGGTATTATTTATTTAAGAAAATAATATAAGTATTAGTATAATTTAAAGATTTAAAACTGAATAATAATGAAGTCCTTATTAGTTGTGACCTAAAATCCCTTGTCCCTTGTGTTCCCCTCCTGATAGCTTACAATATTAGTAATAATGAATGAGACAAAATAAAAATTTATACGCCTGTAAAAAACAAGGATATTTATTTAATGAATTAAATTGATTTGTAAATTTTTTTTTTTACGTATATTAACAAAGTATTTAAATATGTTAATACACGGTGGGCCAGACCCCCCTACCATGCACCCCCCCCCCACATCCCTATAAATTGCATATCGTTGTGTTCCTTGTGATAAAAGATTAAGAAAAAGCCAATGTTCCCAGAAAAAAAAGTGGCCGCACTAACCGAAAATGGCGTTCAAACATGGCGGAATGAGGACTTTGATTTTAGTTAGTTTTTTTATTACTGACATTCACCATTATGCTTAATTTCGCCATAACTGGTATTTTATTAAAGCCAGATAGTTCTAGATTCAGAATAAATAAACAAACGTTCTAAAATAATTAGTCTTGACAACATAAAATACATTGAAAGTCAATTTTTTCAAGTCTCTCGCGTAAAAGTTAAAATTCCAAGTTAATTTGTGATTAAACGGCCATCGTTAACGAAAAACACCCTGAAATAAAACATCTGGAGCAATTGTTCTTCTTTAAAAATCAGTGGTCAAATTTCAAAAAATATCAACTAGTTTCATAGAAAACGGACCTACAAGGCGAAAAGGCACCGGTGACTCGGGCGCATCCAGTCCTCTGCCACATCGTTCAGTTCACATACATCATATAATTACAGCGGGTTTACGATATTATTTTGAATGTATAATCAAGCCTATGTAACTGCAAGTTTTTAATTTACAGAAATAATTAATATAGCCTTTATTTTTTATTTTTTATTTTTTTTTTTTTTTATAAATCTGATAAATAAAGGATATATATCTGATCAATAATAATGAATTAGTCGCAGATTGCACATTATCTAAACCTCACTTATATTGACATAAACTGGTTATCTTGAAATTAAATAATAATGTTCTCATGGTAGTAGTTGGGTTACTGACACTGGCTTCTGTTCATTCGTGAAATTTGAAATAAATGCATTTTTGCAAAGTATTGATTATTTACAGATTTAAAAACAACCCAAATAAAAAAGATAAATAAAAAGTTCTGTTTGTTCGTTGATATGTAGAAATTATTCGTAATACAATTTAGGAAGTATATACATAACACAATTTAATAGCTCACAACAATTAATGAATTAATAGTTACACGATGTGTGTTTGTATATATATATATATATATATATATATACATACATACATACATATTATGATTAATTTAAAATTAAACCACTACTGGAGAGGAAAACCAATTAAAACATGTAAGTATTCATGCATCTAATGATCTATAATCCACGAAGTTGTGGCCTTTTTCGGTTTCTGGCATATAACTACACATCAAAATGTTTACTTTCTCTTTTTTCTAAAAAAGGGTATACTAATACAAATAAAATAAAATATTTGGAGTGGTAATCGGATTAGTTATTTAACCAAATTCGAACATGAAAGATCGGTAATTTTTATCATTTTGATGAAAACTCATGTTCCAACGCCTATAACTCGACAATATGTACTCTAAATGAAAAATGTCCCAGATAAAAGTTTTAGGACATTAAATATAGCATAAAATAAGCCCATTTATTTTAAAATTAATTTATTCCTGCGTAGAGATACAAATGAAAAAGTGAAAGTATTTGTAGCGCTTACTTCATACTTTTAACTACATCTTCATTCCTTCCTATATCAACATGTAAAAAAGTTTACTTTCTCCTTTTTTCGAAAAAAGGGTATAATAATACAAATAAAATGAAATATTTGGAGTGGAAATCGGATTAGTTATTTAGCCAAATTTGAACTTGAAAGATCGGTAATTTTTACCATTTTGGTAAAAACTCATGTTCCAACGCCTATAATTCGATAATATGAACTCTAAATGAAAAATGTTACGGATAAAAGTTTTAGAACATTAAATTTAGTATAAAACATGCCCATTTATTTTTAAATTAACTTATTACTAAGTAGAGATACAAATGAAAACGTGAAAGTATTCGTAGCGCTTGATTCCTTCTTTTTGTGAAAACTAAGGGGATATGATATAATATTGACAGAACTAACTATTTAGGTGGGCTTATTTTATGCTAAATTTAATGTTCTAAAACTTTTATCTGTAACATTTTTCATTTAGAGTACATATTGTCAAGTTGTAGGCGTTGGAACATGAGTTTCTACCAAAATGATAAAAATTACCGATCTTTCAAGTTCGAATTTGGTTAAATAACTAATCCGATTACCACTCCAAATATTTCATTTTATTTGTATTAGTATACCCTTTTTTATAAAAAAAGAGAAAGTAAACTTTTTGATGTGTAGTTATATGCCAGAAACCGAAAAAGGCCACAACTTCGTGGATTATAGATCATTAGATGCATGAATACTTACATGTTTTAATTGGTTTTCCTCATTTATATATATATATATAAATATATATATATATATATATATATATATATATATATATATACACACACAAACACACATCGTGTAACTATTAATTCATTAATTGTTGTGAGCTATTAAATTGTGTTATGTATATACTTCCTAAATTGTATTACAAATAATTTCTACATATCAACGAACAAACAGAACTTTTTATTTATCTTTTTTATTTGGGTTGTTTTTAAATCTGTAAATAATCAATACTTTGCAAAAATGCATTTATTTCAAATTTCACGAATGATCAGAAGCCAGTGTCAGTAACCCAACTACTACCATGAGAACATTATTATTTAATTTCAAGATAACCAGTTTATGTCAATATAAGTGAGGTTTAGATAATGTGCAATCTGCGACTAATTCATTATTATTGATCAGATATATATCCTTTATTTATCAGATTAAAAAATAAAAAAATAATAAAAAAAATAAAGGTTATATTAATTATTTCTGTAAATTAAAAACTTGCAGTTAAATAGGCTTGATTATACATTCAAAATAATATCCTAAACCCGCTGTAATTATATGATGTATAAGAACTGAACGATGTGGCAGAGGACAGGATGCGCCCGAGTCACCGGCGCCTTTTCGCCTTGTAGGTCCGTTTTCTATGAAACTAGTTGATATTTTTTGAAATTTGACCACTGATTTTTAAAGAAGAATAATTGCTCCAGATGGTTTATTTCAGGGTGTTTTTCGTTAACGATGGCCGTTTAATCACAAATTAACTTGGAATTTTAACGTTTACGCGAGAGACTAGAAAAAATTGACTTTCAATGTATTTTATGTTGTCAAGACTAATTATTTTAGAACGTTTGTTTATTTATTCTGAATCTAGAACTATCTAGCTTTAATAAAATACCAGTTATGGCGAAATTAAGCATAATGGTGAATGTCAGTAATAAAAAAACTAACTAAAATCAAAGTCCTCATTCCGCCATGTTTGAACGCCATTTTCGGTTAGTGCGGCCACTTTTTTTTCTGGGAACATTGGCTTTTTCTTAATCTTTTTTCACAAGGAACACAACGATATACAATTTATAGGGATGTGGGGGGGGGTGCACGGTAAGGGGGTCTGGCCCACGTACTATAATGGATTAACTGGGGGTCCTTCCTGTAAATATGAGCAGAATTGTCATGAATAACCTATTAAAAGGAGTTGTAAAACCATAAATATCTAAATACGTTACATTTTAAACTAAAGACAGAATAGAACATCTGAGGGACTAAAACATTAGAGACTCTGCTTACCCTATGCTCCGAACATATAGACCATTAACTTAATTCAAGAATCTCTCCGAGTCCCTCTAGAAAACTTTCTTTGACAATGATATTTTTAAAATAAAATTGCTGACAAGACTACAAACAAGATAAACCATATATTCACTCCTCTTAAAGATAAAATAGATTAGTATTTTGATTCCGAACTAATATATTTATGTATACATAATATACTTATGTATACTAATATACAGATTAAACTGTTTATCATGCTCAAATTCCTATGATAAATCAAAATTTGAAAAATAAGATATATCAACATAAAATATAATGTAATAATTACAAATTTAAAAAATGGAACTTTTTTTTTTTTTTGTTCGGTACCCCTACCTGGCCATGTGTGGCATACAGAGGGTTACTCTAGAGGTGTAACCAACCTATTCTAACCATGGTGGGAGGGTCGAGATTTATTCCGTGGGGCCTCCACGAAATAAAAGTCAACCCTCCCAGGGCGGATTCGAACCGCCGCCGTTCGGCTCGAGCGTGCAACAGCGGGTCGCGCTCCTACACGCTCGGCTATCCCGGCCCCTAAAAAATGGAACTAAAAAAAAATTTTGTTCAGATCTATCTTAGTGCAAAATTATTTTCAAAATTGAAATTATGTTTTAGTTCAGAGAAATGTTTAACTAAAATAGTTTTAGGTTTTTTTTTTTAAAAAATGGAACTAAAAAACCTAAAACTATTTTAGTTAAACATTTCTCTGAACTAAAACATAATTTCAATTTTGAAAATAATTTTGCACTAAGATAGATCTGAACAAAATTTAAAATATTTAGAAGGCCTTTATGTATCCAAGAACATGCAAAATATGGTTAATTTTAAAACTGATTCTAAATACCTTAATAATTTCTATTCTGGAACTATCAATATCCTTTGTAAATAATTTAAGCTATATATATATATATATATATATATATATATATATATATATATATATGTTAATTTAATTCACAATAGATTAATAAATAAAGAATAGTGTTCACTCATCATGAAGGCTTCTAACTATTCCCTGACTCAAACTGGTTATCCATGGGGCTTTAGGAGTGATTATTATTTATTTGTTAGATTAATTTATTATGGTTGAAGGTTTTTTTCTGTCTTTTACTGATTTTTTATGGTAATTCTAAGAATATGTCTTTTTTAAATTGCCAGTAACTCTTTCAGATGTGCTGCCATACTTAAATTATGTAATCCTGAAGATGTCTGAGTACGCAAAAATTTGATTTATAAATAGATATTTGTATATTTGTCTTTAAGACTGTTTCTTGGTCTTCTTCTCTTCTACTTGAGTTTTCAGTCTTCACTGATGCTTTAGCTAACTACTTGAAATAATTTTTATGTACATTTATATTATTTAACAGTAACTATTTGTCTTTATGGTACCTAAATAGAAATTTCATAACAACTAAATAGAAGATTTTTTAAAAAATCTGGTGCGTGTGCACAACACACAACTTTCACTTACCAACTTATTCAGATTAGAAATTGACGTGTTTGGTTAATTGCCATTTCTCAAAGTCACACATTTTTCTATATTCATTTCTTATTTTTTTAACCGACTTCGAAAGTGGAGGTTACTCAATTCGATATGTATGTGCTTTTTTTTTCTTTTTTCTCCATTTTTTTTTTTTTTTTTTTTTTTTTTTTGTCGGTACCCCTACCTGGCCATGTGTGGCATACGGGGGGTTACTCTACAGGTGTAACCAACCTATCCTAACCATGGTGGGTAGGTTGAGATTTATTCCTTGGGGCCTCCACGAAATAAAAGTCAACCATCCCAGGGCGGATTCGAACCACCACCGTTCGGCTCGAGCGTGTTAAAGCGGGCCGCGCTCGAACACGCTCGGCTATCCCCGGCCCTCTTTTTTCTCCATGTATGTCCACCGATTACTCCGAGATGGGTGGACCCATTGGAACGAAACCTTTTGCATCTTGTAGAGTATTTTCCCAAGGTGGTCCCATTAAAACCTTTTTTGGGTTCTTAATTAATTTAAGAAGTTATTGGGAAAAAACATGAAAATAATTATTTAATTATCGCTAAAAGTATTTACTTATTGGAAAAACATATTGCATATATATCATAAGGTATGCTCCAACAAACTATTAAAGCACGTTGATAACTAACAAACTGGTCATGTACTATCCCCGCTTTTTTTATTCTAAATTTGATTGGTTGATTTTAAGCAATGCTCGATAATGTTTTAATGGTCGATGAATCGGTTAGGAAAACCAACCAATCAAATTCAGAATTAAAAGAGTGGGGGAGAACATGAGCCGTGCATTAGTTATTGACATGGTTTAAGTGCTTGTTGGAACAAACCTTATACATAACCTTAAATAAATTTTCAACAATAGATTTTAATAAAGATATATAATAACAGGGGAAAATCGCTGTCGTTTTCTGAAAAATGAAACACTTCTTTATGGTTCCGGCAAAGTTATTGTTGTTTCGACCCTGTTCCTAGAAAATCTTGCCAAGAAATAAAACTCAAGAACATTTTTTTGGTTTGCTTGAAAGATTTTTTTTATAGATTTAAGAAGATTAAACACCGATAACAGTAAAAAATCCTAAATGTATGTCTAAACCACGGATGGACAGCATAATCATAAAACCACAAAATTCATAGAATTAAAAGAAAGTCCGAGCATTAATAACCCTTTTTAAAAAAGATTCGTAAAATCGTAGCCTTTATTGTTTTAAATTAGATTTTGATTTCCGACTTCCACTCGCTAAGCACATTAAAAATGAATTCAATATTTACAGGAAAAGCTCATTTTCAGTTGATTTAGAGGCCTTACCACGTTAGGTGCGGCATCGGTCCCCGGATGCTTTACATTCCCTTCCTAACAGCCGATTTTCACATGAAAATGTCTGAAAGGCTGAACACTTCAAACACTCAATTTAGTCAATTTTTAATGAGATTGTTGCATTTTAGTGCAGAAAATGTTGCTAACAGCTGAAATTCTGTTGTTTTTTAGAATCGGACTCCGAGGTCCAATTTTCGATAAAGAATAGGGTAAATCCTGTATTGGCCTGTCCTTCACCTATTACGTCTAGTTCCAATCCTTCCCAAGAGATAATGCCCTTGAGACGCTCATTTGATTCCTCCTTTCCTTTTAATTAAAAGATAACGCTTTCGTCAAAGAATTCCCATCGGACCTCGACGCCCAATATCGTCAGTGGCTCATCCCAGCAGTCGGACCCCGGGGACCGATACTGTTCAATCCAGGATACCCCTAAAATACGCCACCGCACCTAACGTGTTAACAAAGAATTCAGGCACCTATGTCTGCTTCCGGATACACTCAATCACTGTCGGATATTAATATACAATGTAATCATAAAATCTTGTTCAGATTCTTCACTCTGGAGTGACACTTTTGTTATGTTATCCAGATTACTATTATCGGGTTTTAATTATGTTTCTACAACTATTGAGATGTTTAGATGAAAATTGCTGTAAGTGCCAAATTAATGATTTTGAGATAACAAAACACTATTAAATAAGCTTAAATTTGGTTTGAAAATTAAAAAAAATATTATGGATATGTCCATAATATGGACTTGTTATTATTCCAGTCATGAAATAAATACGTCCCGCTGAAAAATTTCAATATTATTTTCTTCCATCTCCAATTCCATCTATGATAGTGAATAATTTCATTTTTTTTCTTTAAGTTACGATAACGTCCCTGGCTGGTGGCACTCGATGATAGAGTCAAGAAACGAAAATATTAAAGATAGTCATTTATCAAGAATTGTTTCCATTTCGAGGCAGTCATATTCTCAGATACCGAAATAACAAACGTATAACAAACGTATATGTTGTGTATTATATATTTCCCAATAAAACTGGTCGAAAAACGGCCAAAATCTCAACTGTTTAGTGGCATACCTACGACAGGTTGAAGTTGCCGGATTCATGTACAGATAATTCACAGTAACTTACACTAATAACTGTACTTAGGTTACAGGTACAGTTCGGAACACGGATGTATGTATGTAATTAACAAGTACCGAAGACAATTTTCCGCAAAGGAAAAAGATTGTCATTGTGAAAAAAAAGTTTTATGTGTCTTCCCGATGGAACATCGGTCTTTACAAAAAATCAAAGTAGACAGGGTGTTGAAAGGTGTGTACTGCACCGATTTTGTGTACCGCAAACGATTTTCAATTCTGTGCATATTCATAGAAATTGAAAATGTGACTATTATAATTCAAAGTTGATTAAAATTTATATGAAAAGCGGAAAAATGCATTAAAACGGATAATTTTATTTTGATTAGTACGAATACATACTAACTGTTAATAAAAATTATTAAATTAAAATATTAAATTCCATGTTTAATTCATTACAATCTTTTCGGAGGCGGCGCAAAATTTAAAATTGTTAACACTAATGCATTTTCCCCCTTTTCATAACATTTTCAATTTTGCTGCATATTCATAAAAATTAGAAGGTAATTATTTCATACTTTTCAGTGTAATTATTTTTACTGGTTCCTAGTTTTCGAAGTCTATTTAATTTTTTTTTTTTATAAAATGTTTTTGTTTTTATTTGCTCTCTAAAGTACACTAAGTTTTTTTATTATTAAATAAAAGTTTTTACTTGTGATAATTCGGCAAAGCAAGCATAATACTCCAAGTTGTCTTATTTTATAATTCTCCATGTAGTTGTTGAAAACTTCATTTAGTTACCATGAAACAAATAATTTCCATTAAATGAACTGAAAGAACTAATAAACAAAAAAAAAAGGTCCTTTATAGGAAAACAAAAAAGGCCCCTTCCCCATTTAAGCCCCCTTTAGAACATTTTAATATTGATAAACCTGATATTGAAGAAGACCTCATTTTCATTAAAAATTATGAATTTGATCAAAATCATTAAAGCCGTTTTTGAGATAATCGAAAAAAAGGTAAACTTTGGAAAACAAGTTTCTGAAATAAAGTGCCCCCTCCGTTTGACCAATTTTGATGAAATTGGCTGTCATATCTCTGGCAAATACATACATCAAATACCCAGCAGTTTGATCAAAATTGTTTAAGCTGTTTTTGAGTAAATAAAAAAAATATGTGAAAATGATACAAAATTTATTAAGTAAAGTGCCCCCTCCGGTTGATCAATTTTGATGAAAATTTCGCAATCATATCTCGGGCATATAAATACATTAAATACTTAGTTTTATAAAAATCGTTGGAGCCGTTTTGGAGAAAATCGAAAAAAAAAAAACGTAAAAAATTATTAAATAAAGTACCCCCTCCGTTTGACCAGTTTTAATGAAATTTTTGCTGTCACATCTAATGAAATTTTTGCTGTCACATCGCGGGTATATGCATACACTAAATATCCAATATAAAGTTCGCACGGTTTATAGTTTTGGAGCTAGTCTGTTCACACACACAGACCATTTCGCGGGACTTGGTTATTTGGACTCAGGGGAACCCAAAACGTGTATTTCCATGTATTCCGAAAACCGGAAGTCGAAATTTTTCACGATCACAATACTTTCCTTTACTATATATTTAATATATAGGTAAGTGAAAGTAATACTTGACAGGGCATATAATGTTTGCTCATACTACAATAATTGCCATACTACCATAGCAAAAAAAAATTTTTGTTTACATTTTTCAGAGAGAGAATGCATTAAAATTCACTTAATATTTAAAGAAGTTTTTATGGATGAAAAAACACATGACACAAGTTTTTTATGTTAAACAGCATCCTGAAATGGTTACTCTCCTTCCTATCTCTACGTTCACAAACAGTTCACATTCCTGATAAACCTCCTTCCTCATCTCTTTTACTAACACGATTTATTCCACAGGGATCCTCACTTTCACCAACTCTCTTCTCCGTTTATAGTAACGATCTCCCTGAGTCCATCAACCATTCACAATACCACTTATACGCTGACGACCTCCAAATTTACCTATCCTTCCATCCTTCCAAAATGCTAGAGGCAATCCGAAAATTACAAGAAGATATAGAGAGCATCAACGCCTGGGCAGAAAAAATTAGTTAAGACTGAATGGACAAAAAACCAAGGCAGTCCTATTTGGCTCCAGGCATCTTCTTAATTCCATTCCTTACTACCCCTTACTCCGCCTTAATAATCACACCTTTCATTTCCACTCCTATATCAGAAAACTTGGAGTGATCTTTGACCAGCACTTATCGTGGAATAGTTATATTTCCGAAATCACTAGAAAAACCATAGCTATCCTCAAACAGTTCCTAATATCATGTGATTGCATATCCTCAAATCCCTTAAACTCCTAGTTTCCTCTCTAATATTCCCCCATATTGATTATGGCTGCCTTGTATACGGAGACTGTCTGGCTTAAATGAGGTGAGGTTGAAGAGACTAATGAATTGCTTATTTGCTCATTAGATTCATATTCAGTGTAACCAGGCGCTCCCACATCTCTTGTTGGTACGCTGAATTGAAGTGGCTCTACCCAGTTTCTTGACGGCAATACTTCCTAGGTGTGTATCTTTTCCGAACCTTTAGAAACAAGAAGCCTCCTTATATTCTCAATTTCTTCTGTAAATATATAAAATACTGAAACCAACATAGAATATACATTTATTTGATTTTTTATAGTTTTTAAGCTCAAAAGCTGATCAAATTTTTTGTACTCGTTATCCAAATGATTTTTTTTTGTTTTACAATATTCTATCTAAGATTTCATTTGGCAGGAAGCTGTAAATACCCCTTCGATTGATTCACATTGATGATATCTAGTATAAACTCGACTATTGGTGAGGTAAGAGCGGGTTTCACTGATAGCTACTTACTTTGATGGGTCTACATCCAGGAGTAGATGTTGGCCTCCTCTAAAATCTTCCCCTATTCAGCTCGCTCTGCTATTCCAGTTCTGTTGTTAAATAATTGTCCTCGGGTCAGCTACCATACTGTCAAACCATCTCAACCCGTGTCTTCCTCTTTGCCTTGTTCTGTCTAGTGCCTCCTCCGTAACTTTCCTAGGTGTCCTCTCTCAGCCATGCCTGCCACGTGTTGTGCCCAGCTGAGCCCACCCACCTTGATGAACTGTTCTACAAATATGTCTCCATATAAGCTGCAGAGTTTTTATGAGATGGAAATGGTTGGGGGTGCGGTCAAATGAAAACACTATATGTGAAATAACATATATATTGTGCCGACGTTTCGACCCGATAAGGTTCGAGAGTTTTTAAGGTTCGAGTTGCAGAGTTTTTATTTCTTCCATCGTCTCTGTGCTTCGCCTTTTCCAACAGGGCCATGTATTCTGTTCAATATTTTTCTTTTAAAAATCAGCAGTACCCTGACAGTTGGGAAAAAATAAATTTATATTAATAAAAGTATTGATGACTCAGGTTTTGTAATAATCTATACCTCATAAAGCATAAAAAAATAAAAAAAATTTATTACTGTAAAAAAAGTTGTTACCCGTAAAGTTATCAAATGGTTGGTGCTTCCAAATTGTTAAAACACGTATATTTTTAATCTAAGGAGGTTGGTAAGTGAAAGTTGTGTGTTGTTCTCATTGTCCCTGATTTTTCCTCTTTTTTTTTTTTTTTTTTTTTACTTTCACTTACCTATGTATGAAATATACAGTAAGAAAAAGTATTGTGATCGTGAAAAATGTTGACTTCCGGTTTTCAACGGAAATACATTTCATATTAATCTAATCTTAATCTGTGGGTGACCACCTTTTTTAAATTATTTTTAAATAATTTATTTTTTGAAGGGAAAAGATTTGGCTCCGCCGGGAGTAGAACCCGGGTCTCCCGCATGACATGCGCGGATGCTAACCACTACACCACAGAGCTCAGCTCCAAGTAGAGCCAATCCTTCCTCTTCACTGATACCTACTACCCGATCACGCAAATTTTGCGAGTAACGGGAGGTGGACAAAGTTTGTCCAATTTGTGGTATTTATTGAAGTACGTCAATTTTAAATTATTTTATATTAATCTAATCTTAATCTGTGGGTGACCATCTTTTTTAAATTATTTTTAAATAATTTATTTTTTTAAGAGGGGTTCGACTCCCGGCGGAGCCAAATCTTTTCTCTTCTAAAAATAAATTATTTAAAAATAATTTAAAAAAGGTGGTCACCCACAGATTAAGATTAGATTAATATAAAATAATTTAAAATTGACGTACGTCAATAAATACCACAAATTGGACAAACTTTGTCCACCTCCCATTACTCGCAAAATTTGCGTGATCGGGTAGTAGGTATCAGTGAAGAGGAAGGATTGGCTCTACTTGGAGCCGAGCTCTGTGGTGTAGTGGTTAGCATCCGCGCATGTCACGCGGGAGACCCGGGTTCGACTCCCGGCGGAGCCAAATCTTTTCTCTTCAAAAAATAAATTATTTGGAAATACATTTCGTGAAATGGTGTGAGTGTTGTTTTTTTTTTTGTTTTTTTTTACGAGGGTAGGTGGAAATCTTCACAAGTGTGGGATTTTTACCAACTAAAACCACCTCCTTACAACTGTTTCCCACCCTCCATGGGACCACCGTTCGGCATTACTTCATGGAGGGGGAGTGGCTGTGTGCCGCCCCATTCCATTAGGCTACGTCCTGGCTCACCTTTCCTTCTCTTCCTTCCTAAGTTGCTGTATGGTCTGCGCAGCTAGGTGTTGTTCGGCCATCCAGTTCTCCCTGCTGATTAGCATCAGAGCGTTATTACAACATTATCGGCAGTAGGTTCCGATCCGCAAACTTGTTGGAATTCTTCCCTCTCCTTCTGGAAGCGGAGACAGCAGAAGAATGCATGTTCCACAGTCTCTTGGGCTTATGGGCACACTGGACATTTGGCTGTGTCTGTGTCCCTATTATTACAGGGACATAAGATGCTGTGCGACTATAAATCCACTTCTTACTAGAGATTCTTACTAACTAAAAAACCAACTCCCTATTCTTCAATGTCAGCCCACGGAACTGCTGTCAGGCATTACTTCACGGGGGGGCTGAGTGGCTAAGTGCCTACTTCTTTATTTCTTTATGATGACATTGCTTGGCCTCTCCTTAAGTTCGTGATTCTCAAGTATTTTAACTTATATATATATATATATATATATATATATATATATATAAGTTAATTATGCGGACGACATCTGCTGGTGGCACTGAGGGAACGGTCCATACAGTTACAATATTGTGCCTGCCATACTTATTATGCTCCATACGCGACATTCCTTGGGTACGGGTTTTCCAAATAATCTGCCTCTTATGTTGGTTAACCACAGTGTCCGTTTAATTGAGATGTGTAGGCCGGGTTTCCGTGGGGACTTCGTCCGCATCAACCGTGTCCCCCTCATCTAGAGAAACTTCGTCTCTAGCAGCATCTACATAGGGACTTGATTCCTGAAGCGGATTTATGTTAAGTGCCCGTGACAACCAATCCGCAACAGCGTTCTTGGATCCTTTTTAGTGTACTATTTAAAAATTGAATGTGCGCAGCTTTTCTTTCCATCGCCCTAAACGAGCCGAAGATTCCTTCAATCCATCGGTCCATAATAGTGGCTTATGGTCGGTACTAGAGATGCGACATCGATGTCGATGTTTCGTAGCCGATGTTTTCGGACCATCGATGTTTGTGGGCCGATGTTAACATCGATGTTTTTAATAGTAAGCTTTTTTTTTTTTCTTTTTTTTTTTTTTTTTTTTTTTTTTTTTTTTTTTTTTTTTTTTTTTTTTTTTTTACTTTTAGCATGTTTTAACTACCAAGCTGTTTTTAACATTGGTATTTTTGTCAACGTTTTGCACCAAAACGGTTAAAAAACACTTTTTCTTGTTAAAACATAGATGTTTTTAAGATCTTACGATCGAAAGTAAGAAACTTTATTTTCTTTCAAAATAATTTCATGTTTCGTCCTACCTGTCTCAGGTAATAGATTTCCCTCCCTATAAAATATATCCATAAATTCTGCGAGTAACGGCCCCAACCGTGATTCCTTAGTGTCGATCACTTCTACGCAATGCTCTTTGCCATTCGTTAATCTTTACCATCGTTAATCTTTGCCATTAATCTCCCGTGGTATAGTTTTTTAACTAGGGTCAGTTCCCAACTTCCACGACCATCTAGCATTTTGAACCCCACTTTCTCTAAAACATCGCACCCAATTAACATATCATATCGATTCGTTAGCTCTTCCAACACATGAACAGTTGTACCCATCTTTACACTGGTGAGATTTTCAAGATCCCATGTGTATTCCCCCAATACCTCTACAAGGGCCACTCAAAGTGATAACTGAACATTTACATACCTTAAGACTGCAATCTCCACCCAGCTCCTTCAGCACCCCTCTGCTGACCAAGGTACTCGTACTTCCAGTATCAAAAGCGCCCTAATTGGCTCACCACACCCCTGCACTATGGGCAACCTCTCCCATACTCCACAAACACTATTAACTAATTCACGTCTGCGTGGGTTGCCCTCGCCTCCTCAGATGGTAGTTTCCCTCTTCATATCTGATGTTTTGGGTTGGTGTCTCCTACTCTTCTGCTCTCTTTGTCCTCCAACTTTCCCTGCCCAGCTGAGCCTCTGGTCTTCTTCTTCACTAGAGCTCTTATCATCTGAGCATTCTTCAGAACTTGAGGTAGAACTGTCCCTAGGCCGTCTTGTCCTGTGAGTATTCACCTCCATTTGTTCTGGAGCTGGTTTACGCTTGTAAATCCATGGACAGGCCCTAGCCATGACATGACCTTTGTCTCCACATTCATAGCACTTGACGGATGGTCAATTCCCTGCAATGTGTCCTAAGCGATTACACTCATAACATCTACGGGTGTCTTCTCTTCTGGTCCTCGGTCTGGAAACTTTCGGCCCCTCTCTCGCACTTCTCTTCTGTTCTGACCTCAGATTTTGAGATGATCCAGGTTTTTGGGTCGAACGGATCTCTGTTAACTCTCTTACTTCTCAACAGTACCTGTCTCCTATTGTGGGCCCTCAAGGTCTTCTTCCTCCCTAGCATCCTTGTCCATTATGTCCCGGACGCATTCGACAAAGGATTTTTCTATCGCTAACCTTTCTTTCACTCTTAAATTCCTACCTAGATGCACCTTCAAACCGCTCTCATAGATTGTCAGGCGCTGAGCCGCCTCTGCCTGTTCTACGGTTTCGATGAGCTTCTCTGAGATTGCTGTAAACTGATTCAGCATGGTTTCTGCGAAGCTATTGTCAGACTGGCCTGCTTTTCTAACTTCCGTGAAGAGTCGATAGACGTCTTCCTCAGGTGTCCAGCGTCCTCCTCCATAAGCTTTCTTTAACCTACCGGCGGGCGCGTAGCCGCACTCAGTGCGGCAAGCTCGGTTTTCTTGAATTTTCGTGGGTAAGCCATGGACGGAATTCTTCAGAACTTGATGTAATCCTAGTTCTACTAATTGACTTCATGTTTGTTCAAGTTCGAGAAGTATATCTTTTATCTTTCGGTGACAATAGGATTCTCAATTAGTAAGTTCGTACCCAGTGCTGCTTGCGCCCGGTCTCAAAACTTATTTTCAGTATCTTCCAAACCCTCATCTACACTGTTCCTCACCCGTTTTTTCAGCAACTGACATGTAAGTAAAATTATTAATTACTTATCCTGTACTACTTTGTATCATTATGTTCCAAGAAAGAACCACGGGAACCAAGAAGAAGCTGATCCACAAGCAAGCAGAAGAAAGGAGGGTTGGATCATGTCATCTCTGTGGCCGCCATAAGTGGAACAATACTACCATCAAATGCAAGAAATGTGTCAAGCACGTTTGAAAGAAGCATTCTATTCAGGAAACTATATGTCAATCCTGTAATGCAAGTACTGACAAGACTGAGGAAGAAGAAGACGATGGACACTAGAGGACTGATAATTTTTTTTAACCAACAAAATTATGTTACCTATTTGAAAATTTTGTGATTCCTTCGTTTTTGTCATTATTATATTCTATATTCTTTGTTTTATGTTTTGTTATATTGATAATCATTAAAAAGAATTATTCCAATTGTATTTTAAAAAAAGGTGGCTATCTATAGCAATATTTTATATTAATTTGTTATATAGTAACATGTTTAAATAAATTAGTTTCTGTTTACTAATAATCATTTTCCATCTACCCAAGACAGACGGAATCTCGTTGATCCATTCATGCGCGTTCGAGGTGATCGTACCTAGCCTGTGGCCTACACCGACCACCCCTCGCACATGAAAGGCGAGAAGAGAGAGGACGGGGACAGTACCTGCTAACCAGCCTGACCCCAACAAACACTCATGACCTTTACAGGTCGGCGCTTGGTGGTCTCAGTAACCACGACCACCACGTCCATACCGGACACCCCGAGGGGTCCCGGCACCACCCAACGATGACGCCCGGGAGTGCGTCATCCCCGTGGTACCATTTGGCATCACCGCCTCAACTCCCGAATGGATAGCGGGCCGGACAATCTGTCCTACGGATGCTCCTACTTAGGGCATGATGGCGGGGGCTTACCACCATGGCCTAAGGAGGACTGGTCCCGTGCCAGCGCCTCTGTCGTTCGCGAGTTGTAAACAACTCCCCAGGGGGCACCACAAGGAGGTGACAGTAGGCGTTGCAGGGGATCGGGCAAGCGGGGAACAACAGACAGTGAGTGGGGCACTATAGCCTGATGTTCCCACATGAGGAAAGGAAGACTCCCGCACCCGTCTTCCGCCTCAGCCCCCCTTTACCCCTGCCATTTGCCCCCCTTCTACTCGCTTCGGCGGTACATATACTAAAATTGGAACGATACAGAGAAGATTTACCCAAGACAAATATTTCAATATAAAACCTGGAATTTTGAAATGCCGCACTCAGTGCGGCACGCGCCCGGACATGTAACTCCCAAGGACGCGCCCGCCGGTAGGTTAATCTGCGGGTGACCTCTTTCCACGATGTCAGCTCATCCGCTTGTATGGTGTTGGGAATATTCCTCCTTACTCTTCCCACCAAAGATGCTCGTAATTTGGTAGCGTCCAAGGGGTCTACCCATACGGCTGCTATTCTTGCCTCGATCAAATTAGAGATCTGATTACCTCTCTTGAGAAAATGGTTGAGGTGATCTAGTTCTCCGCCAAATATTTCTAATTCTGAGACTGCATTCTTCAAATATGTGGCGGTAGCCGTCTTGACTCTCGCCTATTCTAACTGCATCAATTCCGGATTGTTGATTTGTACTACTTGCACAACACTCGGAGTGGTGTTCGCGCCGCTAACTTGGTCCATAGATTGATCTTGGGGCTCCATAACTTGACTTTCGTCACGTACAGATGTGCCTTGGAGTTGAATAACCACGTTCTCTAGCTGGTACATAAGTCAGGGAAATTTTTTTCCGCAATAGGAAAATTAGTCACGCGGCGTTTAACTTTTCCTGGGTTTCGGCACCAGTTACAGTACTTGAGAATCACGGACTTAAATTAAAGAGAGAATAGGGCACGAAGTGGACACCACGGATACTTGGATAACACTGTCTTTATTTATGTTCTACAGGGCTTTATATACATTATATACATCAATGAATTGCATTGTTTCTCTAGATGAATGGATTACATTGTTTACTTATTTCAAATGTTTACCTATGCTACTTACTTATCATATATATTGTGACCAACACTGCTAGTTACCATGGCAACGCTTTAATAACAGACTGAAACCAAAAAAAAAAACATCTGAAATTGAGAGTTAGTTAGTTTAGAGGCATGCTAGCATGTTCTGCTTTATGCTGTACCTTGAGTTAATGCCTTTATATGTTGTGGACTGTTATGGATTCATGGACTATCGCTACGCACGTAAATTGGTTAAATATATGTAGTTTGTATATAATTGTATTCCCTAGTTTTAAGTTGTGTAAATATGTTCAGGTTATTATTATTGTCTTTGTTTCTTAATTTTCTGATTCTATAATAATTTTAACTGTACATATTTATGTAAATAGATTGCATGTAAATAGTATTTTCCGCTTATTGAAAGAACCAGCCCTATCTCCCTGAGCATTGCATGGAGCTTTTTTAACTTAGGTTATATACACCTGGGTATGTTATTTCCTTTTACTTTTATTTTAAATTAAAAAATATGGCTAAAAGCCAGGCGCTCAACAATATTATAACCATAGACATACCTATGGTCATATAAATAAATGGCGCCCAACGTGGGGCCTTATTTTGGATTTATTGTGTGTGAAAATAGAGACTAATAATTGTATAAATAGTTGAATTGAAGTTAGGGTTACGTGTGTTTACTACTGTATCCATGGTAACCGATTGTTTACTTCTGTTTCACTCATTAACTTTTACAAACAGTCTTATTTATTTGTTTATATATGTTTGACTATCAATTTATTTACCTTATTTACAATAATGGTTTGCTGGTTCACTTTTATAACAAATTATGGTTATTAAGGTACATTGTTGTTAAAACTAGTAAACCTTAATTTAATTTCATTTTAAGATAAACTTTAAAAACCTTATTTCCTAATATTTTTTGTTATTAAACTAAGAGTCCAAGGGCTACCCTTTTTTCTAAAGTTGGCCTTATAAATCCTTAACGTTCATAAGAATAATCATTTCTTTTTCTAACCCATTCCTACGGTTTCTGGTCATTATAGTCTGCTTTTGTTGTTTATTTCGTCACCATGGTGGACGAAGAGGAAACTAAAACAGGTTACATCGATAAACCCTCGCTAGGTTGGATATATCTTTTGAAAAAGGAGGAACTTTTAGAAATTTTGGGAGAGTATAATTTATCTACTGAAGGGAATGTTGAAAAATTAAGACAGACTCTAAAGGAATATGTCTTGAAAAATCCTAATCAATTTCAGAGGCCTACATTTACCTCCACAGATAGATCCGAAGAGAAAACTACTCCATCGGAAAAACCTTCAAATATGCCTCCTATCTACCCTGGAAGTACTTTTCCGTATTTTCCGCCTTTCCATTTAAATCCGTTGTTAAAAGAAAAATTCTGTAATCGGCCAAATACGATCAGTGCCGATAACTTTTTGCTAAAAATTAAGGAATGGCGAAAAGCTTGGAGAATTAGAGATGAAGATCTTTTGGCGCATCTCCCTGAACTACTCGATGGTATTCCATTAAACTGGTACCGTTTAGAACAAGATTCCTGGAATAACTGGACTGAGTTTGAAAATGCGTTCCGCGAAGCTTTTTTCCCTGCTGGTTACCAAGAAGCTTTAATAAAAGAAATTGAAAAGCGGACTCAGGGTGAAGACAAGACAATTTTTGATTATATTATTTGCCTTAAAACTCTTTTCAAACGACTGAGTAAACCACTGTCAGAAAAAGAACAGCTGACTATAGTCTTCAATAACTTATTGCCTAGATACCAACTGTACATTCGTCCATCTGATGTTACGTCACTTTCTAAGTTAGTTGAGGTAGGCCAGCAATATGAAAGGATACAAGAGAGGACTAAGACTTTTCAACCACCGCCTTCTATAGACGCAAGTCTAATACCTGAAGCTGCTTATGCCCACCCTTCGAAAATCCAACCTACTCGCACGAATTCTAAATCTTCGATTGCGTCTATTGATAAGAAAGAGCCCAGTTCGACTAAGCCGTCGGAACCAAAGAAGAAATCGACGCCTCAACCAGCCGCAAAGTCTGAGAAACAGATGAATAAGAAACTATCTTCTTCAAATCCTTCACTACTATGTTGGAATTGTCTTGCGACAGGCCACGCTTACCCGGAGTGCAAAAAACCAAGGGTTACCATCTTTTGCTACCATTGTGGTACTAGAGGAGTTACCCGAGTAACTTATCCAACGTGCAAGAAACCGGGAAACTAGTGACTGGTCAGGGTGATGGGGTCTCCCCTGGCCAAATACCTAAATTTAACGACTCCAAGTTGAATTTAGCTTCATATTATAAAGACAATCTGTCACTAATGCAGGTGGACGGTGGACGATATTACCTTAACCTACAAATAGGCGACATATACCTGCCTACATTAATTGATACAGGAGCTACTCACTCATATCTAGGTTTAGAAGGATTATCTTTATTGGAGCAGGTGGAGTGCTCGCGTATCAAGATACCACCGCATCAGGTAATATTAGCAAATGGAGTTGAAGAAACAGTCCATGATGCTATTGCCTTATCTGCTAACATCCATGGGCGTCAGAAGGAAGTTACCTTTTCCATCCTTCCTAATCTCTCTGTTCCTTCTCTTATCGGCCTAGATACCTTAAAGGAGTGGGGCGTTGTAGTCAACACTTCTAATTCTACCTGGTGGTTTAATGAAAGCCCTACGAATGTATTTACCTTTTCGACTTTTGAAAGAACCCCTAAATTTCATTTGAATCAAGTTGGCCTGAAGACCATTGAACCATATATATATATATATATATATACCATTATCTGTATTATAAAACAAGACTATCAGTAAAATAACTATAATAATCCTAATTAGGTATTGCGGAACATTCATCCTTTGCAGTCCTTCCATAATACAGGCCCATCTTGCTGAATTGAAAGTATTCCTGTGTGTGTGTACGTGCCTGCGTGCGTGGGTGTGTGTGTGGGCGCGCGCTTGTGTGGTGTGTGTGTGTGTGTGTGTGTGTGTGTGTGTGAGAGAACACACTAGCTCAAAAACTATCAACTCTACGAACCTGAAATTGGGTATTTGGTGTATGTATATGCCCGCGATGTGACAGCCAAAATTTCATCGAAATTGATCAATTGGAGGGGGCACTTTATTTAATAAAGTGAGTGTGAAAGTCTCATTTTCACGTATATTTTTTTTTTTTTTCTTTCTCAAAAGGGGCTGTAACTATTTTGATCAAACTGGGTATTTGATTACATATCCCATATTATCACGTCAATTTTTAATTTAAGTAAGTTTGTAAGTGAAAGTTGGGTGTTGCGTACATCACACCAGATTTTTTTTCTTCATCCATTCTGACTTAATGTTATTATTAATCATTTTTTTTCACTTTGCTATATATATAAATTTCTATTTTACTCTGTAATCTTTGACACCCTATATTTCACTCTTATATTTTTTCATTTAAGTTTCAAAGATGACCCACATGCTTTGTTCGAAATGTTGGCTAGTTATTTAAAGTAAAATTCTGACTAACTTCGGACTATTTATCATCCCTGATGGATTAAAAAAAAAAAAAGTCGACCATTTTCCACCTATTTGTTATAAATATTTTCCCCTGTTTGTATTGGTACCTCTACACAAGACGGCAATTGAAAAAAAAAAACAAAAAAAAAAAAAACAAGATCATATAAATATAAAGAAATAATATGTGACTTTACTTTGGAAAATATTTATCTACATAAATTATAATAACAATAAAAAAAAAAAAAAAAAAAAATAGATGCTTTTATTTTTCAAAGATAATTATTCTTACAGTCCTTTTTCTTTTGGTATTTTCATGATCTTTTTATCTTTATTATTTACTTTGTCTCCTTTTTGGTCCACATTTCAGAGTCTTTCCTCTTGCTATCTTTTAGGTTAAGAGGTAGTAAAAATAGTCATATATCATTGTCATAGCTGATGATGGAGCCACTTACCAATTAGAAAACTTAATAAGTAATCAAATAAAATATATCTTGTTGGATATCAAAATTTTTCATTTTTAATAAGGAGTCTAAATTTAAAATCAGCTGATCAATATTTTAATTAATAACTAAATTAGTAGAAGGACTAGGCGAGGAAACTTAATATCCTTCCCGGTTCCTTTTTAGGGAGATAATGTGCTAAATTCAAGACATCCTGTTTTTTTTTTACCAGAGAATAGCCGTTTCGACCGCTACATAAAAGCCGTTAAAATAGAATATAGTCCCCACGCTATCTGTTTTTCATTAATTACTATCTTAATAACAAGAACCATGCAACTTAAAGTTTACAGGTGTTTTCCCTGGTAGAGAACCTACAAATATATCAATTTTGTTTTCATTTAAATGCCTTTTTAATAAATTTGTCAGTGGAGGAATATTTTCCCCTCCATTCTTTAGGTGAGACAAGGGATGTTCCAGTGGATGACTCTTGAATGTGACTTCGTACTGTGAACATGTACTTTTGGTTATAACTTTGGATAGTCCTGATGTGGAGTGATAGACTGTCCCTTCAGGACATAGAAAGTATCATTAGTGACTTTTTAATTAACATAGTAATCCATGGTGAGCTTAAAAGAGTATTTGAGAATTTTTAAAGAAGTGTTTCAAGTTAGTGTTGTAAAGATTAGTGTCAAGTTGACAAGACTTAAAACCATCATTTGGCGCTATCAGTTAATTGCTCTATCAGAGGTTAAATAGTTGAGAGAGCTGTCATAGATCCTGGGAGTATCTAGATGAGTACCCAATATGTATATACCTTTGATGATTTTGTAATATAGTAGTTATAGTTTATTGTTGCATTTGGTTTAATCATATTTATTTTATTTGTCTATTATGTCTTATGCGTAATGGTTGTAAGCTATGACAGTGTTAATAATCGAGTTCATTAAAATCTCATTTAATTTTTTTTAAAGATGCATAATAAATATATAAAATGTTTGTTACTTTGCTTTAAATGTTAATTAACAAATAGTTAATACAATCTTTCTTTATTATTAATAATAATATCACCATAAATTCATTGATTCAGTTTTTTATCTATTTTAATCATATATATATATATATATATATATATATATATATATATATATATATATATATATATACACACCTATTTATATTATAAGCATGCAAAATTATATTGCCCCATATATGCCTTTGAGAGAGGAATCCAATTCTGGAAATTCTATAATCTTTTGATTCATAAAAGGGGAATCATATTTATATTTGATCATCAAAAGGGGAAGGTATTGTATGTAATAAGGGGAAGTAAATACTTTATCAGTTTGGGCATTCTCTAAAATGCTCTGGCATCCCATTAAATCATCAAAATATTTCTCTCGTTGCTATCTTTGATACTCTATTCACTCTAATACATCAATATGCCATTAAAGAAGGACGGAACTAGAAAGGGTATTCTGAAAGTATCGACACCTGCCACCTCCGATGGTGATAGTGGGATGAAGAGGTTTTAACTACTAGGGGGCAACCAGAGATGAGTCTTGGAGTATCTACCCCTACTAAAATAATTACTCGGTCAAGGACAGCAAGTAAATCAGAGGAGATAGGACATAGCTTTGGGAGTGAGGAAACAATCGTACCTATGGAGGAGACTACTTCTACTACCACTCAAAGAGAAGAAGGTTCAATAATAAAGATGATGAAGAAATTCTTCCAACAACAATCCGAAGAATTGAAGGAGATGAAAAATAAAATAGATGGCCAGTCAGAAAAAATAGATCAGCAAAGAGAAGAATTCAAAGAAATGGAAAGTAAAATTGATGGAAAGATAGATCAACAGATAATGGAACTAAAGGAAGATTTTTCCAATAAATTGAAGGAGAATTATAAAAGGAGCAGAGAGCAATTCAGAAAAGAAATGGAGACTTTTAGGGAAGAACTAAATGTCCAATGTGATAAGAATAGGGAAGTGGTTCAAACTCAATTTAGGATGGAAATGGAATCTTTTAGATCTAAGATGGAAAATTTAAATTTAAAAGCTGAAGACAATAGAGAAAGGTTAGGATTTGTAGAAGAGGATTTTTCAAAATGGAAAGAGGACATCAGTAAAGAGATGGATAACCTGAAACAAGGAAACTCTACTTTCAAGGGAGAAATTGCAGAAATAGTCAGCAACCAAGAAGACCAACTGAAATGTCATGAATCCGACATCTTATTAATGAATCAGAACCAAAAGATTTTAAACATCCAAGTTAAAGAGAATGGGTCTGCTATCAATCAAATATCAGATCAAGTGCAAGTATTAGAAAGGAAGATGGAAAGGGTATCAAGTTGGCATAGTCCTATTAGGCCTTCTCTTCATACTGAATTAAAGGAACAACCTGTAACTACAAAAGTCCATAATCTAAAACCACCAATTTCTTTAACCTATGCTAGGGAGCCTGGAGTGGATATTTGGAACACTTCCATTCCATCTATGGGAGGTAAAACTATTACCAGTAAATGCTCATTTGCTAATAATAAGTCAGACATACCAACTGATTTTATTAAGCATCTAGAAGTGGAGTACCAAGTTTATGGTAGGAATATGATTCTAGAGAATTTCTTAATGGATCATTTAAAAGAACAGGCAGCCACTTGGTTTGCTATATATAAAGAAGAAATTATGAATTTTGAAGATTTTAAAGTTAAATTTTTGAATAGATTCTATGGAACTTCATATCAATATCAAGTCCAGGATGAACTTAATCATGGAAATTATAGTAAGAATCTCAACCAAACTCCCACAGAATATTTTTGTAACATGGTGATGAGGGCTCATGCTTGTCCTACCAGACTAGAAGATGAGTACATATGCAGATGCATGGGAACTCACTTTGGACAACAGGTTGGAGATATAATTGAACTCCAAGGAGTCACAAATATTGAAAGATTTATCCAGGTGTTGGAAGATGTCGGGAGAGAGAAAATCATCAGTCAAGTGAAAAGACCTGTGTATAATAAGGCGGAAACTGTAGTTGAAGAGAAGAGGAAGTTTGCAGGGGAAAAACCCAAGCAACAAGAGTTCAAAAGGTCATTTTATCAGCAAAGACCACAAGAAGAGTGGAGAAAAAATCAAAATAACAAAAATTGGCAGAGGAGACCAGAGTTTAATCAGCCATACCAAAAGAAGGATTATCATCAACAACCCAAGGTAAACACTATGCAGAAAAAATATGATAGCCATAATTTCAAAGGGAAATATCAAAGAAATAATTACTATAATAATAATATGGGATCTCGATGGAACCCTAGATATCGAAAAGAAAATAAGGGATATTATGGTAAGAAGCAAGAATACCAAAATGAGACAAAGGAAGAATCTCCTAGAATCAGAGAATTAGATAAGGGTGAGGAAACAACAGGGGTAATAATCAATCAAACATTCCCTGAACCATTATCAAACAGAAACCAAGATGATCAAAGAGACTGAGAAAATCTTCAGAGTACATCGGATGTGTGTATTGGGTCTTTATATAGGAAATTCACAGATTTATTAACATTAGAACAGAAGGAGTTCCAAGAACAGTTTGAAGAGGTTAGATGTCCAACTGTTTATTTAAAATTAGGAGAGGTTATGGTAGAAACTTTAGTAGACACTGGGAGTCAAGTCACATGTAAAGAAGAAGGGTTTTATGAGGAGAATAAAGATAAATTTAAACATGATATATTACCTGTATCTAACTTGAAAATTACTACAGCGGTAAGGAGGAAATCAACCCATGTTAGGAAACAAATTATAGCAACAGTAGAATGGCAATATTTTGTTTTTCAATTAAATTTTTTGATAGTTCCAAACTTAAACCCAAGGTGTATCTTAGGATATGATTTTATTAAAAACAATGTGAAAGAGATTAATATTGAAGAAAATTTCCTTTTAATGAAAGCAGATGATGGTAGTTATCGAAAGATATCCTTCAAAAACCCTGACAGTAAAATGATATATAAAGCCAGCCAATGTGCCAGTTTAATAAAAAACCAAGAAGTCAGTGAAGCTAAGTATACCATAACCGATAAAATAAATGAAGTAAAATCAAGTTATGCACACTTACCTGAAAAGATCATCAGAAAAAAACACTACATACATGCCTGAAACCAATCTTCAAATTTGTGTAACTAATAAAATAAAATGGTCCTTAAAGGAAGATCAAATAAATGCTTTAATAAGAAATTTTAAATCAAGTTATTCAGGGGAAGATATCCCGGAAGAAGAAAGAAAATTAATAGAAGAAAATCCAGGAGAGTGGGTGAATTTTAAAAATTATCTGTATAAAATAGAAGATCATTTACTAATTTCAAAAAAGCTAGGTAAGCCGCCTCGAATTGTAGTCCCTACCAAATTAGAAGAAAATTTTATAACCTTGGCACATGAAACATTATCCCACTGTGGAATAGTTAAGTTGGTGAATACATTGAATGCGCATTTTCATATCAGAAGAGCCGGTGAAGTTATCCGACAGGTAATAAGGAAGTGTCCTAATTGTCAATTCTCTAAATCCCTAACCGCATTTTCTACGCCGAAGCACTGTCAATAATCCCTGACCAACCTTTGGAGTTACTCAGTGCAGATTTCCTAGGTCCTTTTGTAACTGGTATAGGAGGAGTGAAATATGTATTTGTAATGGTGGATAATTTCAGTAAAGTGGTACACCTTGCAAATTTGCGTGCAGCAACGACGAAAGCCGCATTAAGAGGCGTCAATCAGTTTTGTGAAAAATATGGAATACCAGAGAAAATCTTGACTGATCATGGTACCCAGTTTAAAAGTAAAGTTTGGGAGGAAATGTTAAAGGAAAAAGGAATAAAAAGGATTTTTTGCTCAATTAGACACGCTCAGGCAAATGCTAGTGAAAGGATCAATAGAGATTTAGGAAATTATTATCGAGTTTTGGTTGGAGATAATAGAGAAATAAAACAGTGAAATCACCAAAAAAACACAGAAGACTATCACTCAGAGCGTCTAGAATGAATAACGGCAAAATATATCCTTCAGACCCTTGATGGTAGCCGAGGGAAGGATAAGGGACAGAAAAGAAAAATTAGCAGGTAAAAAGGGGTGAGCCGGGCTTCCCCGAAAGGCCGACCCAGATGACAGGCAGCTACCGGGCCAACACAAATATTTCTGCAATAGAGATACCCCTGCAGCCTAGCGGCAGCTAGACCTATTTATTAAGTCTCCGTGGATCCGCTAGGATGTGCCTCAGTCACGACAACTTATCCCTTGTGAAGCTGAGGACGGTAAATAAGTAAAAAACCAATTGCGAGATATCTTGTCATTAACGTGTGTGGAACGGCAGCCTTTGACGAGTTATCTCGTCATTAGCGTGTGGGGACCGACTTTGTTTCGCGAGATATCTCGTCTGGAGCCATGAAAGGGTTAATTTCATAAATTGTAATAATTTTATTTACAATTAATTTTCATAATTGTATTAAAAAAGAATAAGCAATTTTTGATTTTTGTATTATGTGGCAATGTTTATTGTATTATTTAATTGGTGGTAATTGTAATTGTACTATTTGGTAATATTAAATGTGTTTTACTTTCATTTTTTAATTAGTGGTAATAATAATTGTATATATTAAAATAAAAAATAAAAAGAAGAGAGAAAGCATAAATAAAGCTGATTCTTATTTTTTTAGTTTTAAAAAAGCAGAAATGTCATATATTAATTTCATCAATTGTTTTATGTTTTTTATTTTATGTTTATTTAAAAAGAAAGGAGTTGTTGTATGATATTATCTGAGGAACCTCTTTGTAACCAACCTGGCCAGGAGGTTAAAGGAGGAATAAAAAAGTTATGAGTTATGGCTAACACATTGTTCATTTCTGTATTATATTATCCCTATTCATCTTAGTATTATAACAGTCTTCAAAAACCCGTCAGCTCCTAGTTTCCTCTCTTATATTTCCCCATTTTGATTATGGCTGCCCTGTATATGGGGGACTGTTTGGCTTGCATGATGCGAGGTTGAAGAGACTAAAGAATTGCTTCATTAAATTCATCTTTAGTGTCCCCAGGCGCTTCCACGTCTCCAGTTGGTATGCTGAATTGATGTGGCTCTACCCAGTTTTTTGACAGCAATACTTCCTAGGTGTGTATCTTTTCTGAACCTTTAGAAACAAGAAGCCTCCTTATATCCTCCATTTGCTCCTCTAAATACCAGATCTCAGACCTCTAACCTTTATATCCCTTTCTACCGAACTGCATCCTTTACAAAATCCTTTATCATCCTTGTCGCCACCATCTGGAATTCCTTACCTGTCTCCATTCCTTTAAAACCCAACTATTTCTCCACCTCCTTAATCTTCAATCTCCTGTAAATATGTAAAAAAGTGAACATAGAGACATAGAGTATATATTTATTTGATTTTTATAACAGTTTTTAAGCTCAAAAGCTGATCAAATTTGTGTACTCTATATCCAATTTTTTTTTTTTTAATATTCTGTCTCATTTATCTTTCTTTTTTGTTTACTTTAATCTTAATTTGTTCATGTCTGTTATTCTTAGGAGACTAGATGTCCCAGAATAAAGATCACTTCTTTTCTCCAAAACTCCCCTAGAACTTGCCAGGAACCCCTAGGATTGGAGATATTATTAAAACTACTACTTAAAGTTAAAAGCGGTTCAGCCATTTAGCCACAATCGATCATTAAACTTTACCAATTTTTATCAACTTGGCGTAAAAGTGAACAATGCACCTGTAAACTCGAAAACAAACCACTTACATACAAACCTACCTACATATTTGTCCCCAATTGAAAATAAAATCCGATTTCCACTTGTTCTTATTTGGGCGGACTCTGCAGATCTTGAATCTTACTAATAATACGAGTTTAAAACTAAAGTTTCTCGAAGGTACAAATTTTGTTCTTATCATGGTTAATTTTAGTCTATTTTTCCTATACTATTATAGTTTGAAGTGTATACTTTTATTCCAACTTTCACACAACTCCCTGAACTAAGTCGGGTTCCCCAGCTAGTATTAAGTAAAACTTGAATATTGCTACTATAAAAAAATGGTTTATGAGCTTCAGTTACATTTATTTTTTAACATTCTAATGGTATACTCTGTCAACTACACCTCTTAGTATAGTTTTATTATTTTTATTTTAATAACTTCCTTGAGATATGGTAGGTGTGTTTTAGTACTTATAATTATGATAATTATTTTTCATGTTGGGGAAACTAATGGAATGAGTCAGAAAAAATGACCATTTTATAAGTAATAATCAAAATTTATTTTTCTTCTACTTACAAGGTTTGTAATAATTAAAATATAAACCATTGTGCTCTATGGTTTGACGCCAGCTGTAGAATTCCTTGATAGTACCACTCTTTGGGTTTTGAATTGAAGAACTCACTAACCCCATTTTCAACTTCATTTAAGTTGTTGAATGTTTTTCCATGAAGGAAATGAGCCATTGATCTGAAGAGGTGGTTAGTCTGATCAATGTAGGTCTGGTCTATTTGCCGGGTGAGAGAGGAGCTCGATTCCATCAAAATTCTGGGGTCTGGCATTATCTTGTTGGAACAAGACTTGCTTCCTGTTGACTAAACCTGGATACCGCTGAACCAAAACATCGTACATTCTTGAATTTATAGAATGACCTTCAGGTATGAACTCATAGTGTATGACTCTGTAGTAGTTCCAAGATACAGTGAGCATCGTCTTTTTTTCGAATTACCCTTGTTTGGCTGCAGGTTGAGCTACCTGACCATGGTCAAGCCATTGACCTGTTGTTTGTTAGGATCACGCCAATCCACCCACTTTTCATAACATGTGACTATTCTTTTGATGAAACGATTACTAGTCAGATTTTTCAGAAGCAACTCGCAAATTTCCACTATGTTAGGCTTGCTGAGGTGTAAGCATATGGGGAAGCTCTCGGCATGCACTCTTCACTTTTCCTAACTCTTGCAGGTGTCGAGTCACAGTAGATTGTGAGTGGTTCAGTTGTTCAGCTGACAACTCATGAGTGCTTTTCGTAGGATCGGCTTCAATAGCAGCGCACAGAGCGTCATGGTTGACTACTGAAACACGCCCTGATCCTGATTTCCTTTCAAGGCTCAAATCACCTTCATTAAATTTTTGGAACCACCTTCTCACCGTCCTTTCATTCAAAGAGTCTTCATCCTCAAATTCAACCACTAAACAAGAGGCTTCAGTTGCTGAAAACTTCCGTTTTCAATAATGAAGCAAATTTACGAGAATTTCATACTTTACTGTCATTGTGAACAAAGGAAAACTAAAGAAGTATAGAGCCCGGATAGAGGGCATGCTGTTTACCAAATGATTCAGACGATATCAAACCTGAAGTTCTTATCACAATTCTTAGCTCCCGAATGTAAATAAGAGAGGAATTACGATCCAAAGTTCAAACATAAAGAAAATGGTAATTTTTTCTGATTCATCCCATTAAAATGTGGTAATAGGAATTGCAGGCTTACCATAAAGTACATATATTTGTAATATGTTATTACTCCTTGAATGCCTATGATGCCTCACACATTTTTCTTTTTTCACAATGCATGAAAAGATTTTTTTCAGTGGATCTATATGATTAAAATATACTCTTCATTGTCCTAGAATTTTGTTCATATTAATGTTCTATTCTTATTTATTTATTTTTAAGGTGCTGGAGTATTTCATAGCCAAATTAGAAACTGAAAAAGACACATGTACAGACGTTGAAACAGTTTTGAAAGTGATTGTTGATTCCTCACCAAAATGGCCATCTCACAGACTGCAGGTTAATCAATTATATCTTATTATTATTTTTAAATTATGTATCTTATTTTTATTATTAAATTATATCCTATTATTTATTTTGAAATGATCAGAATAGTTAAAGAAAATTGCTGAAATGTCCTATTTTTAAAAATGGTCAGAAAGCAGATACTATTTTAAATTTCAATTGATGAATGATCTGCTGCAGGTTCCTGGGATGTGCTTATGAGAAAATTATGTCATTATCCCTAACCTATTATACCCTTTTTTAATTTTAATATGGTACTTTTGCAAAACCATAACCTAAACAGACATCCATGATGTTTATAACCTGTCACTAACCTGACAAGACATGCTTTGTTGTTTATATATATATCAAAATATATATAGTAATAGAGTCCGCCACAGAAGAGATGAGCTGTGAGGGGTGGGGGGTTCGCGCAACCAGCTTCCCCCACCATGACCCACTCCTTCACTTCCCCTCTCAGATAACGCAAAATCCAGCGTTACCTAGTCTAGAAATGAGAGCCGTGAGAGGGGAAGTGGAGAGTAGTGGAGGAGCTTCAAGCTACTGCGCAACCTCTTCCCTCTCTCTCCCACAGCTCATCTCTTCTGTGGCGGGCTCTACCTTTAAATAAGTTATAAACCTAAGCTAAAAAAAAAGAATGAAAGGAAAGGACTTTGTAATGCTATACAGTGGAAGTGAAAATAGACATCAATTCGGAGTAGCATTTATGGTCTCGAACAGAATAAAATCTGCGATTCTAGACTTCCAACCAATAAATGAAAGGCTATGAAAACTATGCATAAGGGGTCATTTCAGGAATATTAGTCTGATTTGTATGCATGCTCCCACAAAAGAGAAGAATGAAGAAGAAAAAGATACCTTCTATGAACAACTTGAAGATGCGTACAATGCTTGTCCCAGTTATGATATAAAAATTGTCTTAGAAGACTTAAGTGCTCAAGTTGTAAAAGAAAAGGAGTTAAGAACTACCATAGGAGCCCATAGCTCACATAACATAAACAATGACAATGGTCTTAGGATGGTAAGCTTTGCAAGTGTTAAATCTATGGCAGTCACGAGCATTATGTTTCCTCCATACATTGTGCATAAGGAAACATTGCACTCTCCAGATAGTAATACAGCTTCTCAAATTGATCATGTGTTGACTTCCACCAAATGTTCTATTTCCTTAAATGATGTTAGATCCTCATATCCTAGAGGATATGTTATCAACTCGGATCACTACTTGGTAATAATAAAGCTTCACGAAAGAATAAAATGCATCGCCGAAACATCTGTCCCCCTGTCAAAAATGGAAAGTAGAACATCTTAAGACAAAAGAAGGCGCAATTTGTTTTCTCAGAAGTTTCGCGAGCTGGTAATGAGCGAGTCTGCAGGGGAAGGAACAATAGAAAACAGGTGGAAGTGGATCAAGGTAGGTATAACCCAGTCTGGTAAAGAGGTTTGATGAGAAAAGCAGAGACGTCTTCCTAACAATTGGTTTGAACAAGAAAGCGAGGAAGCAATCAAGGACGAAATGAAAAAAGATTAATTGGATTAGCCGTAAAACACGGCTGAGTCATAAGGAATATAGGGATGCGAGAATGCTTGCGAAGAAGCTGGTCAGAAGAAAGAAGAGGGAAGGGATGAGAAAAGAAATTGAGGACATTGAAAACTCAAGAATTAGGAATGATTCCCAAAAAGTCTATAAGATGGTAAACAATGTGAAGAATGGGCCGGCCAGGAGGGGTAACCTGTTATCAAAGCTATCAAAGATGAACAGGCAAAATGCTAATGCTGGAGGACGAGATACAAGAGAGGTGGTGATAGTACTTTGCTGAATTTGCTGAACCCCAGGGAAGTAGAGAACTGTAAGGAAGACCAAGCACAATTACCAGTGGATATGCTAGGCCATGAGTTGGAAACGATTCCACCGGATATAGAGGACATCGAAGACATTTTGGGTAAGCTCAAGAATAACAAATCGCCAGGTAATGATGGACTCCCCGTAGAACTATTTAAAGGAGGGGAGCATGAAGTCGCCATGGAACTTCAGGAACTGATAGCTCAGGTATAGGAAGAAGAGAGGATACCTGAGGAAGTTTGAAGTGGTCGGAGGTTTTACATATCTCGGCTCTAGTATTAACTACAAACTAGAAGAGGAAAAAGAGGTTAGAAAGAGAGTAACAGCAGGAAATAGAGTGTATTTCACCATCTCAAAGCTAATAAAAAGCAAGCTTGTTAGCAAAACCACTAAGTGCACGTTATACAAGACGCTTATAAGACCAGTGGTCATGTATGGTGCTGAAACGAGAAGAGTCAGAACCTGCTAAATAGGTTTGAGAGAGGAATTCTGAGGAGAGTTCTTGGTGCAGTACGCGAGAATGGTCAGTGGCGTCGAAGGAAAAACTGCGAACTGTTCCAGGTGTATAACAACCTAAATATCTCATTTATCAAGATACAACGGCTTAAATGGCTTGGTCATGTATTAAGGATGAGTGATGAGCATGGGGTCAGCAGGCTATACAGAAAAGTGCCGGATGGTATGCGCTGAACAAGGAAGGCCGAAGGACCGATGGAAGGATGCTGTAGGGCAGGATCTTTGTCGACTGAAGATTTCGGTCAAACTTGCAGGGGATAGAGACTGATGGTTGGCAGCTGTTAAGCAGGCCAAGGGCAGCTTCATGCCCCTGTTGGGCCAGTAGATGAAGAAGAAGAAACAAAAAGATGTAAAACAAAATTTTATATTCATTTCACTATTTTAAATTTTTTTTATTAGAATAGAAAAGATTGGCCATGGCCAGGACTCGAATACCTCATCTCATGATGCTACCGTAGCTGTTGTTCCAGCCATGTCAATCTATTCTCTTCACTGATCCTTTGCGCACCCTGACTGCGATGAGGTGTTCGAGTCCTGGCCATGGCCAATATTTTCTCCTCAAATAAAAATAATTAAAATGATCAATTTCCATGAATCATTATTTTTTTATTTTATTCAAATTGATAAATTTTATACTGTAAAGAAACCATTTGAGGTTTGTTATCCCTTTTAAGCGAGTGGAAGCTGAAAGCTGATATCTAATACCCTTGCTAACACGTCTAATACAAGGGTCTTGCTAATCAAGACCCTTTTTAACTTTAAAAGATGGATCTAATCCTTTTCAGTTAAAAAAGATCTTGATTAGCTTTATTAGATCTCAGCTTTTGACTAGTGCTTGTTACACTCGCTTAAAAGGGATAACAAACCCTCATCCTGTCCTTTTTAGCGGAAAACAGCTCAAATTTATGCCGAGATTCAAATTAAAGTAAATTAGAGATTTTGAAGTTAAAAAAGAGCAAAGTAACAAATTAAAGTGAATTAACAAAAATTGAAAACACAAAGCACTTAATAAACAATTGGGTAACAGACAGTAGTTAACAGGTACATAATAACAGAAGGTAGGTTGCAGTTTGTTTATGTATCATTTAGTCTATGTTCTGCTATTGTGAGGTCAATAGCACTTAGTTAGACCCTCCAGAAGAGTAATTTCCTAAGCTTCAGAAGTGGGCTTAATTAAAAAAGAAGTGATTAGACAAAAATAATAAATCTTATATTTCATTTTTGAGTGAATAAAACTATTTCTTTTCTGTTTCTTCCTTTCTATACATTGAGTATATTGACATTTCTATTCGGATGAAAGTTTGTTATTTTATCACATTATGAGTGGCTAGCTTAGGATATAGGACATTGCTGTGTAGCGGGCCGATTTGCCAGATAAGCAAAACATATGCGTGTGAAAATAAACTTGATAGACGTAAAAGTAATTGTTAGATTTTTGCTAAATTTGGTGATGGGTCTTATCTGCAACTATATTTTATATACATTTATTTATATTTTTATATTTGATAAATATTGTAGTAATAATTTAAAATGATATTTCAGAAAAATACTATTTTAAATATTTACAAAAATGATAAGGGTTTGAAGACTTTAATAAAGTATTATTTGAAACTTACAAATATATTTCAGAAATTCGTGCGATTTACGTATAGTCAAGGCTAGTTCCTTATATTTTTCTTGAGTGTGATATTTGAAGTAACGATCTCCCTGATGCAGCGAAACTTTACAAAATTTACACATATAACACGTTAAACTTTCTTTTTATGTGCGGCACATACGCGAGCATAAGTGAAATTTGAAAGAGAAGCAAACAAATTTTGTTATTTATGATGACTTTGTATGTTGTGTAATTTGTTCCTGGTAAAAATACACTGATCCATATATTTGATAAAACATTATTCTTCCCTTGTGTCACTTAAAATTACTTATTTTAAACGGGTACTAATACCTGTCCTGATTTTAAGCGCCAATGTTCGGAACGGGTACTAGTACCTGCCCCGCTTATAAGTGGCAATCCTCGCAACGGGTACAAATACCTGCCCCGCTCATAATGTGTTATGATTTATTTTACATCAGGAATGTATCTTTGATTTACTCATTTTATTGCCTAACTGAACCTACTTAGAATTAACAGTAGTTTACTTCCCTTCCCCCTCTCTCCTCCAACTTCCAGTATCTTTTCCCCATTTGATCTTTTCCTATATTATTTTGATTTCCGTTTTTATTTGCTTTCCATATAAATTATTTGCTGGTTCTATTTATTTTTTTTTTTTATTGTATAGAAAATTTCTAATTTAATTTTAAAAAATAAATAGATAATATAAACAAAAGAAAAGTAATCATTAATATTTTTGTATGAAAAATTCTGAATATTAAAATAATCAAAAGAAACGTAATTGGATTTGTAAGAAAATAATTCTCTCTGAATTTAAAAATAATATAAAAATTTCGAATGAAAAAATAAAAAAATAACATGTAAAAAAGAAAAGTAATTTTGAGGTAATAGCTGCCCCTATATCAGCCCAAGGCCTCTACATCCTCCTTCTTATTTATTATGTTGACCAGACAGCCATCGTCCCGCCTGCACCGGACCCTTCCGCCGGCGAACCAGACGTACTTTAGCTTTCCGGCCGCCTTCTTTTGCCTCGCGAGCCAATAGAGGTGCCTCTTCCCTGGGCTCATCGCCTCGCTCAAGTACACTCTCTCGTCAGTCTCCCATCCTAGGTGGCTCGTCGAGAAATCCCTTTTTACTCTTCGAAGGCGAGTGATTTCGTCGCGAATCGTTTGCCTTACCAACAGGACTACGATCGGGGGTGGCCGAAGGGCCTCAGATCTGGGTTTTCTTCTCTCCACTGTGTCGATATCCTCGGCAGTTAACTTGAGACCCAGAGCCGCACCTATGGAGCATACTAAACCCTCAGTGGTCTCGCCGGTTTTCATGTTAATTCCTCGGATTTCGATAGAATTCGAAAGCTGAGCCTGTTCCGCCCGATTAACACGCATTTCAAGCACGCTGATTTGCGATTATAAGTTTTTATTTTCGTTTAGTAATTCTTCTATAATTTTTTCCTGCTTTATAGCGCGTTCTTCGATTTATTTTAATCTTTCGTGGCTTTCGAAAGTCATTTCGCTCTGCTTTTCGAGTGTAATTTTGATTTCTTGTAAGTCCTCGGAAAGTTTTTTTATTTCTGAAATGACCATTGCCGAATCCTCTCTTCTATTACATGCCGCCGTGGACTTTCCGGGTGCTTTTGTTTGAAGGGCAATTACAGTTTTTTTTAGCTTCCGTTTCCGAGACGTTCCAGCAATGCTTATGATAAATAAGTTCGCATGAGGTGCAAACTATTGCCAGCTTTTCGTCTCTCGCGATGTTGGCACTGCAAATTGGGCACTGAGTCATTATCGAAGATGCTATGCTACTGGATTACCGTCGATAGGTACTAGTGGTGTGTTGTTTAGTAACAATCTGTTTATTTGAAACAGTTAATTTCATTAAACAGAAACAGTTAACTGTTTCGGAAAAAAATAAACAGATACAACACTGTAGTGAGAAAAAGAATGGTAAATAATAATAAAAATTAACAGTTTCGAGAAGCAGGCAGAATTAGCAGGTTAACAGGCTGTTGCGAGAATTAGTAGGTTAACAGACAGTTTTGAGAATAAAAAGGTTAACAGGCTGTTTCATTTAACAGCCTGTTAACCGAAACAGATGAAACAGTGGCCTTGAAAAAGAAACAGATTCCTAAACTGTTTCCGTCAACAGGCTGTTTCATTTAACAGCCTGTTAACCGAAACAGTGCCCTTGAAAAAGAAACAGATTCCTAAACTGTTTCCGTCAACAGGCTGTTAAATGAAACAGCCTGTTAACCTGCTAATTCAGTCTTAGTTCAACCTTCGATCAGAAAGGATCAACGTAGTGGAGGCTCTCCGAACAGATAAGATTTCAAGTTTACTTTACATAAATTTATTTTTATTTAAATTTTTCAGAATATTATTTTGGTTTTCTTAGCTTAGTAATTCTTATAGTTCTTTTATTTTATTTTTTATTCTTTTTATTTTAATATATAAATTCAAAATGTCTGGCACGAGTGATGGGAGAGAGGAGATTCCACCTGATAAGGTGAATAGTATTGAAAATAATTCAACTGTTAAAGATTTGATTAAGAATTCGGACAATGAAATAGAAATGGCACCGGCTGACGACAAAATTAATATAAAAGATAATGAAAAAATAACCAAATCTCTCTTACTCGTTTATATGAGGAGAGTGACTTAGGGCCTTATTTTGTTTTTGTGGAAAGCAAATTGACGGAAGGGGTCGGAGTAGGTCGAATCCATCCAATGACATTAGGAAAGTTATTAAACGAATCCGCTCCGGAAATATATAATAATATTATATCTATTACCAGGTCAGGACGTAATAGAATAAAAGTCGAAACACGTTTAGGGATACATGCTAACGCATTAGTAAAATCTGAAATATTAAAATCAAAAAAAATTTTAACGTACATTCCGCACTTTATGTTAGAAAGAAAAGGCGTTATCAGAGGGATAGACATTGCTTTATCAGAGGAAGATATTTTCAACAATATAAAAACGTCGTACTCCGAAACGCAAAAAATTATTCGAGTAAAAAGATTCACAAAGAAATATTTTAACCGAGAAACTAAGGAATACGAACTGAAACCGACGGGCACGGTTCTGATAACTTTTAGAGGTCAGTTCCTCCCAAATTACATTAGTATTCACCACGTAAGATGTGAAGTGCACAGGTACATTCAATCTGTCGTTCAGTGTCGGAATTGTTTTCGTTACGGACACTTTACTACACAATGTAAAAGTAATACACCCAGATGTTCAGATTGCGGTGAAAAACGCGTCAAAGAAGAGTGTTCCCCCTGGCACTCTATTAAAGTGTATTCATTGTAAACAAAATCACTCTTCCCTTGCTACAAATCTTTGCCCGGAATTTATAAATCAGAAAAAAATAAAAGAAGTAATGGCTACCCACAATTTGACTTACATGGAGGCCAAAAATTCACTAGAAGGCAAATCATATAGTTGGGCCGTTTTAAGGCAAACACCCGAAACTTTCCCAACATTAGATCAAGCAAACAATAAACAAAATTTTTACAAAACTAGCCCCTGAGTTAAAAGTAAAATTAGTGTAAATAAAAGAATTCGGGTCTCAAGTCCGGATAAACATCCCGACATAGATCCTACGGAACAAATCAGAAGAGAGATAAACAAGAGTTATACAGCACCTTTGTGCCCTTCGAACCCAATTCCTTCAAATTCAAACACTCCTAGATCTAAACCTATCGGAACTCTATATTCAAAACCGAATAAAACTGTTCAGATTACAGAGGCTATTTATTCAATAGTTAGTTCGCTAATGTCTGATAAAAATTTAACAATCTCCGAGGAAGAAATTAGAAACATGATTAAAGAGAGAGGAGAAAGCTTATTTATAAACCAGTGAATCAGTTAATAATAGAATTTAATTAATTTTTCAAATCTTCTTTTATAAAATACTACAAATATGCTTAAATCATTCAAACTTCTACAATGGAATGCTAGATCCGCAATAGCAAATAAAAATATTTTGGAATATTTCCTTTTTGAAAATAATATTGATATTGCCATGATATCAGAAACCTGGTTCAAAACTAATAAATATGTGAACTTTTGGGGATACAATATTATAAGGAAAGATAGATTAGATGGCTGGGGAGGGGTAGCCATTTTAATCAGGAATAAATATAGCTTTATACAAATAAAAGAGTTTCATACAATAAATAATATGGATATAGTAGCCGCTAAGGTCGCTCTGAACAAAAATTTGAAAATTAACATAGTATCTTATTATAATCCTCCTAAAAATCCAGTAGATAGAGATAATTGGGAAAAATTTATTAGAAGTTTCGATTTTCCATTATTATTTTCTGGAGATGCAAATGCTCACCATAACCAGTGGGGTTGTAGTTTTTGTGATAAAATAGGAAATGAATTAACATCTGCCGTCGAAAATACAAATTTAATATTGTTGAACGATGGGTCCGCCACATACGTAAAAAACCGAAGTCAAAACAACAATATTGCACTAGATATCACTCTCTGCTCACTCAATCTAGTAAATAATATAGAATGGAAAGTCCATAACGATCCTTTAGGTTCCAATCATTTACCGATAGTAATGGAGATCCACGATAATCATTTCAATGATAGCGAATTTAGTAAATCTACCAGAAAGTGGCAAATTAAGGATGCGAATTGGGACCATTACGTCACATTCATCTCAGAAAACACCCATTTGTTATCCGATAACCCTACGTATGATCAACTCATTGAATTTTTGAATAATTCGAGTTCACACGCAATACCAAAGTATAAAGAAAGTTACAGGAAAAAAATTTAGTAGAGGTTGGTGGGATAAAGATTGTAATATTTTGCTGCTAAAAAGAAAAAATGCCTATAAGGAATACAAAAAAGCACCAAATTCTATTAACTTATTATCATACAAAAAAGCGGATGCGGAATTTAAAAGACTCACGAGGGATAAACAAAAACAGTCTTGGCGTAAGTTCTGTGCAAGTATCAATAAATCCACACCGATAAAAGATATCTGGCACAAACTAGCTTTACTTAATAATCGTAAAATTAGTAATCGTTTACCCGTTACAAACGATGAATGGTGTGAAGAATTTATGGACACATTGGCCCCCCCTTTGGTAATTGTCAAAAATAATATAACTGGTGATAATTGCGAAGAGTTTTCGGAAAACAACTTTCAACTGATGAAAGACTTTACATTGCAAGAACTCATAAATTCTTTAAAAAATAACCCAAATACAGCACCGGGATTAGACAATATTCATTATATAATGTTGTCTAAACTTCCTAAAAAAATTAAAATATTGCTATTGAAAATTCTAAATGAGGTTTGGACATTAAATAAAATACCTAACTCATGGAAGGAGTTCAGTGTGTTACCAATATTGAAACCGGAAAAGGACCCTTTTAAAGCTTCCTCGTACAGACCGATCTCCTTAAGCTCCTGTGCGCTAAAGACATTTGAAAGGATGATTAAATATCGAATGGAGTGGTGGTTAGAATCCCAAAGTAAATTACCAAGTTACCAGTTCGGTTTTCGTAAGGGTAAATCAACAATAGATTGCCTTCTCGAATTAAATACAGATATACATACAGCTTTCACGTCAGGACAAAAAACAGTAGCCCTATTTTTGGATATTACTAAGGCATACGACACAGTTCCGCTAAACATTCTCGAAAGTAAAATGAAAGATATGGGATTCCCTAATAAATTTGTAGGAATGATCATCTGTTTGTACAGCGATAGAAAATTATCACTAAAAATTTCAAATACCATAGTTACGAGTAGAGTTACTCAGATAGGTTTACCGCAAGGAGGTATTCTGAGTAGTTTATTATTCGCAATCTTCACGACCGATTTAAGAAAATATATACCGCAAAAAGTATCAATCTTACAATTTGCCGATGATATATGTATATATACTTCTCATAGAGATATTAATAAATGTTTAGAGTTACTGGATGGGACCGTAAAGGAATTAAGAAAATGGGAATTAAATACCGGAATGTCTATTTCATCTTCTAAATCAGTGATATGCCCCTTCAGTAGAGAACGCACATTTCCGCTCAATGAACATGTTCAATTAGCAGGGATTTCCTTCCCTACAGTTCATACCGTGAGATTTCTAGGTGTGTACTTTAACCGTTAACTAAATTGGAAACAACTCATTCAAGAAATCACTAATCGCTCCGAAAAAAATTAAGTATCCTAAAAATGATTAGTTATAACAGTAAATGGGGAGCGGATCCGAGCATTTCTTTATTATTTTATAGAAGTTCAATAAGAGCGATATTTGACTACGGGGCCGCAATATATGGCGAAGCACCCATTACCCATCTGCGGAAGTTAGACGTAATACATAATAGGAGCATAAGAATATGTTTAGGTGCTCTAAATTCCACTCCCATAGATGCGTTATTAAATGAAGCCAATGAAATACCATTAAAGATCAGGAGACAATTATTAACAGATAGAATCCTATTTAAAACCTATTATAACAATAAAAAATGCTTCAATAAAATAGTAAATCGAAATACCCTCATATTAAGTAGGTCATACTGGCAGAAAAAGAAATATACGCCCTTAATTTATAATAGTTTTTTAAAATATCAAACAGTACGGGATGTATATACAACGGAAAGACTCCCACAATTTCAAATACAATATGAAATGCTATTACAACAATTTAATATACATTTAGAAATTAAGGAAAATACATTCCCCCATTCATTAATAGCCTCTAATACTATTGCCTCGATCGTCGAAAAATGGCCTCACCATGTCCGTATATATACAGATGGCTCAAAGATTAACGATAGCGCAGGATGTGCAATATATGTACCTAAATGCAATCATTCCGCACAATATAAATTACCTAACGGATGTTCATCGTATAATGCAGAATTGTATGCCATATTAGAAGCAATCAAATATATTAACCAATCCGTAGATACTAATTTCATTGTTTTAACAGATTGTAAAAGCGCATTTTTATCATTAAATAATATCATAAATAAGAATATTAGCAATTTTCAAATGGAGATACTAATAAACCATCAAATTGCAATAAAGGATGATAAGAGTATAATCTTTAAATGGATTAAGGCCCACGCAGGTATCACAGATAACGAAATAGTAGACAAAATGGCTAAGCTAGCCACTACGAATGGCCAACCGGTAGACACTAAAATGCATTACACGGATTATTATAAAATGATTAAATTAGATGTAATTGAAAATTGGAAAAAACAATATCTAGAAAATCCCGCGGGACAATTTTATAAAAAACTATTTCCCCAAATCTTTCGAAAATCCTGGTTCTCACAAGCAAACATCCGAAAAGACATCATTAAAACATATATTAGACTCAGAACAAACCATGGTATTTGCAATAATTATTTACACAAAATAGGTTTATCAGATAATACTCATTGCGAGAAATACGGAGACAGCGAGACACTTGAACATATTACAATGGTATGCCCGGGGTACTCTAAACAAAGAGAAGTAATGTTCAAAGAGTTAGCTATGAAAGATAATATAACCTACGATAGCTTACTAAAGTTAACCGATCATAGTAAAATTTCTTTGATTCATAAATATTTAAAATCCATAAATAAATATGTGTAATAGTTGAACTCACTACAATAACAGATAAGATATCAATACAGAATAATAGAATTATAGCAGTAAATAAATAAATAGCATTTATTGAAAAACAAAATATTAAAAGACGTATGAACTCGTATTATTATACAATATGATTTGGGAAAATAATTATCTTCAAATATTATAATACACAAATATGCGAGACCTGGCTGTGTGGGTAAAACCAATGCCATACATTCAAAGGAAGAAGAAAAAAAAACCTGCTTATTCTGCCTGCTTATTGAATCTGTTTATTAAATAGCTTGCGCCCGTACTGTATCTGTTTAATTCATTCGCAAATCTGCTACTCTGCGTTATGTAGCTCTTAATTTGTTTAATTATTAAATTGTTTTCTCCAAATTGTTTATTCAATTAACCTATGATTTTTATAAACAAAAAATCAATTAAGCCTATTACAAGTTTTGATTTATTAGTTATTTTTAGTGCTGTTTAATTATTTTACATAAAGAACAGGAATTGGTTGGGGGTGCGGTCAAAGTAATAAGTACAAATATGTGATATTTGCATATCTTAATTTAGCCAACGTTTCGACCCAATATTTAGGTCATCATCAGGGCTCTTCTCACTGCTGTTGGGAGCTGAGTGCCCAACAGCAGTGAGAAGAGCCCTGATGATGACCTAAATATTGGGTCGAAACGTTGGCTAAATTAAGATATGTAAATATCACATATTTGTACTTATTACTTTGACCGCACCCCCAAATAATTCCTGTTCATTATATCTACGTTCAACTATCTTCCACCATCATTATTTTACATAAAGCTTAATTTTATATTAAATTTTTTATGAGAAATTGTCATTCGAACTTGTTAGATATTTCAATAATTAAAACATAATTTAAAAGAATGCTCCAATGCTAAGTCGGACCAGTTTTTTTCTTTTTTCCCACATAGTATTATTTTTAACAGTTGTATCTGTTTTTTTTAAACTGTTTAATGAAAGTAGCAGGAACAGTTGCAACTGTTTTTCAAAATTAACAGTTTTGCCCATCACTAATAGGTACCGTAGTGGCTGGTGGGGAGCGGTAGCTGTGGTGGGGAGCGGTAGCTGTGGTGGGGATAAGCTTACTGTCCTTATCACTGCACTGTCTACGACTTGAAATTAATTTTAGGGCTTACCTTTATATATTTTAAGGCTGTATATGGTTTCGGATTTTGAGTATTATTGTACTAATGGTCCAAAATAAATGTATAGCGTATTCGAACTAAGAAGATCTAATTATGATGTTGAGAACTATGGCAAAAACTGATAACAAAAATAAGAGAAAAGTTGATAATAGGTCCTCACTGTAAGGTGCCTTTACACCTTACGAACTTTACCTTCGAACACCACCCTCGAACAACCTTCGTGAAGCCTTCACGTCGACTGTTCGGGTATTCTAGGTACTTCATCTGTTCGCCTGGGTTCGGGGGTAGCGCTAGTGTCACTTTTGATTTGGGTTTTTCCTAAGTGACAGGAGTTGTTTGTGATACTAGTGTAATTTGTAAAACGTTTTAAATCGTCGCCTATTTTTATATTTTTCAGATAATATAAAAAATATTGATAATGGAGATTTTTTCTTTATCATAAGCTAGCTTTGGGTGCGTCAGCCATATTGGTTCGCTTATCGTCACGTGAAGTATAAATGGCTGTTCGCTTCACGTCGGTACGGCAAGGTTCGAAGGAGAACTTGTTCGAAGGTGATGTTCGTAAGGTGTAAAGGCACCTTATGACGGCTAGAGCCAGACTGATCTTAGTGAATGTTATTTACTTATTTTTGTTTGTTATTCTCCCTAAGGTTCAGAGTAATATAATTATTGCAAAACTTGAAATTCCTCAGTTCTTTTCGAATCATTATTATTTTTTTAAGGGCCTCAAAAAAAAAAAAAAAAAAAAAAAAAACATCCTTATTACATCGCTAATAGAGTTTTTCAAACCGTATTTTGTAAATATATGGGATTCGATAGATTGGTTATTGACCGAATGTACTAAATTGAATCCCAAGTTTCGAATTTTTGTTCCTAATGTCTTTCCAGAAACCGACAACGAATACTGGTAAAATATTTTGAGCATCACGTGTTTTTCCATGCACTCATTCACTAAATATAGTTTATATGTTTATCTGCTACAGAATGTTTATGCAAAACATAATAATTCATTTTAATCGAGGATCAAGGGGACCATTAAATCTCAACACTCTTATTTCAATTTTTTTTATTTAAGCAGACGTTTGGCCTTCGCCATCATCAGTGCTGTAAGGCAACATCAAGGTTATACATTATTACAGAATAGATAATTGTTAATTTTTCATTAAATTAACATGTATAAAATTCATCATAGAATCCAACAACAAATTTATTCAAACCACAACAAAATTAAACATTCCCCACATAACATCAATAAATTAATCCTTATGCTAAAATCATCAATGATTTAGATCATCTAAATATAACATAATTACTAAAAACATTAAAATTACCTGAAAGTGTGATTGACAATCGTTATTTATTAAGTCAAAATTTTTTTAAAAACTCCACAATATGTGTTTTGTCATAAAAATGGTTAAAAAATATAGGTATTTACTACCCTTGTCCTTTTATACATACATAGCACCAATATGCAATTCAAAACTTAGTCTACATCCCTGGGTAAGATTTCCAATGTTCAAAGTTCAACATAAAGGGATAAGGGACCCCATACAGCAAACAATTCACATCTCCAACTTATTAAACTGTTTATAGCAGGAAAAAAAAGAAAAATAATCCATTCACCTAAACCCTGCCTTTATGTTACAAAAATGTTGTTATTGTTCTATGTGTTAATTTTTTTGTAGTACTTCGCCATAGAACTGGTTTAGGTTCCTGCAGTCTGTTTTAAAATTTATGGAATTCTTTATATTTTCTGAAATGTGAATCGCCTCTAGCAGTTTCCTCCTTGTACTATTTTCTTCTTTATTTAAAATTTGAGCATTTTCAAAATAAAATTAAGTGATTAAGGTCTTCTGAGTGTTTAACTAATGCTGATTTGTTAACATTTCTATGGCTATTTTTGCAGTCATTTTTGTGCTGATAGATTCAATCCTTTAAATATTGCTTAGTTTCTCCTATGTGAGTAGCTGGGCATCTTAGGCAATCTATTTTATATACTTTGTTGGACTGTGAATCCTTGGTAACTTTATCTTTTAAATTGTTATATATGTTTTTCACTTTATTGGTGGGTTTGAACGCAAAATTGTATTCGTCTACATCATACTCTTTGAAGGCTTTCTGAATATTTTCTGCTAGTCCTTTAATATAAGTTAATTTTACATATCTTTTCATTTTTCTTTGCTGTTTTTGGCCACTATTCTGTTTAACTTTCTTATTAATTATCAGATCAATATTACTAGCCCATGCCTTTTCTATTATATTTTTGGGATAAAAATTATCTATGAATAATTCAAATATTTTGGTTTTAATATTACCTAAAAATAATTCAACTGTTAATTTAATAGCTTTGTTTATAATGCTATTCATTAAATTTATTTTCATGTGTTGTGGATGTAGGGATAAGTAATTTAAGATGATATTGCTGGTGGTCTGTTTTTTAGTCCACTCCATTAATTCTGATTATATTTATTTCTAAGAACCTGATTTTACCTTCTTTTTCTTCTTCTATGGTGAATTTTAATTTTTTATGGTAACTATTTAATGTATCCAACTCCGCCTGCTGTTTACCCATTGCCGGTCCCAAGCCCGGATAAAGGAGGATGGAAAGAGGAGTTACAACTCTTAAAAAAACCAGGGTTCAGCTGGCCCGGCTGATAGCACCCGGTTAGGGCCCCTTCCTTAGGGTACACGGACTGGTCCTCCAGGTTGGGTGTTAGGTGCAGGGTCGACTCCCCTCACCTGTCAAACAATCACCTGTCATAGAAACCGAAAGAGCCTCGGAACATCAGTCTGATCACAGGCAACGACAGCGGCGAGGACTCGGACTTAACAATATAGCCACATGGAATGTAAGAAGCCTTCTAAAACCTCCTGCGGTGAAGGAATTAGAGGATGAACTGCATAGATACAGAGTTATTGAGATACAGTGAATTGTTTGCTGTATGGGGTCCTTTATCCCTTTATGTTGAACTTTGAACATTGGAAATCTTACCCAGGGATGTAGACTAAGTTTTGAATTGCATATTGGTGCTATCGGCGTCTTATGCTCAATCTGGGCACCAGTGATAACAGTTACGTAATAATCACTGTTACAGTAATAATGTAACAGTTATTTCTTCATGCTTTCAATATTTACTTAATAAACATATGATAAGATTAATGATAACCTTCTTCTCACATTAAACAAGTGTTATATTAGGAGTGTTTATAATTATGGGAATTTTACAACTTATTAAGGATATTCCTGACAAGGAACATGCTGTGAAATTCCTGCAGGATAAGGGAGCGCTACACAAAAGTAGAATATGTTCGCAGGGACATGATATGGTTTTATGCTTCGGAGATAAGGAGAATAGATGGCAATGTAACAAGAGAACCTGTCGGGAGAAAATAACTATTAAAAAAGGTACGTGGCTAGAAAATATCAATTTATCAGTCAAAATTATTATTTATTTCATTTATAGCTGGACCAGGGATTACACAACTGTGAAGTTTTGTAAAGAAGAGTTCGGTTTACAAGATCACGCTATTGCTGATTGGAAAAATCTACTCCGGGAGATATGTGCGAATTCTCTTCTCAAAAATCCATGTCAAATTGGAGGTGATAATCTTACTGTGGAAACAGACGAGAGTCTTTTCTCTAAGAGAAAATATAACGTCGGAAAAATATACCCTTAACAGTGGATTTTTGGAGGAATCTGTCAAGAGACTAAAGAGTGTTTTATTTATGCCGTCCCTGATAGAAAAAAAGAAACATTAATGAGTGTGATCACAGAAGGTATTAGGCATGGCTCAATAATCATTTCGGATTGTTAGAAAAGTTACCACAGCATCCCAACGGTTCCTGGATACAGTTTTAAACATCAAACTGTAAACCACAAAAAGAATTTTCGTGATCCTGAAACTGGAGTCCACACTAATACAATAGAAGGTTTGTGGGCTGTTGCTAAAAGAAGAAATAAAATCCAGTGTGGTACCAGTAGGAGTCACCTCGACTCCTATTTATGTGAGTTTATATGGAAATAAGAAGACTATTTCGAAAAAGTATGGATAGACATTGTTGATTTTATGCCTCCAATTCAAATTTTGTAAACATATCTTTTTTTACTGTTAGAATTGCTTAATTTGAGCTTGATTGATATGATATGATAATAATATAGTTTTTAATAATTTATTTTTGAAGAGAAAAGATTTGGCTCCGCCGGGAATCGAACCCGGGTCTTCCGCGTGACATGCGCGGTATGCTATCCATTACACCACGGAGTCGCTTCCAAACGGTGCCAAATCCTTCCTCTTCACTGAGAGGTTTCAGTGAAGAGGAAGGATTTGGCACCATTTGGAAGCGACTCCGTGGTGTAATGGATAGCATACCGCGCATGTCACGCGGAAGACCCGGGTTCACAGTGAAGAGGAAGGATTTGGCACCGTTTGGAAGCGACTCCGTGGTGTAATGGATAGCATACCGCGCATGTCACGCGGAAGACCCGGGTTCGATTCCCGGCGGAGCCAAATCTTTTCTCTTCAAAAATAAATTATTTAAAATAATTTAAAAAATAGGTGGTCACCCACAATGATGGTTAAATTAATATGATAATAATGTAGGTTAAATGAAACAATAATAGCTGTGCAAATTATCGGTTATTACTACGTTGTAGGTTATAGTCAAAATGCCGAGGATAACAGGTGATATGAAACTGTGACAGTAGTTAGCCTCAGCTAGTGATTGTAACGTAACTGTTATCACTGGCGCCCAGTTATTAGTGATAACAGTCTTATTCCGCATAAGACCCATCTTTCGCATACGTATTACTCCTTGTTAAAAAGCGTACTGCGCATGCGAAAGAGTTGTGAACGTGTTTAAATTGTTGTCTTCATAAACTAAATATTATTCTTTCTGTAGGTCTCAGCTTTCCAACGATATATTATACATATACATATATTACATTGCACTCATTAACGATATTTGAAATTTCAATCTTTGCGAAACATTTTCCTTTTTTTCTCCTGTATGTGGCTATCGATTTTTTTGTTCATATTTCATCATTTCATACTCGCCATAATGAGAGACAGTTAATTTCTCGATATGAACAAAATCAAAGGTACTTCATATGAAGAAATTGTCCTTCGGCATTTAAGCTCCGTCGGAGCATTTCTATTATGATAAAACGTACCTAATATTAAAGAATACTTGGTTTTCATTAAACATGATGAGTTTAATCAAAATCGGTAAAACAGAAAATTATTATAATTATCGTTTTTAAGCTAGTCTGTTCCAGTAGCGGATCCAGGGGAGGGGCGCCCCCCCCCCCCGAGAGGTGAGAACACTCATAAAGTATTACTATTACTATACAGGGTGTCCCGAATTTTAAATGGCAAAACTTCGGGAACTTATAGGGGACCGAAAAACTAAGACAAAAAGTCCTTTAGAGATTTGATCCCTCCCATCTTTCGCACTTTTCCCCTCACTATTTTTCATCTTGCATATTTTAGCCACGTTGACCCCATTAAAGTATTCTGTTTATAGCTGTTTAGCTTCGTCTTAACTTTTTTTTTTTTTGCTTTCACTTCCCTATATATGAAATATGTATTAAGGGAAAGTATTGCAATCGTGAAAAATTTCGACTTTCAGTTTTCAACGGAAATACACGTCCCTGATTCAAATAACCAAGTCCTGCGAAAGGGTGTGTGTATGTGTGTGCATAAGTGAGTCTATCATTGTATGCGGATGTGAACAGACCAGTGGCGGATCCAGAAATTTTCTGAGGGGGGCGCACTTTTTTTTTTTTTACATTTCCTGAGTAATGAAGGCCCTAATTTAAAATGCATATTAGAACATAATGACGTTATAAATTACTGAAAATGTTTGAATACAATTCATTTTTAATAAGTGGACTTGGAAAATGACTAAATATGGCTCATTTTATACAGGGTCACCCGAATTTAAATGGCAAAACTTCAGGAACTTATAGGGGATCGAAAAACTAAGACAAAAAGTCCTTTAGAGATTTGCTCGTTTTTGCTTAGTTTTGGAGAAAATCGCAAAAAAAGAAACAAAACAAAAATGTTATAGGTAGCGATTATAACCTTTCAAAGTTCGTCAGGCTAGGCAGTGAGATATGTAAACACTTAATGTAATCCTTTTCATTCTTTTATTTGTTTACATTTTGGTTTCCTTCTAGGATTATAATTCCTAAATCAGTCTTCAGTCAGTTACTCAGATATTTTTGTGTGAATAGCATCAGCCACAATGCCGCGTACATATTCTAATGTTGAATACGCTGATATGATTTTTGTGTATGGTTTCTGTAACGGTAATGCTTTAGAAGCGGTGCGGGAGTATGCGCGCCGATTTCCAAATAGAAGAGTGCCTAATCGACGAGTCTTTTCGTTAACTTTTAATAGACTACGAGAGACTGGGTCATTCTTAATACGTAATGAAGGCGACCAATTCCAGGCAGCAATAAGAGCAGACTATCGGAGAAGAAATTGTGTCCAACGCCACTTCGATAACAATCCTGAGACTAGCATCCGAAGAGCATCTGCTGCATTAGGAATATCGCGGCAAATAATATGGCGAACTTTGAAAGGTGATAATCGCTACCCATACTATCTTCAAAAAGTTCAAAATTTATTGCCTCAAGAATATGTCAAGAGATTGAATTTTAGTAACTGGTTTCTTGAAAAAATTCGCAATGATAATTTATTTCCATCAAAAATTATATGGACCGATGAAGCTACCTTTACAAGAGGAGGAATTGTTAATAAAAAAAATTATCATGTATGGGCTCTTGAAAATCCCAGAGCTATTAGAGAGAATAGGTTTCAGCATGAATTTGCTATTAACGTTTGGCTTGGAATTTAAAAAGGATTACTGGTGGGACCATATTTTTTACCTGAAAGATTGAATAGAATTACATTTACACATTTTTTGGAGAACGACTTTTCTAATTATTTAGATAACATTCCCTTACAACTGCGGATTGAAATGTGGTTCCAACTCGATGGATGTCCAGCTCATTATAGCAGAGTTGCTCGAGTTTGGCTGGATATAAATTATCCACAACGATGGATTGGACGTGGAGGAGTAGTACCTTGGCCACCCAGATCACCTGATATGACACCCATGGATTTCTTCGTATGGGGAACCTTGAAGCAGGAAGTTTATTCGTTGTCAATCAACTCAAGAGAGCAATTAAGAGACCGAATCATAGATGCAGTGCACCAAATATCATCAGAACAATGTTTATCTGCAATTTATCAAGTGAGTGCTTGATATAATGTTTGCATTAGTGCAAGAGGACAACATTTTGAGCAATATTTACATTACAAAGAACATAACATAAATATAAATGTAAATAAATAAGTATAAAAATGAAAACTTGTTGTGTTTCTTTTTTTGCGGTTTTCTCTAAAACGATCAAATCTCTAAAGGACTTTTTGTCTTAGTTTTTCGGTCCCCTATAAGTTCCCGAAGTTTTGCCATTTAAATTCGGGACACCCTGTATAGTAATAGTAATACTTTATGAGTGTTCTCACCTCTCGGGGGGGGGGGGCGCCCCTTCCCTGGATCCGCTCCTGGAACAGACTAGCTTAAAAACGATAAACCGTATAAATCTGGAATTAGATATTTGGAGATAGAAAATTAACCGTGATATTACAGCATAAGTTTCGTCAAAATTGAGTTGGGTGGGGTAATTTATTTCATAAGTTCATGATCGCATTTTTACGTTTTTTGCGATTTTCTGTTTTACCGATTTTGATTAAACTCATCATGTTTAATGAAAACCAAGTATTCTTTAATATTAGGTACGTTTTATCATCATAGAAATGCTCTAAAGGGGCTTAAATGCCGAAGGACAATTTCTTCATATGAAGTACCTTTGATTTTGTTCATATCCAGAAATTAACTGTCTCTCATTATGGCGAGTATGAAATGTTGATAACAACTTAATTGATGAAATCCTAGGTATGGCCATTAAACAAGGGTATTCGCTTCTTAATAATGCTCAAAAAGAACTGGAGAAGATTAAATTGGGAATTGCTCAAAAATACAGTATTTGTTAACTTATGTAATCAGTTAGATAGTGGACTTCGCAGAGTGAGGTTGTTTACGGAGCTCCGTAGGATTAAGCAGTCTGCTGTTGGTCTACTGTCCAGATAAGCAAACATTTAAATCAAATTATCTTTTTCTTTTTATTTCATTTATATATACAGATATATATATTTTTTTTTTTTTTTTTTTATTACATAAAATTATTTTTATTCTTATTTTATTTTTTGTTAAAACTCAATATGGAAGAGCTATTTCATAGCTTAAATAAACGTCGGAAAAGAGGTCGGATAAAAACTCCACCAGACCCCATTCAAGTAAATGAAGCGTTTAAAAATACTCCTACCTATTTAATAGTGACCAGGGAAGGAGATGAAGGATTTCACAGAGTCTCCCCTTTCTTGATAAATAAATTTATTACTAATTTAGTAGGTGAGGTTAAGAACATTAAGAAATTGAGGGATGGAAATTTACTGATTGAGACAAGCAGTAGTAAACAGTCATTAAAACTCTTAGAGTGTAAACGATTTGCAGATCAATTTAATATAACTGTAAAAGCACACGCGACTTTAAATTATAGCAAAGGAGTTATCAGGTGCTTCGACTTGCAATATTTGGAAAAAAATGAAATTTTAAATGAGTTAAATGGAAAAATTACTGATATTAATAGAATAAAAATTAAAATAAACGGTTCCGAAAAACTCACAAACTCATATATAGTTACTTTCCCGTCTCCATTACCACCAGAAACGCTTAAAATAGGGTACCAGAATATTAAGGTCCAAATGTACACACCAAATCCGATTCGATGCTTTAGGTGTCTTAAATTCTCCCACCACACTCTAAAATGTACAAACCCCAAAATCACCTGCTCTCAGTGTGGTGAAGAAAAACACACCGATGAAAAATGCAACAAAGACCCCAAATGTGTAAATTGCGGGGATAAACATAACAGTCTTGACCGATCGTGCCCGATATACCAAATGAACAAAGAAATTAAAATAATCCAGTTTACTAAGAAAGTGACATATTATGAAGCAAAAAATATATTTAAACTTGAAAAACCGCAACATTTTAAAAAGCTATTCTCCGAAGTAACTAAATCCCAAAGAAATACGAAAACTCAGGAAAACGGTACACAAACAGATCAATTTTTTATATTTGAAGCAAATTCAAATAATCTCTCTCCCCAGCCTAGCACCTCCAAACCGCCGGCACCTAGGGCGCAGCGGACCATCGTTACAAGATCATCAGCCGCGTTTTCCGCGCCGCCACCCCCCTCTCCTGCCAATATCTCATCCCCTACCCCCTCCTTATCCTCTTCCCTCTCCCAGCCCCACGCCTCCCCCTCCTCTTCCTCCCTGTCTCCCTCCCTCCCTCTCCTCACCTTTAAACCCCTGGCCCCCTCCCATACCTCTCCTGTATCCAAATCCTCAACCAACTCGCCCTTAATCCAGGAAAATCTGGACAAGCCCGAGGACGGCGTTGAGGATATAGAAGTAGATCAGCAGAGCACTGACGACGGATACACCGAAGTTAGTTATAAAAAGGGAAAAGTTAAAAAAAAGACATAAGCAATAACCTATCAAAAAAATAGTATAAATATATATTTAAATTGTTATATTTCTTGAAATTCAATTCCCTTAATGTCGTTAATTCAATGGAACTGCAATGGTTTAAAATCTCACTTTAATGATTTAAAAATATTAATATCCGATACAAATCCATTCTGTCTTGCTCTCCAAGAAACGCATCTTACCTCAAAAGACAATATCACTATTAAAAATTTCGAAATTTACAGGAAAGATGGCCCAAACCCAAACCACAGTCACCATGGAGTATTAATAGCTGTAAATCAATCCGTCTATTCTGAATTAATTCCAATAAACTCCACTCTCCAAACAATTGCAGTAAGAGTTCACTACGGTTCGACGTTTTCAATTTGCAATATATACCTTCCACAAGATCGCACAATAGATTCACAACACTTATTAGACATTTACAACCAACTTCCCCGACCTGTTTTATTTATTGGGGATCTAAACGGCCACAATCCCATATGGGGATCCCAGGACATAAACATGCGGGGTAAGATAATAGAACATTTTTTAGACATTTCTAACCTTCTACTGCTTAACTCCGGAGAACAAACGTTTCTTAGCTCTAGTTATGGGACTTATTCAGCCCTTGATCTCTCTTTCTGCAATTCCGCACTCTTTAACATCATAGACTGGACCGTTTTACCCGATCTATATAGTAGTGACCACTTCCCAATACTTATCAAGTTTAGAAATCTAAATCCCGCAAGCGTAAAACCGAGGTGGGTTCTAAAGAGGGCAGACTGGGATCTGTTTACTTCCTTGGCTTCACCACCACAGACCGTACCTTCCGATGTAAGTATTGACAGAGGCTGTGACATAATCACGAATACAATCATAGAAGCAGCAAAAGCATCGATACCGATGACCTCATTCCATCCAAGAAGACCGCTTGTCCCTTGATTCAATGAGGCCTGTAGAAAAGCCATAAAAGAACGTCGTAGGGCATATAGAAAGTTTCAGACAAGCATGACGTCTGAAAATCTCATTGCATACAAAAAGGAGAGGGCGACGTGCAGAAGACTGTTTAATCAGAGTAAATCCGATTCATGGAAAAAATTTGTAAGTTCAATAAATTCCTCTACAACGTCAGCTGAAGTGTGGAATAAAGTCCATAAACTCACTAGAAATCTTCCATCATCGCGCTACACCTTAACGGTTAACGGACAATTGACGGATAATCAATTACAAATTTCAAATATATTTGCTGATTTTTTTTGAAAACATTTATAACTCCGGAAGAAATAGTATCAACCCAGATGACATAGAGTCTAACCCTGCAATAACGATGTTGCCCTACCTTATAACCTCCCTTTTACTATGTGGGAACTAAAACATGTTTTAGGTACTGTAAAGGGAACAACACCTGGTCCGGACAATATTCATTATGATATGGTTAAACATCTTCCTCCAGACACACTAAAATGGCTCCTAGAATACTACAATCATATCTGGTCCACTGAACGTTTCCCAAATACCTGGCGCGACTCACTGGTAATCCCCATTCTAAAAAACGGAAAAGACAAACGGCTTCCGAATAGCTATCGTCCGATATTCCTTACAAGTTGTCTAAGTAAAATCATGGAAAGGATGGTAAATAAGAGATTAATGTGGATAATAGAGAACAACAATTTATTACAGCCATTCCAATCTGGGTTCCGCAAAGGACGATGCACAATCGACCACTTGGTTGCGTTAGAGGCGGAAACCCAATATACTTTCATCAAAGGACAACATGCAATTGCGGTTTTCTTTGACATGAAGAAAGCCTTTGACAACATAAATATTACCATAATTTTAAAAAAGTTATCAACTGTTGGGATAGTAGGGAAAATGTTCAATTACATTAGACAATTTCTATCAAATCGTTGTTTTAAAGTTAAAATAGGTAGTCAACTATCTGAAAATCATAAACAAAGTAATGGTGTCCCGCAAGGCTGTGTGCTCAGTCCAACTTTGTTCTGCCTTGCAATAAATGACTTGGGTCTCAACTTGCCTAGAGGTGTTAAGCCTCTGCTTTTCGCAGATGATCTATCCATCTTTTGTCGTTCCGAAAATCTTTCCGTTGTTCAATACAAACTACAAGATGCAATAAATAGAATAACAAACTGGTCACTTTCTACAGGTGTCGAATTCTCAGCTGAAAAAACAAAGTGCCTCCATTTCGGCAGAAAGCGAAATACACCTCCCTCACCTGATATCTATTTAGGAAGCTCCTTAATCCCTTATACAAACAGTCACAAATTCTTAGGTATGATATTTGACAAAAGACTGACTTGGGAAACACATATTTCAAACTTAAAATCTACTACTGTTAAAAAATTATCCATATTAAGATATCTCAGTGGTACTTCCTGGGGTTCGGATAGGATCACTCTTCTAAAGCTGTATCGCTCTCTAATATGCTCTAAACTTGATTATGGTTCTTTTATCTACGGTTCTGCGCGTTTTCGGATTCTAAATAAACTTGATGCTGTACATCACTCCGGAATAAGAATCGCGACGGGCGCGTTTCGAACTAGCCCTGTCCTCAGCTTATGTTCTAAAGCAGGAGAACCCCCTCTTTTATTTAGAAGAAAAAAACTAGCCATAAATTATGTAACCAAGCTGCATCCTCAAACACAACACCCTACTCATAGATATATTTTAAGCCAAAATTCTCCAAAGCTTTTAAAAAGAAATCAAATTCAACCCTTCCCTTGTCGGAGAGAATAAACTCAGGTATTGCGTTTCTCAAAGAAATACGTTTAGAAAAAATAGAAAATTACATTCCTCCTTGGGTAATCAGACCGCCAAAAACAATATTAAACCTGTCACGGATGCCGAAAAACGAAACCTCAGCTTCAGAATATAAAACTAAGCTTTCTAGCCTTCTTCAAAATTTTCCGGAACCTTTTTTAATATATACAGATGGTTCAAAATCAGAAGGATCTACAGCATCTTCATTTATAACCTGTGATTCCACTTATAAAATAAAATTACATAAGTTATGCAGCATATATACAGCTGAACTTCACGCGATAGCCTCAGCCCTCCACTTCTCTATGTCAATAACCCCCCAGACAATAATAGTAATAACAGATTCACTGAGTGCTTTAAAAAGTATGAAAAATATTTATCCGAGGCATCCAACCGTTATAAAAATCCATGCCTATTTAAATATGCTCGAAAACCTGGGAAAGTCGATTTATTTTATCTGGGTACCGGGCCACGTAGGAATCGTCGGCAACGAGCTCGCGGACATAGCGGCCAAGCAGGCACTTTCCCTCCCAGGCCGGGGTGCTGCGATTCTAACGCCAAACGATATAAGCCTTCCCCTCAAAAAAGAAATTGCTATTAGCTGGCAGTCCATGTGGGCCGAGATCCCGCCTAGTAAATTGAAAGAAATCAAAGCGACAGTTAAGCCATGGTCCACTTCAAACCGTAATATTCGCCGAGAGGAAGTTGTTTTGACCAGGTTGAGGATAGGCCACACATACCTGACCCATTCGCATATTATTAGCAAAGATCCACCACCTATATGTGACCACTGTGGTAACACGATCACAGTAAAACACATTTTTGAACAGTGCCCTTTTTATGTTTCCTCTTTGTCCAGGTCAGGAATCACACCAAAATTATCAAATATTTTAAATGATCACGAAAATGAAATAAAACGAGCATTAAGTTTTCTAAAAGAAAATGATTTGTTTAAAAAAATCTAATTTTTTATGTTATGTGACTGTAAGTATTTATTTATTTATTTTTCTTTTCCTTTGAGATAAATGAAAGTTGAATACAGGCGTTGATGACCTCAAGGGTTTTACGCCTTAAAGCCTTAGCAAACAACAACAACTTATGTAATAAACACATGGAAATAATAATAAACTGGCAAATAGCAAAATTAAAAAAGATAATAAATCTTTCTATTGTTAAGCCGTATGCAATTAAGGGGGATATAATTCAAAATAACAAAACATCTATATATGCTAATAATATAAATTCTAAACTAAGATTGTATAATAACAATAATGACAAAGAATTGTTAGACAGATATAATAATCTATATAAGAAAAATCTAGTTGGAAATCTAAGCGAAATTGAAGTTCCCAGTGGGGTGATAATTATTTTGAGTTTAGAGGGAAATGTGAACATATCTCCAATTTCAGTAAAGATATAGCTAATCTAATCGTAGACATAGAATTTATTTTAAGAAAATTAGACATGTGAATGGGGTGAGACCCATGTGAATGGTTTAAGAAATTATATTACCAGAAAAATAGGAATTTTTTTGGATAAAAATAAATCAAATAAAATTAAAGTTAATTCATTGATAAGAGCCTAGGAAAGAGACATAGAATTAAATATTAAATTTAAAAGAAGAAACCCTAATATAATAGTAATCAAATCTGACAAAACTAAACAAGTGGCAGTAATGTTTACAAATCTCTACTTCGATAAAATGTATGACTTGCTTATGATAGTAATACATATAGAGAAATTAGAAAAGATCTATTAAATGAAAATAAAAATAATGTTACTAAATACATAGATAAGTTACTAAATAATAAATATATAAATACTGATATTTATAAAAGAATAATAGAGAAGCAGGCAATTCACCCCCAAATGTTTGGCCTAATAAAATTACACAAACCAGACAAATCATTCAAAAAAATGTAAATGCCATCAATAGTCCAACATATAAACTTTCTAAATTTATCAAACCTGCATTAGATCACTTAAATAACAACAACTGCTATGATATCAAAAATTCAGTTCTAGCAAAAGAGCTATTAAATAGCTATAATATCATCTTAGAAGAAGGTGACAAGCTACTATGTTACTGCACTCTTTACATCAGTACCGATCAAATTAATTATTAAATGTATAAATGAAAATTGGCATGAAATACAACCAAAACTGATATAAAAAACAAAATTTTATTTTTGGAAGGAATCAAGCTTTGCTGTGAAAATGGCTTTTTAAACAATTATAAGACATTAAGTTCTTGAGACTATATTGTTCAACAGGTTATCAAGAAGGGGACCAAATTAGTCTCAACAATACAGTTTTTTATTTATAAGACGTTTCGGCTCTTTTGAGCCATCTTCAGTTATTCATTTTTTATTTCAGTTTTCATATCATTCAAACATTTCTCGATCGAAGCCATCTTGGTCTGCTTCAGATTAATCACTTATAAGACATTAAGTTCTTGAGACTATATTGTTCAACAGGTTATCAAGAAGGGGACCAAATTAGTCTCAACAATACAGTTTTTTATTTATATTGAGGTGCCCGGCTACTTATATTGGTGAAACTAGGCAATATTTAAAGGATAGGCTTTATCAGCATAAAAATGATTGTAAAAAAAGTAAAGAGAACAGCAAAAAGTCAGCACTAGTTCAGCACCACCATATAAGCAAGCATGAATTTTACTTTGAGGGGGCCCACATTATACATAAAGAAAGTAATAACAAAAAGAGGAAGTTATAAGAAGCAATGTATATTGCAGAAAATATTGACAAGTCTGTCAATTTTAAAACAGACACTAAAGGTCTCAATATGCAATATGGGGAAATATTAAGAAAAATTAATACTTAAGTTTATATGGATTGCATGGGTCATTAATTTTAATTTGGAAGTATACAGTTGATGTACATGATATAGTTTTGGGTTTTCTAAATAATAGGCCTTTGCTGGGGGGTGTATTATAATGAATTGGACTTTGCTCACCCTGAGTGTTTTGGGTGTCTTGGGGTTAGTGAACATTGGTTGAGAGTTGTATCTGCCCTGTGTGACTTCAAATGATTTGTCTGCTTGTTTTGCTGGTCTGTATATATTAAATACAGATGACTAAATGACTGTATTCACAAATATTTTTGATTTATTAATTGTATTGTTAAATGTTTTAGAACTGAAGATGGCTCAAAAGAGCCGAAACGTCTTATAAATAAAAAACTGTATTGTTGAGACTAATTTGGTCCCCTTCTTGATAACCTGTTGAACAATATAGTCTCAAGAACTTAATGTCTTATAAGTGATTAATCTGAAGCAGACCAAGATGGCTTCGATCGAGAAATGTTTGAATGATATGAAAACTGAAATAAAAAATGAATAACTGAAGATGGCTCAAAAGAGCCGAAACGTCTTATAAATAAAAAACTGTATTGTTGAGACTAATTTGGTCCCCTTCTTTATAACCTGTTGGCTTTTTAAAGTTCAATGGAAAAATATTCAGGCAATTAGCTGTGGGTGGAGTTCTCTCCGTTTCATTGTCTGGTATATTGATGAATATGTTATTAGATGAAGTAATTAAAAATAATTAAAAAAAATATTAAGTCTAAGTTAATTATAAAATATGTGGATGATATATTATGTGTAATAAATAAAAAAAAATAAAGCCATTGTTTGAAGAATTAAATAAATATAATGATAGAATTCAGTTCACAATGGGATGCAAATTAATCACAGAATGGACCATAAAAATCACCAATAAAGATATAATTTTAAATTATTTATCAAATCACCCCCATCATATCAAAATCAATGTTCTCAATAATTTTATCTATAGAGTAATAAAAATTACAGACATAATAAGAATAAATGAAGTAAAGCCTAAAGTTTTTAAAATTTTTATTAAAAATTTCTACCCTAGGAACTTAATATAAAAATATTGGGAAAAGAATATAAAATTAAGGAAAATAAAGGGTGGGGGTCCGAAGCACTCCTGTGTCAGGAACTTATATAAGATATGTGCAAACATGAGAAAAACCCAGTAAAGGAAAATAAAGGAATTTCACAGGTTTTTAAAATAATTAATAACATTAACACATTAGCACCCAAATATTTCAAATGCACCTTCAATGAATATGATATAGATAAATTCAAACTAGCGTTTAAATCATCAAAAATACTAAAAAAAACTGCACAATAACATGAAGGATAAAATATCTAAAGATTTGAACACTGGGGTAGTATATAAAATTGACTGCCTTCATTGCTCATACTATGGGGAAACTAGGCAATATTTAAAAGACAGGATTGCTCAACATAAAAGCAACACCAACAATTTGCAAAATAATAGTGAAAAAACTGCCCTAGCCAGGCATTGCTTCACAACAAAACATATGTTTGATTATGATGAGGTTTCTATTCTGCATAATGAAATAAATAACGAGAAAAGAAAATTGATGGAGGGGATTCATATTACCAAAAAGTTAAATAAAGTGGGCAATTTTAAAATAGATACGAAGAATCTAGGCAAATTTTATACAGAAATATTAAACTTAATATTAACTTAATTAAATTTACAATAAGCGTAGTATTAAGAAATATAAGGGTTAATATAGGATTTGGGTGGCCAATGAATATTTACACATTTAAGCCATTCATTCTGATAGATGACGACACCAATAAATGGTTAATTATAGTTTTTAAAAAGATTAATGAAAGCAAATTTTATAATGTTAGATAAATTAAATTTTTTGTCAGATTGAGTTATTTTACTTTATTATATTTTATTTTAATTATTTATTTAAAAAAAAAATTAAAATAAAAAAAATTGAATTATTTTTTAAATATTCTTGATTAATATATGAAGTTTGCATGTGATACTAGTATAAGTCTTATATTTTATAAATTCTTTAATTGAAATACATCTTAAGCTAGTGTGATAGGGAATTGTTAAAATATTTGATAAGTGCTTCCTTCTATATGAAAATTTTTTTTTAACTATTATTATTTAATAATGTATAATTATTAAACCAATTTTAGACTGGAAAATGGGGGTACGGCCGAAACATCGTCAATGTAACAATAATGAGATTTATATGAAAATTATCCTGGTGTATGCTCCATTACAGTTGATGCAACTCAACCTATATAATCATTACTATATCGCAGGAAGTTAAGGAACCAATTATTTATTGGAAAAAATTAAGTTATATATTAATTTTGAAAAACTACATGTTTTACAATTGAACATCGATTTAAATATGTTTGGACACTCCTATGTTGATATTTAAAGAATACATATATATAAAAACTATTGATGTTTTGCCTTCAATGTCGCATCTCTAGTTTGTACACACCAGTAAACATTATAATTAAGATGCTTCCAATAAGTACCGCAAGGAAATATTTTTCTAAAATCTCTGACAAATTAGCCAAGTGTAATATTCGCCTTAAGCCTTCCAAAACTTCTGGCAATACCACAAATTTATTTGGACATATACATCGATATTTTGACAAAAACAATCATTTCTTTCAGATCACTCTTTTGACAAAGATATTTTTTTTATCATCAATGTCTTAATAAAAAAATGTTTTTTTTCTTTTGTTGTTAAGACATTTGTTTTGACAAAATCAAAGATTTTTTTAATATCGATGTTTTGGAGATTATGGCATTTGTGTCGTATCCCTACTATACAATATCCATATGTATACTTATATGTGTGTGTGTGTTATATTCCCAAAAAATGTATAAAAATAGAGTATAATATCCGTGGATCTTTTAAGAATAATAATCGGGATATAACATAAGACAAAGTCGCGCATATGTGGAAGCATTTATGTCTCTTTAATTTTAATATTATATACATATAATAATTTCTAATGCAAAATATAACTGAAATTAAAATACAGGCCTTAAGGAGTGGATATTGTCCAGGAACAAGCAATAGGGCGGCAGCGACTGTCTCTTACATAATCTCTTACTCGACTCTAAGACTACATGTTACTCTTAATTTGTCTAAGACTCACTACTTCTGAAGTGGGGCTTTCTTAGTCTTAGGGCGATAAGAAGGACTTTGGAGTTTAAAGTTGGGCCTACTATTATTTATATCTAATTTAAACAATATCAATTTGTAATCTAAGCCATCTTTATATCAATTATCATAATACTTATTCAATAATTTATGCCCAATTAACACATTAATTATTATAATCATCCTACTATATTAATACAATTTAATACAACATTATACTTATCAATATATCATGTAATAAAACATATAGCCCTTATTTGACAAATATATCTAGTTTATGTAGCCATTATAAAATATAATTTATATTTAGAATTATTAGGATTTTAGCACCACAAACACACATAATTGTATAATAGAAAATATTTTCTCAATAATACATAATCATGGTCCATTCTCTGGTTTTTGTAAATTTGAAAATATAGACCATCAAATAAGTAAATTACCTAAAAATTCACAATGGAGTAACTTATAAATAGAAAAAGCTCACCCCAGCGCACAGCGCACAGTGGTGCATTAGGGGAAAAAACCCTAAAAATGAACATATTTCTGGAGTAATATTTTAGTAATTTTTCAATACCTAACTACCTGTAGTACAGTTTTGTGAAACGATTTTTCCTAATATCTCAAAGCCCAGACGTATATACGTCATTGAAGTAGTTCTTTTCTTATATGCTGTGAAAATCACGGTTTTATTGTTCTGTAGAGATGATTTTTTTTTAAACTAACTTTTTATCCGAATACTCGCAAAACCTTTTGAACATCATTATACATATATACTGGTTCCATTAGTGGTTGTATTTTGATAAATTTAGCATAACAGTGACAGCGAAGGATTTTTACATTTGCTGCCTGAAAGATCTAACTTATCGTGTTTTCATTTGAACTTTTAAAAAAAGCTCCGTCGAACTAGGTTCTGTGACATATTTTAAATAAAAGTACTTCTATTGGAGAAAAATTGGTATTAGTTTCATTCCCGTACTCGGCCGTATGTGTTCACAGGTGCCGTATGCTCTTCAAGTAAACACCACTTGTTTTATTCAAAGGATTATTTTCATCTCTTGGAATTATTTGTATCACTCATTACCTCAGTTCTCCATTGAATTTCGTCGTGTTAACAATAAATCGATCTAGTGACGGCTTATATGAACCAAAAAAAATTGGAAAAATTTTCTATTAGGTACACATAAAGTGTAGTGTTGTGCGAGATTCTGTTTACCAAGGATCGTCCTTGGAAGTGTGTTCACAGGAACGGTTTGCTTATCTAAATGAAGAACAATTATCACAGGTTATCCAGCAAGTGAAAAGAAGATTTCAGCCTCATTTTCTCAAAAGGCTAAGAGGGATAAATCATAATTTTCAAAATGTTGTCACAAGATATGCGGATAGGTTAGAGAATCGTTTTGACATTAGATTTGAGGAAGTGCAAAATGTTCCTACTGATAAAAGTCTAGGGGGTAGGCCTACTAAAGACTTCTCTGAATGTGGAAGAAAGGCAAAATTGTACAAAATTCGAGAATTACAGGCAAATTACGACCGAGATTTAATAAACGCGGCTACTTCGACGACACAAAAAAGGAAAATAAAACAAACATGCGATGTTGGATAATGATAGAGATGTTGGATGATGATTCAAGCTCAGCTATCTAAATTCCAATATGACATTATAAGGAAAACTATTAAAGACTTGGGATTTAATAAATTACCAAGTTATAGAAAGTTGTTGGTTATCCCTTAAAAACATATGCATATGTCGATACCAAAGTTGATTTTTTTTTTAATTTTGCCTTTTTGACCTCACATGTTGACCTTTCTAATAATTTGATTAAGTTGGCTATCATTTCATTCGATTTAGCACCTTAAAAACATATATATAGCTACCAAACTAGATTTATTTTTGACCTTAAATTTTGACCCTTTCCAATGATGTGATTGAGTTGGCTATGGCTTCATTCGATTCGGCCGGTAATAAAACATAAAAATGGTTCGTTTGAGATGAGGTTTTTTCCCATTTTTCGCCGTTTTGCACCACTGTGCAGCGTCCTGGTAAAAATGCTATTTCATATTTTTATTTAGATACGTTTGGTTACTAACAGGTTAATGTTTAAAAATTTATATTAAAAACAGTGATGTCGAAAAACATTGATATTTGATAACATCGGTGTTTTAACTTTTGAAAATCGATGTTTTGCTGTTGAGTTCGCATCCCTATTCTCTGCCTCTGGGAAATAACCGTTTCAAGTTTATTCACCGAAACGCTTTTTTAGATGAAGAGGACACCTTCACAACTTTAGATAATTAGCACTCCTGCACCTACAAAGAATAAAAGTGAGAGGGTAAAAGATATATTATATGATTTACTCAGGGGCGGATTCAGCACGAAATTTGGGGGTCATGACCCTCCTCTCTCATAATTACGTGACTGACGGTCCTTTTTTTTAATGAGATTATTACCTTGTATTAACAAGGAGTGATTTAAATAACCTAAAGTGTTATCTTTAGGGTATAGAAATTATCTCATTGCATTATTCGCTTAAAAAAAAAAATTTTCATGACTCCCCCCCCCTGGATCCGCCTTGGATTTACTGGGTAAGATTTATGAGAGGTGTGAAAGGAAATCAGGGAGACAATGCTATAATGAGAATGACTTTGATTCTTAAGTTTTAAATGTTGCCTACAAAAACTTGCTTCAATTGAAAGGAACAAGATAGGCTACTGAGAAATTTAGAAAATGTCGGAAAGAGGAGAAACTAGAAGAGAGCGCACGGATTCAGTAAAAGAGATTTAATGAAAGGTCGCAAGCATCAGCAGGAATGGAAGCAGAAAGAAGGAGGGAGAATTAAAAGGGGATAGGATTAGAATAGTGCGTAGGTGGATGGAGAACTTTAAGGAACTCCTAAATAAAGGTTGTATCAGGTCAACTGTGCATCTGAGCAAGTATTGAAACCCTTGAAATGAGGGGTCTCATTGAGGAAGCATCGGAAAAAGATTTTCCTCCTTCACAAGATGAAGTTTTGGAAACATTAAAAAACGATAAAGCGCCAGAAACTGATAAAATTCCTGGAGAACTTCTAAAGGCAAAAGGAGACAAATTAGTTTCATTTATGGCACAGCTTATTGTGTAGATTTGGATGGTGGAAGGACTGGAATGCTAGAGTGACATGTGTTTGCTATAATAAAAGACCTAATGAATTGTGGCAACTACAAAGGGATAACTCAGTAAAATACAGCATATAAGGTTCTTTAAACCGTGCTTGAAAGATAACTTCTACGTCCTCTAAACCATATTTGAAAGATTACTTCTGCTGATATTCTCTTATGTTGATAAAAACATAGGAGAATATCAAAATGGATTTCTCAAAGGAAGATCAATAAATGAATTTTCATTGAGCATTTCATGGTACAAGACTTACTATTGGCTGTTAAGAGATAATATGCTCTTCCCTTTATTTGACGTTTCCAGTTTAATCAATTTTACCATTCCTTTATTGCTACTTTTCTTAGACATTTTTGAAGATCGGTAAGAGGTATTTTTGCATTTTCTTTAGTATGTATTTTTTAAACCGCAGGGGCTAGCTGATGTGCACAGCTAGTGGGGATTAACGGTCCTCCGGGTTCCCGAGTTCAGTACTCAGCACTTAAACACACAGGACAGTACACCATGCACCAATACTGACACAAGGACACCCACATTACACACCCTAGGGTCACCTACCCTAGGAAGCCACCCCGGATGGGGGAGGCTTTAAGGAGGCAGTCCCTCCACCTGACTCGGGGGAATTTGGCTGATTCCCAACTCCTCCTAAAATAGTATTATCGATAAAAATGATAATAAATACACAGGAGAAGAGTCGGGAAGGAATGAAAGGTCGATCATAGATTATGTTTTGGATAGAAGAGAACAAGTCCGAGAGCTACAGGATACCAGAGTTAAAAGAGGATATGAGATCGGAAGCGACCACTATCTCTTGATTGTTAACAAACTGTGGAATGATGTTATCCCAGTAAAAAGAAAAAAAAGCCCCGATAAGAAAAGGATCATCAAATCATACTGCCTAAAACAGGAAGATATGGCAGCATATTTTCAAGAGGAAATAGAAAAAATGGTTTCAGACCGTAGTAGACCATGGGATTCTGATGACATTGACAAATGTTGGACAGCTTTTAAGGGAATCCTTCTTGATGCCTCAAGATTGGTTTGTGGAGAAAAGGTCATAGGACATGGGCCCAGGAGAACTAGTTGGTGGACTGATGAGGTAAAACAAGCGATCAAAGAAAAGAAAAATTCTTGGAAGAACTACCTGAGCTTGAAAACCTCTGACGCTTATCAGGTGTACAAGGATCGAAGGAAAGATGCCAAACTTAAAGTTCGTGGGAAGATTTTGGTCACAAGCTTGAAGAAAATGTAAAGGAAAATCAGAAGGTCTTTTATAATGTCATTAAGGGAATGAGAAGAGATCGAACGTCGTCTCTGAAAGGAATTAGGGATGAAAATGGGGAGATTATCTGGAACGAGCAACTCATCATGAACAGATGGAGAGAGTATTTTAAAGATCTATTAGAGGGACAGGATGTAACATCGTGTGAGACCCAGACGGAGTTGTTGGATTGGGATGAAGACGACAACATTGAAGAGGAAGAACTCTTGGAAGCCATTGCCAAATTAAAACTTGATAAGGCAGCAGGAATAGACGAAATAACCCCTGAAATGATTAAGTACATGGGTTCCAAGGGCCAAGAAATTTTCCTTCATATCCTCAATCTTATTTGGAGACAAAAGAAAATCCCTAAGAACTGGGAAGTCGCTGTAATTGTTCCAATTTATAAGAAAGGAGACAACAGAGAGTGTGGCAACCATAGAGGAATATCTCTCCTCAGCGTACCCCGTAAAGTGTATTCTTGAAACACGAATAAGGCGAGTAGTCGATGCCCACCTTGGAGAAGAGAAGTATGGCTTTAGAAAGGAGCGAAGTGCGCAGGACCTAAGCTTCACCATGCGACAAATAATGGAGAAGAGTATAGAAAAGGCAAGAGAGCTTTCGGTGTGCTTTGTGGACCTTCAAAAGGCCTTCGATAGAGTAAGAACGGAAGATATAGAGCTGGCACTGACAGATAGAGGGATTGACCGAGGTACGACTTTGGCTGTAATGAGCCTCTATAAAAAGATCAGGAATGTGGTTAGGACCAGGAATCACACCTCGAAAGAATTCGAGACAATATTAGGTATTCGCCGGGGTTGTAGGTAGTTGTAGTAAGTCCATTACTGTTCATATTAGTCTTGGACATGGCATTAAGATTGGCAAAATTGAGAATGCGACAGTTCCAGTTAGGTCACTGGAACCTGCAACCTACAAGATTTTCTGTGTTCGCATTCGCTGATGCTCTAGTCTTACTAGCCGCAAATGACCGGGACCTTCAGTTCAATATAAATGTTTTGTAAAAAAGAAATAACCTCAGTAAATATGAAAATTAATCCCGAGAAGACTAAATGCATGCGGATCGGGAAGAAACCCCGAAGAGTAATGAGAATCCTGAGGGCGAACGGAGAGAGATTGGAGCAGGTTGACAACTTTAAATATTTGGGTGCTCATCTCAACGAGAGTGGCTATATGGATGAAGAGGTGACTCAGAGATTAAGAGCGGCTGGGCGAGTGTTTTACTTTTCTTCCTATTTTATCGTACTCATCTGAATCATGGACACTAACTACAAAGCACAAGAGCCAAATACAGTCTATGGAGATGCGTTACCATCGAAAGGTAGAGGAAAAGGTAAGACAAGATCGGGTACGGAACACCACCATACGGACTATCCTCAAAGTTAAAGTAGCCGAAACAATCAAAACAGGCTAAGGTGGTTCGGGCACCTCCTAAGGATGGAAGAACAAAGAACAGCAAGGAAAACCTTTGAGACCCGCGTAGAAGAAAAGAGGCCTAGAGGAAGACCAAGTATCTCCTGGGAGGACGGTGTTAAAGAAGCGTTCCAGAGGAAGAAAGGAGATTACTCGGGAACGAGACACCTGGTCCAGACTCTGCAGATTGGACCCTCACACTGCTTAGCGGTAAAGGAGGGTAAAAGAATATGAAGATGATGATGATGTATTTTTTAGGTAGTCTTTAGTATGTATTTTTGTCTGATCCCTGCAGGTCTATCCTCTAGCCCTCATTCCCAAACACACTTTTGTGTTGGGATTTGTAGTGCTCATGACATTTTAGATGTTTTGCTATTAATTCTAATGTTATGTAGATTAACATATTTTTTTCCTATAGATTTCTTGTACTAGTTTGCTGTGGAGACAGTCAGTTAAGATAACCAGATTGGAATTATCGTACATTTGTCAATAGTATTCAATGAGTTCAAGAATTCCATATAATTCTGCTCTGAGAATGCTAAATTTATATAATGCTAAAGTATATAAACTCAACAGCAAAAAAAAAAAAAAAAAAAAAAAAAAAAAAAAAAAAAAAAAAAAAAAAAAAAAAAAAAAAACCGGACACTCACATTATCCTCCATAATTCTAGTAAATTCTATTTGATTTTTAATTTGTGGATAGGGTTACTTTCTTTATAGGTAACTTCAACAAAATCTACCAAAAATTAAAAAAAAATATTAATAATTGCGTGCAATGTACAAAAATAATTTTTTTTCAATTTTTCAGAAACTCATAAGTATTCATTTTTTAAACTTTTATTAACGGTACGGCCTCCTGGTATCTCATATTGCCCCCTCTTGCACGGCTAAGTGCTCTCATCCTGTTAGCCATAGAATAAATCAAATTTTGGATTAGTTCCTCTGGCACAGCGTCCCATTCTTCTCGAAGAACAATTTTGAGTTCATTTACATTACTAGGGGGTGGATGACGATTCCTAACACGTCTCCCTAAATTATCCCACAAATGTTCTATTGGATATATATCGGGAGATTGTGCAGGCCAGTCCTAAACTGAAATTCCCCCCTGCTCCAAGTATTCGCTGACTATTTTTGCAGTATGCGGGCGAGCATTATCCTGCATTAAAATGAATTGATCACCAATAAATGGGGCGAATGGGATAACAGCCTCGATGAGTACTTCCTCAATGTACCTGTGTGCGATCAGTGCCCCATTTTCTATATAAATCAGTTCAGTACGGGTGTGGAAATTTATTCCTCCCCAAACCATAACTGATTGTCTTTGGGAAGGCTGTAACTCGCGCAGGGTGCATTGAGCAAATCGCTCCGTTGGTCGTCTCCACACTCTGTCACGACCGTCTGAGCGGTACAGACCAAACCGAGACTCATCGGTAAACAGAACAACCCCCCATGGCTTGACAGACTAATTAGATGCTGGCCAGCGAATAATCGGCGTTCACTCCTATGTCTTTCCAGGAGTAAGCACCCTATCGCGGGGCGCCTCGATGCAAGCCCTTGCTCCCTCAGTCTCCACCGTACATTATCTGTGCTAATACGGGTATTCCGCACCATTTCAATTCTGTCCCGGACTTCGGGAGCAGTCAAATGACGATTTCTCAATACTGAGAGGGTGAAAAATCTATCGTCACGTCCAGTTGTAGCTCTTGTTCGTCCACTTCCGGGTCTCCGCTCATAGCTGCCAGTCTCCCGGAAACGCTGGAGTGCATCATGAATGGTGGACCTAGCTACACCTAGAGCTCCTACAATATACCGTATGCTACGGCCTTCGCTTGCCAAGGCATCAGCTCGGGCTACGTCTTACAGTACAGTCTTACGGGCTACAGTAGACAGAACCATAATCCCTGACGAGAAGAGCAAAATAACCCTTATATATTACAAAAACGCCTAATTAAAACAATTAAAGATGCTAAAAGTTTGAAAAACTTACAGTGAATAAGTTATAAGTTGAATTCCGTAAAGCAGCTACAGAACAAATGAACGAAATTTTGAGCCTTATCAGCTCCTCCAGTGATCCCAAAGGGATTATCCCTCTGGACATTGTCCGTGCCTGATTGTTCTATGAGATATCCTCATAAGCAAAACAAATATTGATAATCAGCCTTTAAAATAAGAAAATATTAGGTGTCCGTTTTTTTTGCTGTTGAGTTTATATTAAAAATAAAATAAAGAGATATTTTATTGGATAAATTAAGAATGTTAAAAAAAAAAAAAATTAAAATTTTTGATATCAAGGCTTCAAAAGTTTTGACAAATCTTAGCTTGTCTTTCTTATCTTATCTTACCAAAGGTACCTGGTGCAATGATATGAATAGGAACACAGATGTTGGAATTTCCACTATCACTATGCTTTCTACAAAGACATTTGATCAGTTATTCACTCAAAAGCTTTTTTATCTGGCTGTTTGCTTAGAAATTACGATGCGAAACTGAATTTTGTTTTTTTATCTAAACTGTGGTTTTTAAATCCTATAAGTAGTATAAATAAGTAGCTTTATATACTAGTTTAAATATATTAATGGTAACTTGCTGTCTTACTCTAATTTTCAGAAATTTCCAGAATTGAAATTTAAATATGTGGAAGAAGAGAAACCAGAAGAATTTTTCATTCCGTATGTTTGGTCTTTAGTGAGCAATCATTCTTGTGTTTATTTACAATCATCTGTATTTAAAAAGTGTTGATCATTTAAAAATTGTGTATTTTATATTCTAATAATTTGTTAATACAGTGTTTTTTTATTGTCATATGTTTGTACTATTTCTGACCTGACTTTTGATTCATAATCAAATAAAAGAGAAAAAGGTATTCATTTTTTTTTCCAAAACAAATTGGAACAAGACAAATGTCCGGTAATAAGAGTGGTAATATATATATATATATATATAAACATATGGTTTAATATCCCAGACCGTGGAACAAACCAAGCGGTTGGAACGAACTGTTTAGTTCTAGAGTGTTTGTTCGAGCTCCATCTACGGCGTTCCACCAGCTTCCATGAAGACCTCGAACCTTCCAGAAGGTTCATACGACGTGCACGGATGCAGCAGTATATTGCGGGGAGCCCCTTCGAGAGGGTAGCAGTGGATATATGTATTGGGACCATTCCGCTGGAAATAAGTACGTCTTTGTGGTCGTGGACTGTTTTTCCAAGTGGTTGGAAACATATGCCGTCCCCAATCAAGAGGCTGCTACCTTGGCTGACGTTCTGGTGAAGGAGTTCATCACCCGTTTCGCATACCACCGTTCACAGGGTAACCTGTGATCTCATTTTTGGCCGTAAACCCGGGGTGGATGTATCTGGGCAAGACTCCGAATATATCCGGACTCAAGAAGAGAATGGAATACACGCATGAGCTAGTTCGCATCGCCAACGACCGTATGAAGAGACACTACGATAGTAGAGCGGATAAGGGCGGGTATAAAGAAGGAGACCTCGTTTGGCTCTACAACCCCAGAAGAAAGAGAGGATTCTGCCTTAAGTTGCAGAAGAGCTGGGAGGGACCCTACATGATAAAGAAGCGCATCAACGATGTGGTCTACAGGGTGTTCAAGTATCCCAAGGGAAGTCCATTACAATCGCTTGGTGCCATATGCAGGGAACCACGATGAAGAACAGGCTCAGCGGATTACGGAAGAGACCGTTCGTTCGACCTAGGCAGCAGGCACGCATGGAAAAGAAGACATCCAAGAGGGATGTCTCTAAGGAGGGGGCAGTGTAACGTTTAATCCTCAAATATAAAAACATATGGTTTAATATCCCAGACCGTTTATTGGAACAAACTAAGCGTTTGGAACGAACTGTTTAGTTCTAGATTGTTGATGCTCCATCTACGGCGTTCCACCAGCTTCCTTGAAGACCTCGAACCTTCCAGAAGGTTCATTTTACGACTATATATAAGGAGCAAGTGACTGGGCCAATTAGCTTAGTATGTGTCTTGACTCTGAAGCTCAAGTCATATGATTAGTGTGCTATAACGTTATCATTTGTGTAACCTCTTCGAATATTTGAGTTGTATTAATTCGTTGGCATTGATAATTATATATTTTTGTTGAATAAATATTTGTTAACCCTCATAAGTGTTACAATATTCGCACATATGTATATACGAGAGAGCATAATATTGAGTTTAATCCGATTGCAAGACATAAAAAAAGCAATAATGTATACATATAAAGGATTACGTAATCAATAAAGCGGTCTATTCGTGCGAGTCAGTTTTTCTCCCTATTTCCTTTTTTTTTTTCACTTTCGCGAGTAAATAACTGGTGCCGAAACGCGGGAATTCAATTTTTTTTTGCGTTTACAAAACATTTTTTTTGAGTGAGTGTGCCTATTTTACTTCCTAAGTTTACCCGTGCAGTACACCAGTGAGAAATGTCAGAAGGAATATTACGGCCAGCAGTAATAAATGTGTCATCAGAGATCCTGCCGCCGCCGACGGAGACGTTAGCGCACGCAACCGCGCTGAAATGGCTCAATGCAGTGACATCTTATGACTTTAGGAAAGCTATATTAGATCTGGAAAGGTTCCATGGAGGCATTGGCGAGTTAAATCACTTTTTCAAGGGAGGTGACAGGATTATGGCTAGAATAGAAACTAAAGAGGCAGAGAACCTACTAGACTCAGGGGATGTAGGAACCTTGAGTTTGTGGTGTTGGTGTGTCGTGTCAAGAGGAGTATTTTGAATTTGATACAGGCAGACGCAGACACCTCTTGGCCCATCGTGAAGGATAGGCTGAAGAATGTATTTGGTGGAGACCGATGGACCCCGGAAGAGGATACCTTCCCGATTTTCAGGGAGAGAAAGCAGCCACACCAGTCGAGTGGTCGCGGGAGTTCTGTTAGCCTACTATAATAAGATAACAGAAAAGATGTGGGAGAGGGTCAGCGCGGTTAAGGTGGAGGCCAGGGTAGCCTTCCTGTCCACGATTCTCAAGGTCCAGTTCGCAAAAGACACCGAAGAAAGGAGGCTCTACCAAGGGAAAAGACATTTGTAGAAACCTGGTGGCTCGATACCTCTGTACGAGATGTTTTGAATGCGAAAACATGTTTGTTTGTGCTTATTGGCGTAAAACCAAAATTGGTCATCAACGCCAAGTGGTTTTTTAAAATTTTATTTATATATTTTTTTCCCTGCTTTATTTTATTAATATAATTTTCTTAAAATATTATAATTTTATCAATACCAATTTTCCCCTAGTGATCGTATATGTCAAATTTCAGATAGTAGGTTGGTTGATTTTAAAAATTTGAAGACTAATTCTATTTTCTTATTTTCATTTCTAAGAACTGCTACTTCTGGTTTTAGTCCATAGCTATTAAGTTTGGTTGAGTAATATGGGCAATCCTGGAGATATGTTGTATGGACACGGCGCCGTTGCAGTATTTACATATCGGTTGTGCTTCCCTTGAGATGAGGTAGGAGTGGGTAAGCCTCGTATGACCAATCCTCAACCGAGTCAACACGACTTCTTCTCTACGGCATTTTCGAACGGATGTACCCCACGGCTTTACATCTTTCTTTATAAATTTTAATTTTCTAGGAGGGCTCTCATCCCACATCGACTGCCACCCATCTTTTATTTCCATTTCGAGGGGCTTGGTAAGGTCTGATGCAGAAATTGGGCAAATTGTATCTGCAGATACGGATATCGGATACTGTAACTGTGAAAAGTACTCATGAGAGCAGATACAGATAGTATCCGTATCCGTCAAATAGTTTCCAATGGATCCGAATACTTCTCGTATCCGTCAGCAACGGATACAGTGACTAATCGTATCCGTCAGCACGGATACCCGTGTATCGTGAGTGTAGTGTGATATCGTAAGTGAGTACTTCGGTATTTAGTTACTTTTTTACGGATACTATTTCGGATACTTCTACTTCTGGGGCTGGGAATGTTTATAATTCTATTATTAAAATATTCCATTAAAATTATAAAAAATTTATTAGTATTAAGCCGTCAACATTGTATCGTTTCAAAATGAGGGTCAAATTTACAACGCGTTAATTTTGAAAAAAAGTAATAATTTAAAAAAAAAACGATAGGAATATTCCATTGTAAAAATTATTTTCTTTTTTATATTTTCGGATTTTTAAAATTATAAACTACTGTGATTATAATAGTAGCTTAGAATTGGAAAATACTACCGTTTTAAATTTCGATACTGGGGGGGGGGACTTTTTTTAACTTTCCGTTTTCTTCGAGAAGAGTCTTTATGGTAACGGGGGAGCAGATTTTGAAAATAGTTACATTTTTAAAATTTGGTTGGGGAGGGAGTTACTACGATTTTTTTTATAACATTGATTAATTTGTTATGAGTGTCTGTCTATCTCTATGTTTACGCATGAAAATTTTTACATTAAATCTACTCAAAGAAGTACTTATAATTAAACACTTTAAACATAAATTCTAGAAAAATCTGGCGAATCAATAAAAAAAAAAAAAAAAAAAAAAAAAAAAAACATTTTATAAAAAAAATTAAACCGACTTCGAAAACGAGGAAACAGTAAAAATAAATGCACTAAAAAGTATGAAATAATTACCTTCGGATTTTTCTGAATACACGGCAAAATCGAAAATGGTATAAAAAACGGGAAAATGCAATAAAACGAAAAAAAATATTTTGATTTGCACGATTACACACTAACTCTCAATAAAAAGTATTAAGATGAAATATTAAATACCATGTTTAATATATCACAATCTTTTCGGAGGTGGCGCAAAATAGAAAATCGATAGATTTTTCATAATATTTAGTGTTAACTAATTTAATATTTCAACTTAATACTTTTTATTAAGAGTTAGTGTAGTAATCGTACAAATCAAAATATTTTTTTTCGTTTTATTGCATTTCCCCGCTTTTTATACCATTTTCGATTTTGCTGTGTATTCAGAAAAATCCGAAGGTAATTATTTCATACTTTTTAGTGCATTTATTGTTACTGTTTCCTCGTTTTCGAAATCGGTTTAATTTTTTTTTTATAATATGTTTTTTATTTCATACTTTTTAGTGGCGGGAGATAATTTATAGAAAACATTAAGTTAATTTCTAAAAAAAATCGAAGTGTTTTTTTTTATATGGATTTTAAGTGTATTTTGTACTGGTTTCTGGTTTTCGTAGTCGTTTTTTTTTTTTTTTTAATGGGTACCCCTTTTCGGACACTACAGGAGAGTTTGGTTCATTGATTGGTTAGTCTATCTATGGTGGGAAGGACGAGATTTATTCCGTGGGTCCGTCGCGAAATAAAAGTCAACCCAGGTAGCGCTCTACCACATTCGTCTATCCCGGGCGTTTATATTATAATTATATTAAGAGTACCTTTTCAATTTTATGAATACGCGCGGAAAATCAAGTGCTGGGCGTGCGTTACACTCCTTTCAACCAGTTGACGGCTAACCTCCGACTGGAACGGTCACAGTGAACACAAGGATTGGTGAAACGATAAGTTTTTCTTGATATTTTATTTCTTTTTCATTTTTAATAGCTATTAATTAATTTTATTTTATATCAAGTTGATTTTCTTTTAATTTTACTTTTAATTCTTTTCATACAGAAGTTGTTCTTTTATTTTATTTTATTTTTACTCTCAACACAGATTCTTTTTTTATCTTTAATTACTTATTACCTTCAATCATCAATAAGCATTTTTTTGTTTCTGTTTTCTTAATCTTATTTTATTATATAGTCTAACTATTTTCGTAAAATATGGATGAACCCTCTGAGCCACCTGAACTATCTAGTCCTCTAAGTAAAAAAAGAAAATGGTCTCGAAGCAAAATTAAATTTCCGCCGGACAAAAGTAATTCAAGAGAAATTGAAAATATTTTTCCCACATACCTGGTCATGAAAAGACTTGACCAGGACGATTTCAAAAAAACGTCCCCTTTTTTCATTCAAAAGGCCATCACAGGTTTGGTAGGAAATGTTAAAAAAGTAAAAAAACTAAGAGATGGTACGTTATTAATTCAAACATTAAACGGTAAACAATCCAACCAACTGTTATCGTGTAAAGCTTTTGGGGATCAATATCCCGTTGAAGTATTAGAACACAGTACACTCAACTATTCTAAAGGAATAATACGTTATTATGATTTTCAATATATGGAAATAGACGAAATAAAAAAAGAAATGTCTCAGTTAATTAAAGATATAATTAATATAAAGAGAAAAATTAATGGAAATGAAATTCTCACTCACAATTATATTGTTACCTTCCCGACGCCAAAACCCCCTGAAACAATAAAAATTGAGTATGAAACAATTAGACTTCAGCCATACATACCAAACCCTCTACGATGTTTTAAATGTTTAGGCTTTTCCCACCCTACTACCCACTGCAAAAAAGAGCCGGTGTGTGTACAGTGCGGTCAGGCTAAGCACGGGGAAAATACTAGGTGTAACCTTCCGGCCAGGTGCATTAATTGTAATGGCCCCCATCATGCTCTGGATCGATCCTGTCCTATTTTCAAATTTCAAAAAGAGATCAAGGCAATCCAAGTTAACAATAAAGTCTCTCTGGGTGAGGCAAAAAAAATTTATAAAGAAAAATACCCAACCAAGTTCTCTAAAACTTTTGCGGAAATAGCAAAAAACAAAAATAATGAAACAAAAAAAGATGTTGCCATCCAGGCAAATATTTTCTATTACTTTTCAGAAAACTCACAAAACATAGATATAAACAAATCTAGCACAGCTACAGGAAAACAGAATTCGTTAAATTAAAATAAAACTCTCATTAGCCAAGATCAGGCTATCACTCCCGATCGGGCTCGCGCTCGGTCACCTTCGGGCCCAGCCGCCAGCGCTCGGCCATCTTCGGGCCCTGCAGCCGGCGCTCTCGGCCTCCCAGCTCCTGCTTCCCACTCTTCCCTCCCTCCTCCCCCTCCCGCCAATGCTTCCTTCCCTTTACTTCCAGAAGCAGCGGCTTCCTCAATCCCTTCTACTTCAGACCCTCCTTCACCTCCAGTTGAAATGAGGGCTAATAAGGAAATCGATGATGAAGGATTTGAAGTCCAAAAATCTAAAAGAGGTCGACCTCCGAAAAAATCTAATAAAGCAAGCTAAAAATATAATTACACAAATATTCTCCTTATTATTTATATCAATATTATAAATGTAATCTACATAGTTCATCACGTATTACGTCACTTAATTTTATTATATATATATATATATATATATATATATATATATTTTTTTTTTATAACTCTAATCAAATAAAATTAAAATGTCAATAGTTCAATGGAACTGTAATGGTCTAAAAACTCACTTCAATGACTTAAAAATACTTATACGTGATATAGATCCATTTTGCATTGCCCTCCAGGAAACCCATCTAACAACCAAAGATAAAATTAACATTAAAAATTTCGAAATTTACCGGAAAGATAGCCCTAATCCAAATCACAGCCATCACGGAGTCTTAATAGCTATACACGAATCGGTATACTCCGAACCAATTACAATAGCCTCTCATCTTCAAACCGTTGCAGTAAAAGTCCATCGAAATTTCACGTTTTCCGTATGTTCTATCTATTTGCCTCAAGACCGAAATATAGAAACTCAACACCTCCTCCATATATATAATCAATTGCCCCACCCTGTCCTTTTCCTTGGAGACCTCAATGGACACCATCTTCTATGGGGGTCGCAAGACACCAACACGCGGGGTAAAATTATAGAGAATTTTTTAGATATCACCAATCTTCTTCTACTAAACACCGGAGAGTCAACTTATCTCAGCTCTTCGTATCACAGCTTTTCTGCACTAGATCTCTCTCTATGCAGTCCATCCCTATACAATAAACTATGTTGGTCGGTTCTCCCTGACCTCTACAGCAGCGATCACTTTCCGTTGCTCATTCAATTTACAAACTTAATTACCTCACGCAAAACACCTAAATGGGTACTCAATAAAGCCGATTGGCCTCTTTTCACATCTTTGGCCTCACCACCTCCAATATCTCCTTCTGATATAAACATAGTTGACGGTTGTCAAGCCATTATGGATACAATTATAAATGCAGCCAAAGCATCAATTCCAAAGACGTCTGGCCTTCCAAGCCGCCCCCTAGTCCCATGGTTCGACGACTCCTGCAAAAAGGCTATTAAAATTCGTCGAAGAGCCTATAGGAAATTTAAAAAATCCATGACCACTGAAAACATGATTGAATATAAAAAGCAAAGAGCTATTTGCAGGAGAATATTCAATCAATGTAAGGCTGATTCATGGAAAAAATTTGTAAGTTCCATAAGCTCATCAACTCCATTAAGTGAGGTATGGAATAAAGTTCGCAAACTCAATAAACATTCTACACAATCTAGGTTCACCATCTTACTTAATGGCCAATTATCAGACGATCAAGGCCAAATAGCAAATGAATTTGCCAAATTCTATCATCAAATATATTTAAGTAGAAAAGATAATCCAAATCCCGAAGAACCCACATTCGATGGTTCACATACCTCCGAGAGCTTGCATTACAACCTCCCTTTCTCTATGTGGGAATTAAAATATGCATTGAATTCGGTCAAAGGTTCATCACCGGGTCCTGACCAAATTCATTATGATATGATTAAAAACCTACCGGATGAAACCAAATATTGGCTGCTGGATTATTATAATCACATTTGGACCACTGGGTATTTCCCGGATTCCTGGCGTGACTCAATAGTTATCCCAATATATAAAGGAAAAGATAAACGAGACATAAATAGCTATCGCCCCATATTTTTAACAAGCTTTCTTAGCAAAATTATGGAGCGCATGATTAATAAAAGACTGATGTGGATAATAGAGAATAATGGCTTATTGCAGCCATTTCAGAGTGGATTCCGCAAAGGACGTAGCACTATAGACCACCTGGCAATATTGGAGGCTGAGGCCCAGTATACGTTCTTAAATTCACAGCACATGATTTCCATATTCTTTGATATGAATAAGGCTTTTGATAGCATAGAACACTCATTAATCCTAAAAAAACTATCATCCGTGGGGATCAGAGGAAACATGTTCAATTATATTAGGCAATTTCTTTCCAACCGCCACTTTAAGGTAAGAATAGGATGTGAAATATCTGAGGAGTATGAACAGGTGAGCGGTGTACCTCAGGGATGTGTATTGAGTCCCACCTTATTTTGTCTCACGATTAATGAATTGGCACTAAATTTACCAAAAGGGGTCAAGCCACTATTGTTTGCAGACGATTTAGCCATTCTATGCCGATCAGAAAACACCGATATCCTTAAATACAAATTACAAGAAGCCACAAACCGAATAAATAACTGGTCACTAAATAAAGGTCTCAAATTTTCACCCACCAAAACTAAATGTGTTTATTTCCATCGTAAAAGAAATATCCACTCCGCTCCCGTTTTTCACCTGGGAAACTCCCCTATACCATATACCGATAGCCACAAATTCTTGGGCCTGATATTCGATGGAAGGCTCTCATGGGAAAAACACAGGCGACAAAAAGGTTAAATATTCTAAAATATCTCTCTGGTACCTCCTGGGGCTCTGATAGAAAAACGCTAATAAATTTATATCGCACACTAGTCTGTTCTAAATTGGACTACGGCAGTTTTGTTTATGGATCAGCCCGACTCCGGGTACTTAACAAACTTGACCCCATACACCATGCCGGGATCCGTATTGCAACAGGGGCATTTCGCACTAGTCCTATTCTTAGTCTGTGTTCAGAATCAGGAATACCCCCTCTTTTATTCAGAAGGCACAAATTGGCAACAAATTATATTTCAAAACTACTACCACATTCCGAACACCCAACACATAGATATATTTTCAAACCGAAATTTTCAAAAACATTCGAAAGAAAACCAAAATCTACGCTTCCGTTATCTGAAAGGTTTAAATCAGCAATATCTTTTCTCAAAGAAATACCCATACTCAAACAAGATGTCTACACACCTCCATGGACACACAAACCACCTAATACAATACTCCGGTTGAACAGGTTTCCAAAAAATAATACCTCTCCCTCCGATTACAAATCCGAATTCTCACTACTACTTCAAAACATCCGAGAACCATTCATCATTTATACTGATGGATCTAAATCAGATTATTCTACAGCTTGTTCCTTTGTCACCCACAATTCCACTCACAAACTAAAATTACACAAGTTATGCAGCGTATATACTGCTGAACTACATGCAATAGCCTCGGCACTCCATTTCTCCATGTCAATAGAACAAAACAATATTGCAATAGTTACCGACTCATTGAGCTCTCTTAAGGGATTAAATAGTATGTACCCCAAACATCCAATCACGCTTAAAATACATTCCTACCTACAGATGTTAAATAATATGGGAAAAAAATATTTTCTTTATTTGGGTGCCAAGCCATATGGGGATTAAAGGAAACGAACTCGCGGACATAGCAGCGAAACAGGCACTTAACCTCCCAGGTCGGGGGCCGGCCATTTTAACACCCCAAGAAACGAGTTTTCCTCTAAAACAAAATATAATAGAAAACTGGCAAGCCATGTGGAATGAGAGCCCACCGAGCAAATTAAAAAACATAAAAAAATCAGTGACCCCGTGGAATACCTCAAACCGCTCAAATCGAAGAGAGGAGGTTGCTATAACCAGACTAAGAATAGGGCATACCAACCTTACCCACATACATGTTATAGTAAAACAGCCACCCCCAAAGTGTCAGTATTGCGACGACACTCTTACAGTGAAACATATTTTCTGAACTGAAACTATAGACACAGTTGAATTCCTAAATTCCCAGAAGGAGACTATATATAGCTTACTTAAAGATTACATGGAAAAAACTATTTCCCCTGTAAAGTACAATTTGGTCTTGGAGGCAACGTTTGAAAATATTGTGGGTGAAACTTGTGACAGAGCTTTTAAGACCAAGAACATAATATTATTTGAAGACTCTCCCATTTTGGATATCTTGAGCTCCAGCTACAAAAAGATAAAAACTGAGATAGAAGAATCTACTTTGAAGGGAAGCGGTTGGACACTTAAAAACATTGACGGCGTACTTCTCCGTATTAACCGGTTTAAGCCGATAGGAGGCTCGAGTTTTATCCCTTTGCCCCCACTTATAGCCAATAAGAAAGCCATTATTCATGTGAAAAATAACGATGACCGATGCTTCATGCATGCTATATTATCTTGACTCATCGATGGTCCTAACGCAGACCGCCAAAGCAAATATAAAAATCTTGTCCACGGCTACGACTTTAGTTGTATTTCCTTCCCCACTCCTCTCCACGAAGTGAAAAAATTTGAACAATGTAATAATGTAAGTGTTAATGTCTTTGGTCTTGGAGAGAAGGAGGAAGTTTATCCCCTAAAGGTGGTTAGACAGGAGAAGGAAGATAATAGAGACCTACTTTTATTGACAACTGATAATGGCTGTAGTCACTACTCATATATAAAAGATTTTAATAAACTAGTTTATGCTCAAATCAGTAAACAAAAAAGAAGGGTACACGTTTGTAAGCGATGTTTCCAACATTTTAGATCAAATCGAGAAGGTATTAGCGAATGGGTGAAAGAACATATGGAATACTGTGGAGAGAATAGACCGACTCGCATCGTATTGCCTGGACCTAGTGAGGACGGGAGACCACCAACGGTATCATTTACTAAAGTACAGAATCAGATGAGGATTCCCATCGTCATCTATGCAGATTTTGAGTGTGTGTTAAAGGAAATAGATAATAACAATCCCATACATTCGCATACAACTCCCTACCAACGCCACCTCCCTATGAGCTTCTGCACGTATATTAAGGTTGCAGAAGACATTCCTCATCACTGCCTACCCACTGACTTCCCTATGGAGCCCTACATTTATACCGGCGAGAATGCAGCAGAGGAATTCATGAAGCATATAAAGTATGTAGCAGAAAAAGTATCAAAAGTGTACTCGATGAAAAAACCCTAGGCTACCACTTACACCATCTCAACAAGAAATTTTTTCAAAATCTCAGAATTGCTATCTTTGCTGCAAACCTTTTGTTCCCTCCAACAAAAAAGTGGAGGACCATGACCACATCACTGGTATTTATCGTGGTGCAGATCACTCGCAGTGTAATATACTATATCGTACTCCCCGATTTCTCCCCGTCTTCCTTCACAATCTGAGTGGTTATGACTCTCATTTCATAGTTCGAGAGTTGGGCTATGATAAAGGTCGTATTAACGTCATACCCAAAAGTGAAGAAAAATATATTTCTTTTAGTAAACAGGTAGGACCGCTAACGGTTAGATTTGTGGATACCTTTAGGTTCATGGCATCTAGCTTAGATAAATTATCGAAAAATCTACCACGCCCTAAATTCGTCGACACAGCTAAATTCTTCCCTGCTGACAAAATGGACCTAGTAATACGTAAAGGAGTGTATCCATACGATTATTCAGATTCCTTTGAGAAACTTAAGGAACCCGCTTTACCACCTAAGGAGGCATTATTTGTACGAAATTTGTTAAAATCTTATAAAATTATATAAAAGAAGATGAAATTCAAAGAAAAATATCAGAACGAAGAAGTAACAATAAAAGAAAATATGTGGTTATTTCTTATAAAAGTTCTTGAATGTGTTATAAAAGTTGTAAAAATTTTAGAAAATGCATGAGAAATTTGTACGGATGTTGTTTAAATCTTATAAAATGATATGAAACCTTTAAATAAGATATGAATTTTTATGAAAATACCGTAATGGAGAAGTAAGGAAGAAAGAAATTATATATGGTTATTCCTTGTAAACGTTGCTAATTTTTTATAAAAGCTGTAAAAATGAAGAGAATATAAAGAATTTGTACGAAATTTGTTAAAATCTTATAAAATTCTATAAAAAAAAAAAAAGATGAAATTCAAGAGAATACTATGAGAACGAAGCAGCAAGAAATATGTTGATACTTTACGAATCACTTCAGTTTATACGTTATTTACTTAATAATAATAACAGTTGTGAAACTCTAAAGGTGTGCCCCTCATTTTGCCAATGGTTAAGGTTGGCAAGGCCCTCGACCACGTGGTGGTTAAGGCTGGGCAAGCCCAGGGTCCAAAGTCCAATTTGACTCCGCAAATGCATTTGTATTGCAAATTGGATACATTTTGACCGCATTTACAATGCAAATTGGACTAAGTAAAAATGAGACTAAAGGTAAATAAATAAATAAAAAATATTTTGTTTTTACATAGTTTATTTGAAATAATACATTGGATAAATTACAGATATAATAGTACAATTAATAATTAATATATTCATTGAGGTAAGAAAGTCTTCGCTTCTGGATAAATTCCTCGTCCTCTTGCCACTCCTCAGGTAAATTTTCCCAGATGTAGTCTAAGGTATAGTCGAAAAGGTACAAAAGTAATGATCGAGGTAAAGCTCTCAATTCTTCTGTAGTTAAAGTTCCGATTCCTTCCTCTCCCAAACGACGTATCGCTGACTCCATTTTATCCATCATACTGATACAGGTACCCACCGGCACTCTTTCATGTCGGGAGGCGGGCAATGGCTGCTCTCACGTATCAGTAGTGCTGACTGTGCATCCATGCTATTGCCACATCTAACCTTATTACAGCACGGCTCAAGGTCACGGAGGCCCTGCTCCCTCCTCAACCGGCCTTATACAACTACTCTCAAGGTCACGGAGGCCCTGCTTCCTACTCAAACATTCATTTTAATGAAAAACTAGCTTGTATGTATGTAGCAGCTCACCTGGAATTTGTGAGTTCACTCTCCACCGCTGCTTTTCTAGCGGCCCTTGACCGCTTTGTGGCCAGGAGGGGTGCTCCTACCGTGATTTGGTCAGATCACGGCTCTAACTTCATAGGTGCCTCAAGATTTATGAAGCAGATATTAAAGCAGCACCTCGAAGACAACAATTCCATCCAATGCCACCTTGCTCCACAAGGCGTAGAGTGGAAATTCATTCCCCCACGTGCTCCTCATTTTGGCGGATTATGGGAGGCAGGAGTAAAATCAGTCAAAGGTCTTCTACTAAACATCATTGGCAAACAGCTATACACCTTCGAAGAGTTCTCCACCATTCTGTGCAAGATTGAAGGGCTCCTGAACTCTAGGCCACTGTGCGCTATCACCGAAAGCGTAACAGATCTGGATTACCTCACCCCTGGACATTTCCTCCTTGGAGCTCCTTTAACATCTCTTCCTACCTCTATGGAAGCGCCGCGCGATCTATCCTCAATGGTTACCAGATAGGGTCTTCTCAAGGAGCAGATAGGGCACATCTGGAACAGATGGAGCAGGGATTATCTCCACACCATTCAACAGAGGGCAAAGTGGATGCGAAATGAACCTGGCTTAAGGACCAATGTTTTATGGGTGAGTTTTTGTGATTCTCGCGCACCGATCGCGCGCCTCTGGCAGGCATTAGTAAGAATTTTATCGCTGCCAGACGGTCGGTTTCGCACTTAACTCTGTTGTTTATAAGTAAGTTCTTAGTTTTATGTTCTATGGGTGAGATTTTTTGCATCTGGCTCCTGTACTATAACCATTTCTTTGATTTTGAGAACCCCTCCGGATTAGCTACTGTACCTAACCATGAGAAACGACTCCTCTCAAAATCCATATTCATCCATCTGGGAAAAAATAATACTGTAATCTATGACGTAGATAAAGGGATAATTTCATCTACTTACACTAACATCTTCAGCATCCTCAAATCCTAGTTTTGATTTCACAGGTATCCACAATTATCGATGTACCTCTATATTATTATATCACTTCTTAATTGACTTTAATTGGCATACTGTCGGGGCTCAAAATATGTGGCTGGTTGAAACTTTGAATATAAATCTGAGTGGACTGTATGAATAAATTAAGAAATTAACAGAAAAAAATTCTCTATTGTTTTTAAATTTACAATTTTAAAGCGGTACATACATTGATAAAATGGATACAAAACAGGTTAGTCTTAGTGGAAATTTTGAAGAAGTATTTTATGGAGGACGCAGACGATCGCGGGGACGATGTGAATGCTGAATAAAGTTCGGGGTGGGCGATCATGACGAAAATTTAAAAAACCCTTTTCGACCACTATAGGCCTAAGACAAGGTTGCACACTGAGCCCAATTCTGTTTTCACTATTCATAAATGATTTAGGAAAAGAAATAGGAGGGGGAATAAAAGTTGGCCACACTATAGTAAACGTGTTAATGTTTGCGGATGATATAGTTATGATCTCAGACACACCAACCAGGCTTGCAGATATGATAGCGAAACTGGAAGAGTATCTAGTTAAATGGGGTTTGATATTAAACATAAACAAAACAAAAATAATGATATTTAAAAAGGCAAAAGGAAAGGCAGATAGGTTTAAATACAAATGGAAATATCAAGGGGAGGAGATTGAGGTTGTGAAGCAATATAAATATTTAGGTATCACACTTACTAATAATCTCTCACTGCAAGATCACTTAAAAGAGAAAGTGCAATCCGCCAAGCTAGCCATCAATAGTGTTTGGTCAGATGTATTTTGCAACAATAAGGTGCCCATTACTGCAAAGTATAATCTCTTTAACTCAGTCGTTCGTTCGGTGTTGTTATATGAGGCGCAAGTCTGGGGGTATCATAACTATCAGGAGCTCGAGGGTCTTCATAGATTTTTTTTAAAAAAGCTATTTCGCCTACCACCTAACACACCTAATTATATGTTGTACTTAGAGACTGGTAGAAATTTACTGTACCATAATTACTTGAAGTTGCATGTAAATTACATTTGTAAAATACTGAGTTATAGCTGTACACGTCTCCCGTATATAATGGCTCTGGAATGTATAAAATCAGATTATAATTTTTGGTTTAAGGAATGGCAAACACTAACAAATATGTTGGAATGCAATTTAGATATTGTATTTGTATCAGGGGAACGTTGGCGCAACCAAATGTATAATATAATAGGTAAAGCCCAAGAATTTTTTAGAAAAGAGTTAATGGTATCCGTCTCAGCCGCTGAATATCATTTGCTGTACAAAGAATTAGACTTTAAAGTTAGTTACATTAATAATGAGCATAGTATGGACTTAATCCAAACAATATTTAAAACTAGAGGTGAATTGTATAACTTCAATAGTAAACCTTGGTTGGAGGGCATTGTTTATACATGCTCCATGTGTAATTTAAATGAGGATGAAGATACATATCACATAGTAGCCATCTGCCCTATCTTCAATTCTTACAGAAATAAATATTTTGGCTCTATTCAGCTAAGTAAGCATCAAATTATAGATTTTTTAAATGGGAAGGATTGGCACAGGCTATATGGATTTATGAAAGGTGTTTTAAGGTACAGAAATTTTTTAATTGCAGAATTTAATTTTAATTAAAATTTAGATTCATAATAGACTAACAGATGTGTAAATAGTATTAAGTATCTTTTTAATGTTTATTGAAGGCCTTTATTTTTTATTTAGAGTTTTTTAAGTTTGTTTTATTCTTTTATTATTTAATTCTAACCTAAGATGTTTATAGAGGCAACTCCTGGCAGACGGTATTAACAATGTTCATAGTGTGTTTTTATTGTAATATATTACTTTGTATAGCTTTACTATATAATAAAACATGATTATCTATCTATCTATCTATCTATCTATCTATAAAATGGATACAAAACAGGTTAGTCTTAGTGGAAATTTTGAAGAAGTATTTTATGGAGGACGCAGACGATTGCGGGGACGATGTGAATGCTGAATAAAGTTCGGGGTGGGCGATCATGACGAAAATTTAATTTGCATCTCACTTACATTTTGATGTTAAATTTCAGGCCTGACCACATTCTGCTTCCTTCTCCGCCCCAGGTATCCCCCGGGCAATTTCTTTCTTCTACTCCATAATTGGGTGAAGTAGATGAGACAAAAAAGAAATTGACGTGGGCCCACGTAGATGCAGCGCCAATTCCGGGCTCTCAAGTGACAATAAGACGTGTGTCTAGTTGCATGCTACCTGTGTGAGAGCAGCAGTGCAGCGCTAGATAACACCGGAACCCCAATGGAGCGAACGCGGAACAAACCGCCCACCTAAATCAGCTCCGCCTGATTTAAGGAACGGCATGGGTAGACTATCGTGTTGTAAGGTAAGTACAGTGCTGAAAGTTACAAAATAATTTTTACTTCACTCAATATAAAATTAAATGAATACCCATTTAACTTGGTAAGAACAAAAAATAAAAGCATGCACTCCAAGTGCATAATTACAACATGTACACCAAATTACAAAACAAGAAGCGGTATGTGCCCTACAATACCGGAATGAAAAAAAAGAAAAGAAAAAATGAACAAATACCTTGAACAAAGAATGAAAAAAAAGAAGGATGACAAGATCGCCGATCCTTAAGCCAGGTTCATTTCGCATCCACTTTGCCCTCTGTTGAAGGGTGTGGAGATAATCCCTGCTCCATCTGTTCCAGATGTGCCCTATCTGCTCCTTGAGAAGACCCTATCTGGTAACCATTGAGGATAGATCGCGCGGCGCTTCCATAGAGGTAGGAAGAGATGTTAAAGGAGCTCCAAGGAGGAAATGTCCAGGGGTGAGGTAATCCAGATCTGTTATGCCTTCGGTGATAGCGCACAGTGGCCTAGAGTTCAGGAGCCCTTCAATCTTGCACAGAATGGTGGAGAACTCTTCGAAGGTGTATAGCTGTTTGCCAATGATGTTTAGTAGAAGACCTTTGACTGATTTTACTCCTGCCTCCCATAATCCGCCAAAATGAGGAGCACGTGGGGGAATGAATATCCACTCTACGCCTTGTGGAGCAAGGTGGCATTGGATGGAATTGTTGTCTTCGAGGTGCTGCTTTAATATCTGCTTCATAAATCTTGAGGCACCTATGAAGTTAGAGCCATGATCTGACCAAATCACGGTAGGAGCACCCCTCCTGGCCACAAAGCGGTCAAGGGCCGCTAGAAAAGCAGCGGTGGAGAGTGGAGAGAACTCACCAATTCCAGGTGAGCTGCCTTGCTCGCAAAGCACACAAATAAACACGGGTAAGCTTTTCCTGAGGCGGCGTTTCGACGTCGAGACTCCTTAATCATGAAAGGTCCAGCGAAATCAACTCCTACTTGTGTAAATGCCTTACCCTGTTGGACTCTCGCCTTTGGCAAGTGAGACATGATTGGAGTTAGTGGTTGTGCCTTGAGAATTCTGCATTGTACACAACGCAGAATCCTGCCTCGGATCAGCCTAGTAGCCCGGGGAATCCAATATTTGCTGCGGAGTAGGCTGAGGCAAAGGGTTGGGCCTGCATGAAAGTTGGAACTGTGGAGATGGTCCACCAGTAACTTGGAAAAATGGGCTTCGTAAGGAATCAGAGGCGTCTTGAGAGAACGAAGATTCCTGTAGGCGGCCGCCCACCCTGATTAACCCACGCTCTCCGATAAAGGGTTGCAATTTTGCAAACTAATTGAGTAAAGCTTTCTCTCCATTAAATAATGCTTTGGGGAGGTAAATATTCTGAAAAAAGGCGACAAGGCGAAGTTCGGCTTCCAGAAGTTCAGTTGCGGAAATGGGACCACTGGTGCTGACATGAGCGTCCTTGATCTTAGATTGAAGGCAGTTAGAGAACCTAAGCATATGTGCAGCGACTCTGAATAATGTGAGAAATGATGAGAGTCTGAGGATCCAGTCCTTTTCTTCATCAGCAGTTTTAGGTAGGGAAACAGCGGCGAGCTCGGTAGCACGCGAGCTGGGCTGAAACCACTGGTCGGATCCTCGCAGAAGCCACGGTGGTCCACTCCACCAGAGGGTGTCAAACTTCAGTTGCATCGGGGAGCTTCCGCGGTATGCGAGATCAGCAGGGTTCTCCTGCGATGAAACATGTCTCTAAAAGTCAACAGGGACAACGTTGAGAATTTGCGCGACTCTGTTTGCCTCAAACACCTTGAGTTCGTAAGTGGGCGTTCCGAGCCATGATAAGACTACCTCCGAGTCTGTAAAGCAAATCACTCTGGAAGTGAGTAGGGTCACTGAGGAGACGAGGCGAACAAGCAAAAGAGCCCCACAAAGTTCTAGGCAAGCGATAGAGTGAAATTTTATGGGAGCAACCTTAGATTTCGCTTTAATCAATGACACTTTGAATCTTACGGATGATAGTTCGGAGTGCAGATACAATGCGGCAGCGTAGCCCTTTGATGAAGCGTCGCAAAAGCCGATAAGTTGGAAAGAGGCGCCCACATCTGAAACGTACCGGGGAATGGAAATCGTGGAATGGGTTGACCAATCGGAGATAAATAGGTCCCAGGCTGACTTAAGGTCTTCAGAAAGGCAGTCGTCCCAGTCAAGTTTTCGCTTCCATACCTCCTGAATGATAGACTTGGCGGCAAACGTAACGGGTGCCAATAATCCCAGAGGGTCGAATATGCGGGCTATAGCGGAGAGCATAATCCTCTTGGTGACCCCCTCAGACGGCGGAGTTTGAGTTGCGTACGAAAAGGCGTCTGATGAAGGGTTCCAGAAAAGACCTAATATTTCGACAAAGGTGTCCGTGGATGGTGTGATGTACGCCATGCTTACGTTTTGTTGTATGCGGATGAAGGCAAAAGTTCGGGAACGTTAGATGCCCATTTACTAAGGGAAAAGCCTCCTTTGGCGAATAATGCCGTCAGCTCCTCTATCAGACATGAGGCTTCCTGAGTGGACTCGACACCACTGACGATGTCATCCACGTACATGTCTCGTGGGATTTTGCAGCTGCTAGAGGGAACTGCACTCCTTCGTCAGACACTAGCTGGCGAATGACTCATGGAAAGCGCTTGACTTTATCCCATAGGCAGAGTTGGGCACTATCCGAGTAAAAAATTACTAGTTACGGATATAAGATACAAGTTACAGATACTTTTTTACTCGGATACTGTACTCGAATCCCTCCAAAATTTTCAAATGTATCCGAGTACTTCTCGTATCCGTCAGCTACGGATAAAGTGACTACTCGTATCTGTCAGCACGGATACCCGTGTATCTGTGAGTACATCGGTATTTAGTTATTTTTTACGTATACTATTTCGGATACTTCTACTTCTGGGGCTGGGAATGTTTATAATTTTATTATTATTCTAATATTCTATTAAAATTATAAAAAAATTATTAGTATTAAGCCGTCAACAGTGTATCGTTTCGAAATAAGGGTCCAATATCCAAAGCGTTAATTTTGACAAAAAGTAATAATTTAAAAAAAACGATAGGAATATTCCATTGTGAAAATTATTTTCCTTTTTTATCTTTTCGGATTTTTAAAATTGTAAACTACTGTGAGGATAATAATTAGGTACAAACAGCGGATAGTAAAATTGTAAACTAGGTCACGCTGTCTGCCCAGGGCGAGGGGGGTGTATATTGAGGGTGAGGGGGGGGGGGCGTCCTTGAGCGGTTGGTTGCACAATCCGGCAACGTTGCATGGAATGTGTTAGATGTGGCAACATCGGTTTGTTTACATTTGAGCTGTAGTACGAGAGTAATGACCTTGTGACGTCACCGGGGGTCAATGAGCTTGTGACATGAGGACTGTTTACGTTATCTTCGGCGTGTACACGGGTTCATTTAATTTTTTTACTTTTTTGCTGCGGGCCCCTCCGGACATCGGTTTGTTTACATTTGAGACCCAGTACGTGAGTAATGACCTTGTGACGTCAGCCGTGATGCCTTCACCTGTTGCACTACCCACTGTTTAAGTTGAGATGACTTTATATCTGTTTTTCTCATCTTTGGCGCTCCCCAGTACGGGTATATTAAATTTTTTTTTTTAATTTTTCATTAATCCTGGCAACGTCTGGCTCTTGTTAAAACGTTCTTATGTAACGTACTTACACCTCATACGACCGCTGGGACCTTGACAGATCTTAGCCCATTGATGACGGAGTGACCTCATCGCCTGACGCCTGTGTTCGTTGTTGAAGGCCAAGGTTAGGCTGCCTTGACAACTGGGTTGGTTTGCTTGCTTTCACAAGCGGCCGGGAACCTGTTATTAATGTGAATCGAGAGTAAAATGTTGCAGGCAGTATTAAAATTTGCAAAGAAGCGAGATGATCAGACAAAAATAAGAAAAGTAAGTTTTTCTCACGGGTGAAAGGTTGACATTGAACTTTAGCTGACGACCAGACAAAAATAAGAAAAGTAAGTATTTGTCAAGGATGTTGAAGCTTGCACTGTATTATAAAAAATGGTGCATGCATTTAATCTCAGCAAAATTACCGTCCGCTAACAAGTTGTTGTCATCGGTTGGTAATATATCTGCGCGCAGTGGCATGTTTAAAAGCCTTATAAGGGTTTTTTAAAAATATAAATGCATTAGACTCGATCGAGAAAATTTAAAATAAAACACAAAAAATCCTATTCCCTCTCCCCACTGCTTCTCTCTTCTGGATATAAAGCCCCCTGACTTAGCAACGATGCTTCAACATTTAGTACCTGGACCGTCGCTAGTCGCTGCCTAAACGTAAGTTGTTATAACTACTTGTTTAACTAATCTTTGCACTATAACATTAATCTAATTGTTTTAAACATTACAGATGTCTTTTTTGAATAGATTAAATGCCCTTACAACCTATAAAACCAAAGGAGAGTTGCAAGAGGGAGCGACTTATTTAATATTAGAGTTAAAGTTAAAAACAACAGAACACGGCCTAGGATTACAGGCAATTCTAGAGGGGGAAGGAGGAGAACGCATCCGAACCTTTCTTCCCAAGAAATATTGCGATTATTTTACCGAAGAGGAGATACAACAGTATAATGGTTCGTTTTCATAATATTATTAATTACTAATTAATATAATGCTAATGCTTAATTGTTAAAATAAAAAAAGTAAGATTTTTTTATTGTTATTTTAGGATCGTTGAAGATGACGTATAAAGGAAAACAGAGAAATTCATATATTATTAAATTTAATGTATAAATATATTAGCTGTAAATAATGGTCGTTGGAAAATATCAACATTAAAAAGGTATGGATGTTTTGTGTTCAAAATGTGGGCTGTTATTGAAAACATTAAACGCTCATAATTGTAAATGGAAATTTCATGAGTGCACATATTGTGGACGTGAATTTCATTCAAAATATAGCTGTACACGACATATAATTACGTGTAAAAAAAAGGGCGCATCAGTTCCCTTCAAGCATTCGACGGTAATAGTAGTCAATCGATAAAAATGCAAAATTACCAAACTCCGGCCGGTTCATCTTTAAAACAGTCAGTTTCCAGTTCCCAATCACATTTACCATTCAAAAAACGGATGCATTTGACCACACCACCTTTCTCCAGCACTAATATTGCAGAAAAAGGAATTAGTTCCCCCAAAAAATATAAAATTTATAATAAGGATCAACTTGATAGGTTAAATACATATGCACAAGGAATTAAAAAGGCTGCATTTAACAATTCAGTGATAGACTTTTATTTTGAAAATCATAATATTAAAACTACTCCAAAAATTCTTTTAGAAATCAATAAAGAAAAACTTATTGAGATTTTAACTTTATATTTAGCTCAATGGAACACATTTAAAGGTAATTTAAAATTAGATTGTACATACAAAAAATTAAATCATAACAACGAGGAAAAGTCCGATATGAATTTTAAGACTAGTCAGAACGTCATAGATTCATCAACTGATTTAAACATTTATATTAAAGAGTCATATGAAAAATTAATTATGGAATTAGATTCCTTTGAAGCAAAAGGTTCTGGTTGGACCTTTGTTTCTTGTAACTTTCTATGTTTGCATTTTACCAAATATATGCCTCTTAGTGGAAAACAATTCATTGATTTGCCAAAAGTTATAAAAAACAAACATGCCATTATTAATGTAAAAAACATAAACAACGATTGCTTTCGTTTAGCGATACTGAGCAAAACAGTCGGTTCGAACGATCCTACATTGTATGAAAATTTAGAAACCAATTATCAGTTCGATTGTATTTCATATCCTACTTCATTTAAAGATATTAAAAAATTCGAGGATGTAAACAATGTTTTAATTAATGTGTACGGTTTGGATGAAAAAAACAATATATATCCTCTAAGAATAAGCAAGAGAGAAACCTATAATGAGAGATTTGACCTTTTGTTTTTACATAATGAAAGAGACTCGCACTATTGTTACATCACAAATTTAAGCCGGCTAGTTAGCAGTCAAATATCTAATGACAAATATGCTAAAGAAATTTGCCCCAGATGTTTAACATCTATTTCCCGGAAATACAAAACAAAAAGTGGAAAAAACGCAGAGGAACGATTAAAGGAACATTTATTATTTTGCGGTGCGCATAAACCAGTTAGAACAGATTTTCCTGCAGATGATAAAATCAAATTTAAAAAATTCGAATCCACGCAAAAAATTAAAATTGTTGCTTATGCGGACTTTGAATCGTATTTGGAACCAATTGAGGGTCCTTCACAAATTCCATCAATTTCTTGGACCAAATCTGTTCAAAACCATAAAATATCTTGTGCATCTCTTATGGTCAAAGCGGATATACCACAATTTAAACTACAAAAACCATTAATCTTCACCGGTGAAAAATGTATGATAATGTTCATGGAAGGACTGCATAATTTGGCTAAAAAAGCTGATAAAATATATGGTAAAGTTGAAATTATGTCTGAAATGACGGAGGAAGAAAAGTTAATTTATCAGACTACCGATTTATGTGTTATCTGCCAGAAAACTTTAAATAATGATGAAAAGGTACGCCATCACGATCATGTAACATCTAAGTTACACAGAACTTCAATATAATAAAAAAAAATAGGCGTGATAGGTATGGGGAGTGGGCATATTTATCCATAGTTCTCTGCTTTATGAAATCATTGAGCTACCTAATTTGGGATCAATAGAAGCAGTAGGGGTAAAACTTCTCAACACTACACCTCCTATCATCCTAGTCTCTGTCTATATCCCTCCAGATAATAGAAGGCGGCCATCACCTCATAACCTTCAAAAGCTGTTCGATCTTCAAACTAACTTTCCAAATTGTAGTTCACTCTTAGGGGGTGACTTTAATACGCACTCCTCATTCTTTGGTAGCAATGAGTACGATACTCCTAGAGGGGACGACTTAATTATGGTATTACAGAACAGCCAGTTATTTCTATTAAATGAAACAGGAAGAATCACTAAATTAGGGACATCTTTATCCAGACCTTCAATATTAGACCTTACTTTCGCAACTGCCGACATTTACCATACAATAACCTGGACTACAACTCCAGAAACACTAGGGAGCGATCATTTACAGATAATTATTGAAGTAAAAAACTGTAAAACTCACACACAGCATAAATACAAACCTAAACGAAATTTCAAAAGGCTGAACAAAAAAGTATTTACTCAAATCCTCCTTGAGATCGAAAAACCAAATCAAAAATATAATATAACAGATCTGACTCATATGATTAACTTAGCGGGAGAAAAATCAATTCCTCGGAAAAATTCTGAATATAACAATAAATTCGTTCCTAAATGCTGGTGGAATGAGGACATCCGTAGGTCTTATGGGGAAAAGAAAGAAGCTATAAAACAATATTTAAATAACATGACTATTGAAAACTACAAAATCATGAGAACTAAAATTAATAAAACTAAATCTCTCATCAAAAAAGCAAAAAATGAAACTTGGAAGCGTTACATTGAAAGCATCAACCCGAAAGAAACCGGTTCTATGCGGAACAAAATCAAAACTCTCCGTGGAAAAAGGGCAAAAATGCAAAACATAGTATTAACTAGTCGATCATCTGCAATATCCTTTCTTGAACAATTATCAAACATTTTCGTTCCGAGACAACCATTGCTCCATGCTCCAATACCACAGGCCGCCCACCTACTGGACTCACCCTTCCGTTTTACAGAACTCGAAGGGCATCGATGAAATTAACTACGTCATGATAAGCCTCTTGCCTGATTCTTTTAAACAAAGCCTACTATTGGTTTTCAATGAACTATGGGAGGTAGCTAGGGTCCCCCCTGACTGGCGAAAAATCCTCATATTTCCAATACCAAAACCCGGAAAAGATCCACTAGATATAACTTCATACCGCCCCATCGCGCTAATCTCCTGCCTCGCCAAAATATTCAATAAAATCGTCAAAATGCGATTGGAATGGTTTATTGAATCTGAGAACATCTTAAGCCCTTTTTGTATTGGCTTTCGGAAAAATAGGTCCACCGCTGATGCCATATTGCTTTTTACAAATGACATATACAAAGCCTACAAAGAGAAAAAAGTCCTTGTCGCATTAAAAATAGACCTTGAAAAAGCATATGACCAAGTAAAAATACAAATTCTTTTAGCTAAACTAAAAATTCTAAAAGTCCCCGTAAAACTCACCCAATGGATTATAAATTATTTATCTTATCGGACATACTACTTGGATAGCTGGGAAGGTCAAGTAGTTTTTGATACATACAATGGGCTTCCACAGGGAGATACCCTCAGTCCACCCTTTTCAATCTGTATACGGAACATATCACAAATTGCGGGATTGATAAATGTAAAACTATTCAATTTGCAGACGATTTCTTGATTTACACCGTAGTAAAATCTGCAGAGGAAGGTAAAGATATTATAGACAAAGCTCTGGACACCATATCAAAAAAGTTTTCAGATATTAACCTCAAAGTTAACCCCAACAAATGTAGTATAACTCCTTTTACAAGAAAAAGAAATATTAATATAGCAGATTTTGCGATTTCTAACGAAAGAAAACAAATTAAATGTGAAGAACATTTAAAACTTTTAGGAGTAACATTAGATGGTAAATTGAACTTCAAACAACGTCTAAAAAATGTTTATATCAAATCTGTTCATAATCAAAACGTTATAAAATCCTTAGCCGGTGTTTCTTGGGGGTCCCACCCATACAACATGATTGCGCTATACAAATATATTGTAAGATCAATATTCGACTATTGTTGCGTCATATACAAGGAGACAAAATCTCCTCTCATTCGTAAACTGAATAATGTTCAGAACTCGGCTATTAGGATATGTCTGGGTGCCTTCAAAACGTCCCCCGTAAATGCACTACAAGCCTCAGCCGGAGAAATGCCTTTACAATTGAGGAGAACATGGTTGACAAAAAAATATATCCTCAAAGTATGGTCCGACGATAAACACCCTGTTGGTAAAGAAATTAGAACTGGTAATGTTTTCTGCCCCCAACTAGCGGAAATCATCAACGAGCTGCAACCTCTTCTCAAATCATTACATACTTCCGATGCTCCTCTGGAATACACTATCCCTTTGCCCAAATCGTTTTTAAAAATCCACAGTAGCTCCCATCTATCTGGCAAAGTTGAAAAGAAACGTTTTTACCCTCCAACCTCTTTTAAACAACTAGCACTCAGCACAATTACAGAACGATACCCAGATCACATACAAGTCTATACTGACGCATCAAAAACTAAAAACCGAACCTCCATAGCTGTATTTGATCCACAAAAGAACCATAAATTCTCTTTATCAGTGCCAGCAAAATTCAGCATATTCAGCGCTGAACTTTTTGCCATTCTAAATGTCATAACATACGCTAAAATAACATATTACATGAACAAAATAGTTATTTTAACAGATTCAGCAGCTTCGTGTCAACACCTCGAATTTTTCCACCTAAAAAAATCTCAAACATATATTTCCTATAAAATTATTTCTACGTTACAAAATGCCAATAACCACTACTATTTCCAATGGGTTCCGGGTCACGTGGGCTTATCGGGAAATGAGCAGGCAGACAAAGCAGCCAATCAAAATCAAAATCAAAATCAGACTCACCGAGATAACCCCAAAATCCCGTTACTGGACATTACCAGAGTAGTGAGAGGAACAATATTAAAAGACTGGCAGCAATTTTACGAGTGGCAATGTTCCTCGAAGGTAAGGACCACTACGACGTGCACCAGAAGGTAACTCTTATTCCATGGTTCTCGACTCTTAAATATCATGCCAACCGTCAAAATTTAGTTAAGCTGACGAGACTAAGAATAAATCATGGCAGAACGAACAAGTTCTTAAAGTTAATGGGACTGGTTAATAGCGGTGATTGCCCTACATGCCTATGCCCTGAAGATCCGAGACACATTGTGTTCAAATGTAAAATATTTGAAAAACAGAGGAGAATTAGCCTGGGATCGCGGATCATAGATGATGGTGAGGAAATGCTACGATCAATAAATAAAGACACAGCCCGTAAACTGATTAACTTTCTGAACGAAATAAACTTACCGATGTAAACACATATGGTCATTAACCCTTAATGTCCCAGAGTTGCCCTGGTGCAACACCGTATTTCACGATATATTTAAACGGAGCCGGTAAACTGCTGTGGTCCTGATTGGTTACAATACATTCTTCAACTTTCCCTCCCACTGAAAGGAGCCTATCAGATGAGTTACCGCCAAAAATGTAGAAGCCATGTAGCCTTGCAGTAAGGAAGGCTTCAGTTGAGTTCAACATGGCTAACCGACAGGGTAAGGTAAGTTATTTTCTATCATTTTATTTGTTTCTCATTGTTCTTATGATGTTATTTTTTTTTCTTTAATGCATTGGAGTATGTTGTTTTATTTGAGCCTATTGGATGCTGGTTTTATTGAGAGGAAACAATTTTATTGATGTTTTACTCCTAGTTGCCTGAAAGCAACAGTGGGAATTACATGATCTGGAGTCGTTGCCTAAGGGCAACTTTGGGATCTCCGTGATTATGGAATGTTGCTTTGAGGCTACTCTGGGAATTGTAAGTTCTGTAGACATTTTTCATTGTATTTATTTATTGATATATATTTTTTTAGATGAGCGGATACAAATCGAGTGGGCAGATGTTACTGAGCTATGCTCTTGAAAAGGGTAGTTGTGAATTGGTCTCAAATCCTCAAGATGATGATCCCTCGGAAATAAGCGTATTGGTACCAAGATTATTTAGAAAGAGCTTATTTGGCTCCTAAAATCTAAATATTCTTTGTACAGTTTGGGTACACTGAGGCCGGATCGTTCTCTAATAGCCTCCAAAATCTTAGAGACAGAAAAAAAATTGTCCAAAAAGGGAAGGGGATCATTTGATGAGGTAACGGTTACGGATAGATCTGTGTCCGATATTAGATGGATTGATAATAAAGGGGTACTTCCTATATCTTCTTATGTAGGGAGTGAGCCAGTAGGCAATATAAGAAGGTGGAATGGGAAAGAAAAGAAATCTATCTCCATTCCCTGTCTGAAAATAATTTCGGAATACAACTCTTTTATGGGAGGAGTGGATGTGGGTGGGATGTTGGTCTCACTCTACAGAACCCCTCACAAGTTCAAAAAGTGGTATATGTCCATTTTTACACACTTTTTGGACATCACTATAAGTAACTCGTGGTTACTTTATAAAAAAGACCACTCAGGGTCAAAAATGACTCTAAAAGACTTCAGGTACGAAGTTGCCATTGGTCTGCAGATGTATGGCAGAGTTCTGACCAATAAAAATAAAAGAGGACGCCCATCTTCATCGCCACAAATAAGTCCACTTCCTAATAAATTGGTGACCAGGTTGGTCATTTTCCCCAATACACTACAAAGGGCATGTTGCTTTTGTAATGACAGAACTTGTGGTATGTGTATAAAATGTGATCTGCGGTTCTACTTTGTCAGAAACAAAAACTGCTTCATTTCTGCTCATGAATGAGATGAAGGCAGATTTTTGTTGCTGCCACCGCAGAACCACCTATCCCATTTTAATTTGCCTTTACTTTCTGTTTTTTGTTGTTGTTTCTGTGTTTGTTTTTCCCTTCTTCTTTTCTTTTTTTGCTGTTTAAAACATGTAATTTAATGTATGTAATGTAAAATTTTTGAAAAAATTGTGTTTTTGTGAATTTATATTTATGTAGACTAACTATTTTATTTATGTAGACAAAAATAAAAGACTATGTATTTTATTTATGTAGACAAAAAATATACATTTTTTACGTACCAGTGGCAATTCAATTCATAACCTCATTATATAGAACATAAATATATGATATATAATAATAATATAAAATTCTATTTTTATATATCATATTATGATGTATACAAACTACTTCAGTGATTTAAAAATGTTGCCTCAGGGCAACCTTGGTACTCTGGATGAAATGGACCTGGAATTCCCGATGTTGCTTCAAGGCAACAATGACAGTATAGCAAGTCCCAGTCCCAGTCCCAGCAAGTGCCCATAGGCACAGGAAACCTATTATGCACCAATAAAATAATTTTGTATCATATCTTTCATATTACATTATTTTGAAGTCATATAAGTATAAGTATTATCATATAAGTCATATATGTAGAAGAGAGATAAAAATTTTTTTCGCCTATTTCCGAATTTGGGACCTTAAGGGTTAAGACATCACCCCTTTTTTCATTTTCATTATTATCTAAAAAAAAACTGCTACCATAATTACTCAGTAATACCTTTTTTGTAGGTTATTTTAATTAGGTTTTTTAAAATATGAAGGAACAGTTTGGCGAAATAGGATTTGTCAACAAATCTTGGTGCCAAAAAAAAAAAAAAAAAAAAAAAAAAAAAAAAACCTATAATGAGAGATTTGACCTTTTGTTTTTACAAAATGAAAGAGACTCGCACTAATGTTACATCACAAATTTAAGCCGGCTAGTTAGTCAAATATCTAATGACAAATCTGCTAAAGAAATTTGTCCCAGATGTTTAACATCTATTTCCCGGAAATACAAAAAGTGGAAAAAACGCAGAGGAACGATTAAAGGAACATTTATTATTTTGCAGTGCGCATAAACCAGTTAGAACAGATTTTCCTGCAGATGATAAAATCAAATTTAAAAAATTCGAATCCACGCAAAAAATTAAAATTGTTGCTTATGCGGACTTTGAATCGTATTTGGAACCAAATGAGGGTCCTTCACAAATTCCATCAATTTCTTGGACCAAATCTGTTCAAAACCATTAAATATTTTGTGCATCTCTTATGGTCAAAGCGGATATACCACAATTTGAACTACAAAAACCATTAATCTTCACCGGTGAAAAATGTATGATAATGTTCATGGAAGGACTGCATAATTTGGCTAAAAAAGCTGATAAAATATATGGTAAAGTTGAACCTATGTCTGAAATGACGGAGGAAGAAAAGTTAATTTATCAGACTACCGATTTATGTGTTATCTGCCAGAAAACTTTAAATAATGATGAAGAGGTACGCCATCACGATCATGTAACATCTAAGTTCATTGGAGCGGCTCATTCCAATTGCAACTTACAAGCAAAAACACCAAATTTCATTCCGGTATTTATGCACAACTTTCAGGGTTATGACTCACACTTTATTGTTCCATTTTTAGCAGATCATGAAGGAGATGTTACCGTAATTCCGAGTAATACAGAAAAATACAAGTTTTACTAAAGCATTTAGAGATTGCCAAACTAAAATAAGATTTGTAGACAGTTATAAATTTTTAGCTGCTTGCCTAGACACCCTTGTGCAAAAAATGAAAAAAGGTTCTGCGAGTCTTTCAATTACATTCCCTCATTTGCATCAGTTGATCCCAGACGAAACCAAAGTTGAATTGCTAACGAGAAAGGGAATTTACCCTTACTCTTACATAGATTCATTATCGCGGTTAGAAGAAACTCAGTTGCCTGCAATAGATAAATTTTACAACAACTTAACTTCAAAAAATATTTCTGAATCTGATTATGAGCACGCACAAGCCATTTGGAAAACATTTAATATAAATAACTTAAAAGAATATACCGAATTGTATATACAAACAGACGTAATTTTACTATGTGAAATATTTGAAAAATTTCGTAATCTCTCTATGGACATATATTCATTAGATCCTGCTCATTTTATGTCTCTTCCGGGCCTCAGTTACGAAGCAATGTTAAAAACCACAAATGTTGAATTGGACATTATTAAAGACGTAGATATGTTATTATTTATCGAAAAAGACATTCGAGGAGGTATTACACAAGTTGTCAAGCGCTATGCCAAAGCAAATAATTATTGTGTAGATGATTATGATCCAAATCAGCCCATTAGCTACTTAATTTATGCAGATGTAAATAATTTATATGGTTACGCAATGAACTGTTTCCTTCCATATTGCGACTTTGAATGGTACAATGAAGATTTAGATGTTTTAAAAGTTCCTGACGATTCTGAAGTTGGTTATATACTTGATGTAGACATTGATTACCCTGAAGCCATACACGATTTGCACTGCCAACTACCTTTATTACCTGATAAATTAAAACCGCCTGGCGTTAAAACTACAGAAAAGTTACTTACTACACTCACACCAAAAACTCGTTATATTGTTCATTATGTCAATTTGAAACAAGCACTTAATCTTGGCATTAAATTAACCAAAATTCATAGAATTTTAAAATTTAAGCAAAAAAATTGGTTGTCGCTATACATAAATTTAAATACCAAACATAGAGCTAAGTCTACCAATCATTTTGTATCAGATTTTTTTTAAACTCATGAACAACTCCTGTTTCGGTAAATTTATGGAAAACGTTAGGAAACGAATAGATTTAAAAGTTGTAACAAATAAAAAATTATTGGACAATCTAGTTAAAAAGCCAAAAAGAGAGAATAATTTTCACTGAAAATGTAGTGTCCGTTCAGTTAGAGAAGAATAAAATTGTACTCGATAAGCCTCTTTATGTGGGTTTTAGCATACTGGAACTATCAAAAGTTTTAATGTACGAATTACATTATAATGTATTTTTAAAAAAATATGGTCCAAAAAATATAAACCTCTGTTATATAGATACCGATTCGCTTTTATACCTAATTAATACAACAGATATATACGAAGATATAAATTATGATTTAAAAGACTATTTTGACACTAGTAATTTTCCAACAGAACATCGCTGTTATTCTGATAAAAACAAAAAAATAGTAGGAATGCCTTAAGATGAAACTGCTGGCGATCCAATTGTTGAATATGTTGGCCTAAGACCAAAAATGTTCTCATTTATAACCAAACGTGGTTTATTAATAAAACGATCCAAGGGGATTAAACAATGTGCAGTTCGAGAATTCACGTTCCAAAATTACTTAGATACTATAAGAAATTATGAGTCGATGTACAGTCAATTTCAGATCATTGAATCAAAAAGACATCAAGTACAAACAGTTTTAATTAATAAAAAGTCTCTCTGCCCATATGATGATAAACGTCATACCTTAGAGAACAAAAGAGATACTCTTCCTTACGGCCATTATGCATTGCTGCAGCATAATTAAATCAAATGATAAGAAATATAATGGTATTGTTTATTTTATTAACTAATTATATTTTAGGTTAAAAAACAAAACATGAACAGTAGTAAAAAAAAAAAATGTATTTGAAATATGTAAACAAGTATGTAATAAAAACTTAATGTATAATTTTATCAATGTTGTATATAAAAGTTTGTGTAATAAAGTTACAAATAAATTTTCATTGTAAGAGTTTATTATTCTTTTCACGTCACTATGCAATATCTTTCCTGTCAATCCAGCTGCTTTCTTTCAGCCCCCACCATTTCACATACAGCTTATTTCCTTTCCTTTTCAAAATCTTCTCGATGAGATAAACATCTGGATGTTTTACTTTTTGAAGCTCTTCAGCGTAAAAGGATCCGCTAATAGGTTGACCTTTTAGATCTTTAAGTAAATATGTATATGGATCCGTCTTCTGAATCTTGATTACTTTAAATATTTCGCTTGACCAATTCGGTTTGTAGCCTTTTGAAAATGCTGTTTTTTGTTTAGATATCCTCACAAAATCATCCTCTTCAAACTTCTGCTTCCGCACTTTAGTCGGAACAGTAGAATACACATTGTTTAGCAAGTATTTTTCCGATTTTTTATTACAAGCATCAATTGGTCTCATACCAATCGTCTTATGAAATGATGAGTTATATTCTTGTAGAACCTGAGGTAAAATATCTAAAAACTTGTAATTTCCTCGTAAGCTAAATGCTTTCCACATTTCCCCCTTTAACGTTCTATTAAACCTTTCTACAATGGAAGCTTTCATACTAGAAAAAGTGGAATAATGATTAATAGAGTATTTGTTCATTAGTGATTTAAACTTGGAATTATAAAATTCTTTTCCTTGATCGCTTTGAATATTTCTTGGTGTTTGTTTACTCAAACGAAACACGCTCTCCATCGCCTTAGTTACATCATCCCGATTTCTTCTTCACTGGTACGGCCCATGCATATTTAGTAAAGCAATCTATAACTGTTAGTAAATATTTATGACCTCGATTTATTCGAGAATAAGGAAGCATCTCCACGAGATCTATCTGCCATAAGTCGTTTATCCCTTTCAAAACAGTCTTTCTTCTAGGGTATATCTTGCGAGCTGGCTTATGCAATTCATTTACAATAGTTTTCTTAATTGATGAATCCATCTATAATTTTCTTTTAAGTATTTTGTTGAGATAGCCGAGCGTGACTACATCAGATTCCTTCATGGGCTCACCAACGTTTGTTATTTTCTTGCCGAGAGCGTCATACATATTGTCAACTAAAGTCAGAGCAACTCTGTTGAAGGATTCTTTTGTGACAACATCACAGTTATTTATAGGTGGAGCGAAATTGACAAGTCGTTTTCTTTTCCCATCTATATAGCTACCAGGCCAATTCTTTAAATCAGTGTAAGTCACTGCTAGTGTATCACAATATATTTTATTTACAGCGTCGCGAACTGCAACCGGGTTTCCAACATTAATTATTCGTAAATTACGTGCGTCGATATCCTTTTCAGATTTCAATAAACTAAATGGAAAGTAATGTTTCTTATACTTGGAATGCTTTATTGTGATGTGAGATCCAAACTTGCTTATCGTCATTTTTACACTGAACCATTTACAATATGCACGTTAATATATTACATTTTCTTCTAGTAGCTCTTCGATTATCGATTCGATTTCGTTTTAGTGTCCTTCATGTCCAGCATGAGTCGAAGACATCAAGAGCCTCAGCCGATCGACAAGTTCGTTAGGATCATTCCAATATTCATACAGGGGTTTATTGGATATCATGAAACCCGTGCCTCTTTTTGTAAGTGTGAGAACGTAGGCTCCTGGTCGAGGCTGAGGAAGGAGGGCGGGGTTTTAAGGTTTGTGATGGAAATAACTTCATTATTATATTTTTGTACTTCTCAGATCTGGTGCCCATCATCCCTTGTTCTTCGCTATAGCCTCGCTTGTGTGCATTGGTTGAGAGTAAAATATTCTTATAATTAACCAAGTCGGACTCGGTATAATCTTGAGGGGTTTTCAAATAGAGTAGCTGTAACAATCCCGGTGTCCCTTCATACACATCACCGTTAATGGATATATCGTCGCTGTTTGCAAACAGCTGGACATCGGTCGAGTCTCCAATAGCCAACCCTCCAGAAGGCATAACTCTAATTCCATAACGATCGTCGTGCGCTTTATCGCCTTTCAACAACTTATCTAAGTATTTCCTTTGCAGGTTTCCAAACACAGTGAGGTGTGCCTTAACTTCAGCCTCTCCTTGCGGTGTTTTAGCGTATTCTTTGACTTGTTCTGATAGCGGATCATCTGTCTCATAATCTCCCTCCTCTACATCTGGTGACATGAACTCATGAACGGGATCCTTTAAGTGAGATAATGGTGTCAGCGCGGTACTAGTTTTCGCTTCGTCCGATAAAATTTGTGAAGATTTTTTGTAAAGAGGCGTTGTTTTTGTTATCGGTAATAATGTTGATCTACTGTAAATACTAACAGACTCGAGCGACGATTCAAGTGTAGATTCCTTTTTTATCTTTGTGGGTGTCGATGGAGGTCCCCTTCTCGATAGTACTGAATGTTTAATAACCTCAAGGGGTTGAAGCACGGGTGTGAAGAATTCTTGTCGACCTTTTTCGATATCCTGCAGACTACGCTTCAATGAACGATATTTGTTTTTCAAAATCTCGCTTGTTTTTATAATCTCACGAGTGACTTTTGGGTCCATGACTGCTAATGGTAACTATCCTCACGAATGTTCTTTATATATCTACTATGAATGTATCGATTCCTTTTCTAAAACGACCATCGTTTGTGTCTCTAGTCTTGTCAATGACGAGATAGTCAAACGGATCTTTCCAACATAGCGAACATATGTCTTTAAAATGTGTAAAACTTAAATCTGGAGTGCTTACATGTTCATCGTAAATGTGTTTCAAATTCAACTGGTCTTGAGGAAATACTATTAAAAAGTTAAAGTTACACCTGATGAGGGGTACAAACATAACTCTGTGTTAAGTAAAAGCAATTGAGATGCATGTGATGGCCATAACTAAAGTATCGTTTTATTATATCTTGATTTTCCATTGTCACATCATCGAATATACAGACCGAATCGGACTCAACTTCTCGAGGCAATTCTTTCGCGTCTTCAAATTCATATAATTTTATTTCAGGAACAAGATCTATGACACTTTTCAAATACTGATACTTTGCTTGATGTAAAGTTTTTCCAAAAAGATACACATTTTTAAATTTTAAACCGTTAGGATTAATTAAAAGTCCAATCATAACATCCGCTCGGTCCACAAATTGATGCCCGTATGACGTTTGGTAATAGCGTACTATGTCTCTGCTCTGAATCCTCCTTTGTAAGTGAAAAGTCGGTGATGTGAAAACGTTGTACTTGTTTAACTAATTTCATTATGAATACAAACAACAACACTGATTCTCAGTATATATATACCTCAGTTCTTCATTACCCGACTACAGTATGATACGTAGGTCTCACAAAGGAAGGGGCTTAGTGAACAGTCTTATAGACAGGTTGCCAGTTGAATTACATCTTCCAGGATATCAGTATTGTGGACCTGGCACGAGATTAGAAAAGCGCTTGGTTGCAGGTGATAGCGGAATAAACGAGCTTGATAGAGATTGTAAAGAACACGATATAGCTTACAGCAAAAATAAGGACATGGGTAGTCGCAAGCAGGCAGATAGGATCCTAGCCGATAAAGCTTGGAAACGAGTTAAAGCTTCAGATTCTTCATGGGGAGAAAAAGCTGCGGCTTGGTTAGTTACAAATGCCCTGAAAGCTAAAGGGAAGATTGAATCAGGATTAAAAAATAAGAGAAAAAAGAAGATTAGTTTTCTTGATTTAGTTAAATCTTCAAAGGTGGATGATGTATCATCTATTCAGAACGCATATAAGAAGGCTAAAATGCATTTACGCGGTAAGACAAGACCTTCACCGCCCATAGTCCTCCCATTACCAAAAGTTGGATGCTTTCTTCAATTTCTCGTGCCGTTGATGGCGGGACTTTCCGCTGTGGGATCTTTGGCAGGAGGAGCAGCTAGTGTAGCGAAAGCTATAAATGAGGCTAAAGAAGCCAAGCTAAAATTGGATGAGCTAAAGAGACATAATTTGGCTATGGAAGGGCAGAAAGTCGGTAATGGGCTTTATTTGAAACCGTATAAGAATGGTTATGGTCTGTTTATAACTCAACAAAAAAAGTATAAACAAATATGACTACCAAATAAACCATTATCCGATATCGAATTAAATCATTTAGCAAAAGATTTAAATGTTCCAAATTTTCGCGGAGTGTTTATGATTGATAATCTTCCAGAATATCCCAAAAAACATGAGTCAGCTATTGTAAATTTAAATACAAGTCTAGAACCCGGTTCTCATTGGGTCTGTTATGTCAAAAAAGATAATGTCGTAAAATACTTTGATTCGTTTGGAAATTTAAAACCGCCACCACAACTAATCGACTATTTCAAAGGTTTAAAAATAACTTACAATAGACGACGTTATCAAAAATGGAATACTCCGATTTGTGGGCATCTCTGCTTGAAGTATTTAGCCGAGGTTTCTCGTAAATTTTGATCATTAGTAATCATGAGCTATACAGTAACGTTTACGAGCAATTCTAGCGTTCTTCATGCAAACTTCCTACCTCCTCTAGAATTAGGATCGGATTATACAGTCGGGCTATTATCTTTTGACACATATAATACTATTCCTAATATAAAGAAAGATGTTAACGATAAGTTTTATTTTGGAACTTTAACGGTCCAGATACCAGAAGGATCGTATGATATCGAAGCTCTGGATTCTTTTCTTCGTGAAGAAATCTCTCATCATGATCCGGCAGCGGGTTTGGTACTGCGTGGAAACCAGAGTACGTTAAAGGCAGAACTTAAAACAACTAAGCCAGTTTACTTCAACTTCCCCGATAAGCCACATTCCATTGGTCCGTTATTGGGGTTTACTCGTCCCAATTCAGTTATTAACCCATCACCTCGATATATTGAATCGGATGAAATTGTGAAAATTCTTAGTGTAAACACGATTTCTGTTCATTGTAACATAGCATCGGGCTCTTTCGTGAACGGTGATCCTGACCACAGCATACATCAATTCTTTCCGGCCGTTGAACCGGGATATAAAATAATAGAAACCCCGAATCCTGTCATTTACTTTCCTACTAACATGAGGACTGTTGACAATATTACCGTTAAGTTAGTGGATCAGAACTATGAGCTTATTGACTTTAGAGGAGAAACTGTTACTTTGAGAATACATTTAAAGAAAAATGGGGATTGATTTTAGTGCGAAGAGTTTTGAACCGAACAATCGCTATAAAAGGAGGTGTCAAACCATGCTAAGAATTAGTAAACCTAAATCTGTAAGACGGTTAACAACAGCAAACGCCGACTTTTTAAAACAGTGTGGGTTTCGATTAAAAATAAGAACAACATGAATAACATATCTAATCTTGTAACAAATTGGAGTTAATCTCATGCTAAAAGTAACCTTTTATTAATACAAATTTGCAACAATATAATAGTATCAATTATACAAAACTATAATACCTAAAAGTAACAATTGATTAACAATCCATTGTTACATCTCTTGATAGAAAATTCACAACAATGCACCATACAAAATAATACGTCCTCTAAAAAACACATGATTGGCAACCAGCTTACACTTTCCTTGGTCGACGACTCTTTTACTGCATAGGAAAAGAGTAAGGTACAAGCTTGGTGCTGTGGAACAGATTCCCTTCTTTTCGTTTCTTTCTACTTCCTAATTCATAAATTGAATTAGAATGTCTTTTCTTTATCATGAATGGTCCACTTCTGATCTCATCTAGCTTATTTCTGTTTAATTTGTTACCATTTGCTACATACACTAAGTCACCTTCTTGAAATTCATATTCTCTTCTGTTCTTGTCTATTCTAATTTTATTTCTTTCAAAACTTTTTTCAGAATTTTTGAAAGCCTCTTCTCTATCCTTTTCTAAATTATTTGCTTGTTTTAGTTGAGAAGGTACTATTTCCGACGTCGTGCCAAATAAAAGATATGCTGGAGTGAATTTGGTTGTACTATGTACTGTATTATTATATTCATCTAAACACTGTTCAGCAATTTTTGTCCAAGGTGTATTGCTACCATCTTCATTTAATTTACACCGAATCCTGTTCACCAATGTTTGGTTCAATCGTTCGTTTAAGCCGTTCGATTGAGGATTATCGACTGAACCCCCAATGGAAGGTTATAAATGATTAGATACGTCCTCTAAAAAACACATGATTGGCAACCAGCTTACACATACTAAACATTTTATCCGACGTAAAATTCGATGAATCGCTTATGCAATTTCAATATCATTCGCATCAACCGTATGCCGGAAACACGTTCAACACGTCTGACGAGATCAGGATACCGATTCATCAGCAAGATGTCTATACGTTTCCTTCTTTAAGTTATATTTATCTTGAAGGCCGAATTTTAAAAAGGATGGTACCCCCGGAACTACTTCAAAATTGACTAATAACGCGTTTGCCTTTTTATTTGATGAGATTAGATATGAATTGAATGGTATCGAAGTTGATAGAGTGAGAAACCCTGGAATAACTACGACGCTTAAAGGACTTAATTCGTTTTTATCGAATCAAGTCAAAGGACTAGAAAATGCGGGATGGACGATCCCTAGTGTCGATAAAACACTTTCAATAGATAAAAAAGGTTTTTTCAGCGCTTGCCTGCCGCTACATATTCTCTTGGGCATATGTGAGGACTATAGAAAAATCTTAAACAAGAACTCGTTTTAATTCGATCGAGTACGGATTTGAACTGTGTAAAGGGCACCGATGATGTACAAATAAAATTAGATAAAGTAGTATGGAGAATGCCTCATGTTCGTGTTTCCGATCAAGAACGTTTGAGATTGTTGAAAATGGTGGACAAAGTAATTTCTATTCCACTCCGATCTTGGGATCTTTACGAATATCCTAATTTGCCTGCGTCACAGCAAGAGAATTGGACTGTAAAAACGTCAACAAATTTAGAAAAACCGCGCTATGTTATTCTCGCATTCCAGACTGATCGAACGAGAAACGCAACCAAAGATAGCAGTCAGTTTGATAGTTGCAAATTGAAAAATTTGAGACTCTATCTGAACAGCGAGTAATATCCTTATGACGATTTGAATTTAGATTTTGCACAAGGAAAAGTGGCTCTCCTCTACGAGATGTATAACGAATTTCAAATGAGTTATTATGGTAATAGACATTCTCAACCTCTGCTCTCGCGATCTGACTTTGAGACACTTGCACCCATAGCAGTTATAGATTGTTCAAAACAATCTGAAGCGATAAAAAGTACAACTATTGATATTCGCATACTTCTGGAGGCGAGTGAGAACTTTCCGACAAATACAAAAGCATACTGTCTCATTCTTTATGATAATATAGTAGAATATGAAGTGGGAACCGGTTTGGTCCGTAAAATGTACTGAAACGCGTATATATAGCCACGCTATTGACTAAAATAATATCAGTTTGCCGTTGGTCATAGACTATAAACTTAAGATGCGTTCAGCGGTCATCGATTTTCAGGGTTATCGCACGGCTTTTAACTCATTAATTGTTAAAGAATTATCTGTAGTCTCTATTAGTCGGGGTTCATCGTGGCATTGGTTTTTCAAACAACCTCAAGATGTTGAAGAAGCAGGGCAGTCAAAGACGAACCTTTGGGTTAAGAAACATATTCACGGATTGGAATGGGACTACGGCGATGTGCAATATGAAGATATGAGGTATTTATTACAATACGTTACTGAGGACTTCGACATATTATGGGGAAAAGGTCTGGAAAAGTGCAGGTTTATAGAAGAACTTATTAATAAACCAGTCTATGACCTACATGATTTCGGTTGTCCAAACTTCAAACAATTAGAAAATGACAAGATTGCATGTCGTTTTCATTTCAACTCATCTTTCGTCTGTTCATTAAATCAAGCACACCGTTTGGCTGCATGGATCAGCAAAAATTCTGAAGCAGTCAACTTGAAAAAAGAAGATGTTCGTAAGCAAACATTAAGAAGTATCGATTCATCTCATCATCTGTTGTCATTCGCAGGTTTTATAAGGGGGGTGAAGAATATGGTAAAATGTGTATACTGTGGACTGCCTTATGACACAAAATCGCTAATCAACCCTCTCAAGTACCATAAAGCAAATAGTCCTCAATGTTTGTGGTTTAAGGAAGAAGAGTACTTTTTACACTAGAGGAATTACGTGACGTCAGTATAATAATGGACAGGATGGAGGCAGTGATACGTCGCTTAGGCGAGGAAGGCATTGAAGCCTTAAGTTAAGCACTGAAGAATTAAGTGTTTTACCTCGATCTTTGCTTTTGTACCTTTTCGATTACACATTGGACTACATCTGGGACAACTTACCTGAAGAATGGCAAGAGGACGAGGAATTTATCCGGAAACGAAGACTTTCCTGTCTCAATGAATATATTAATTATTAATTATAATTTTATACTCAAATTTTTGTCAATCTTTGTTTTCCAAATAAACCAAATATTTCTATTATATGCTTGTTTTATTGTTTTTTTCCTTTTATCCTTTTTTATTAGGGGTAAAGGTTCAGTAAAAAAAAGGCATGGACATAACATATAAAAATTATTTATTGATAATAGCTCAAATTACAATTCACATCGGTATTATTACATATTTTCTGAGTTCATTCAAGTTATAAAAAAGAGTATTAGTATTTATATTCAAGTCTATTGGATTAGTGTTAACCGTCAAATCTATTGGCGCAGATTCCACTGCTTCAGTCTCCTGACCTTCTTCATGTTTCTTGTAGAGTTCCACCATCATGGTTATCAAGCTGATTGAATCGTTGATTTTTTCAATACTTTTACAAAGCTTCGCTGTATCGCTTCTGTTAAAACATGCTGAAGTTGAATCGAACTGAAGGGTTGGTGAACTCAGATTAAACATTGCAAAACAAATAATAACCTGTTCAATTTTCATGACTCTGTTCCTTCCCCTCTTGGATAATGTACAATACACATTTTTGCATCTTACTCGGTCTTCGACCTCCACTTTCTTGGGTCTGCCATGTAAAAGAGACAACATCCTTGGAACCTGATCGGCGATGAATTTCCATTCTTCTGTATCCATATACACTGTAGTTTTCTTGTCGATGATTGCGACAGTGGGCATAAAATCGCAGAGACCGACACGGACTAGTTTGCTACTAGTGATGGGGTAATCAGTCACTAGTTCCAATCGTCGTGGTCCAACCATCGCGCAAGGCTTCAATGTTGACACTGAAAATTTTAACAGAGAGGGGGAGAAAGATGAAGTTTTTTTAGATGTTTTATAAATTCATTCACCTCATTCCTTTTTATTTCATACAATGCAATAAGGTTTTTCAATTCGTCAAGGTGATGAAGGAATATTCTCAGTCTCGCAGATAGATTAACAACACCCATATCTTTTTTCCTTATTTTCTTCTTCGCAATCAACCTCATCCTCTACAGATGTTTTCATAGGCAGGCTCTCCAACCGATCCAAGTACTCAATAAATGGACACTTTCCAGACCATATGCTGTGATCTTCTAATGGTTCGTCATAGTATTCCCATTTATGCAAAATTATTCCACAAAATGCACACCTTGTCAGGTCAGAGGTCTTCAAGTAATAAAATCCTGCAGCCGCTAGCTTCACGGCACTCACTGGTGACGTCCAGCCGACAAATATCGACAGACGGTCTTTTTCATACCTCAAGTTCTTGCTCCCCCGTTCCTTACTCATCACCCGTCCCATTATAAACTGGAGAGAAAAAGGGAAAAGGTGAGGAAGAGGTGGAAGGGAAAGCATTCCTCCCATGTAAACAAGCCATTGTGATTACGCTCATTGCTCCCGTGTAAACAAAGCACCAAGGCATCAACAGATTAAGGCCGATGCTCACATGTAAGCTAAACCACCTCAGATGATGTAAGCATATTAAAGTCATTGTTTCATGTAAAAAAAAAAAACCCCAACTTCATTCATTATTGTTTATAACACCAAAACAAACAAGGTGTGTAACAGGTCAACGCATCCCCAGAGGGCCCCGCAGCAAAAAAGTAAAAAAATTAAATGAACCCGTGTACACGCCGAAGATAACATAAACAGTCCTCATGTCACAAGCTCATTGACCCCCGGTGACGTCACAAGGTCATTACTCTCGTACTACAGCTCAAATGTAAACAAACCGATGTCCGGAGGGGCCCGCAGCAAAAAAGAAAAAAAATTAAATGAACCCGTGTACACGCCGAAGATAACAAACAGTCCTCATGTCACAAGCTCATTGACCCCCGGTGACGTCACAAGGTCATTACTCTCCTATTACAGCTCAAATGTAAACAAACCGATGTTGCCACATCTAACACATTCCATGCAACGTTGCCGGATTGTGCAACCAACCGCTCAAGGACGCCCCCCCCCCCCCACCCTCAATATACACCCCTCTCGCACTGGGCAGACAGCGTGACCTAGTTTACAATTTTACTATCCGCTGTTTGTACCTACTGATTGTGGCTTATAATTGGAAAATACTAACGATTTTAAAATTCGATGCTGGGGGGGGGACATTTTTTTAACTTTCCGTTTTCTTCGAGAAGAGTCCTTATGGTAACAGGGGAGCAGATTTTGAAAATAGTTACATTTTTAAAATTTGGTTGGGGAGGGAGTTGCTACGATTTTTTTATAACTTCTGATTAGTTTGTTATGAGTGTCTGTCTATATCTATGTTTAGCGTTCGTAGATTTTGAAAAAGTATTAATTTTTAAATTCAATCTTGGTGGTGGTGGTGGGGGGGGGGTTATTCCTCATTCCACAACTTTAAATTCACGGATTATTTTGAAATGTGGGACTCGTTTTATGATAATGGCGTCTTATTTGTTGTTGATGTAGGGGGGAGCAGGACTTGCTACTTTTGAGAGATCTGTAACTTCTCATTTTTTTTTATGATGTTCGATCATATATTAATGCAGTCGTAGATTTTGAAAAAAAATTCTATAAAAAATTTTATAGGATGTGTTGCGGTTACCTCTCCAATAATTTAAACTTCAATATATGTCAATATATATTTTGTAAGAGACATTGATTATATGCTTTTGATAGCATTTCCAAGTCAAATTCAACCACTTCTTCATGTTTACCTAAGCATATTATATCATGACCAGGTATCCATTAACATTAATATTTATTTTAAAGTTCGAGTGAGGGGGGGGGCGCTATAATATTGAAAATGGTAACATTTTCGAATTTATTTTAAACGGGTGTCCATTACTATGTTATGGACGGTATTTCTGAAAAAAATATTCATTTTGTATTTTAGTGAGGGGGGGGGGCGAACTATAAAAAAGTTAGAATTTTGGATTTCTTTCACACGGGGATAAAATTTTATGTTATCGGGGACGTTGTTTTTGAAAAAATATTTATTTTGTATTTTAATAGCGGTAGCGAGGGGGGGGGGGCGCACTATAAAGAAGTTAGATTTTCGGAGTTCTTTCACACAGAGGTCCAATATTATGTTACACTGGTCGACAAAATCTAACTTTTTTTCTTTCACAAGATTTAATATAACAGATTCTAAAAGTATTTTTCGTGCTGAATTCAAATATAATTACAGTTTTTCCCCATCGGGCAGGAGTTTTGTGTGATATTCATTTGAATTTTTTATAATATTCCAAAAAATCCGTAACTAGCTATCTAACTCAAAATTATAACTATTGATTCTGACTTACCTAGAAAGTGGTAGATAGTGATTTTCGGGTATATTTTACATCTGGAACGTCTCTCATTTTAGTCCAACAGTAGTCAGCCAGCATATTGGAACTCCACTTGCCTTGGTACCTCTTCTCTATTGTAGAAATTTGCTGATGAAAACGCTCACCGTGTTCATCTCTGACAGCTCCAAGGTTTTCGGGGAAGAAGTCCAAGTGATAGTCCAAGAAGTGAATTTTTAAAGACATGTTGCATCCCATAGCTTTATAAGAATGCAGAAGATCAGCCACTATGTCACGATAGTTTTCTGCTTTATGGTTTCCAAGAAAATTGCAACACAAACTTTTGAAAGACTGCCAGGCTGCTTTCTCCAGTGGATTTAACAGTCCCTCGAAATGTTCATGAGCCATTAATGATCGGATTTGTGGTCCTATAAAAACTGCTTCTTTTAATTTAGCATCACTGACTTTGGGGAATTTCGATTTCAAGTACAAGAATCCATCAGAAAGTTTATCCATAGCTTTGACGAAATTTTTCATAACTCCTAACTTAATATGCAATGGAGGTAAAAATATTTTTTCAGGCTTCACTAAAGGGACACACGCCACATTTTTCTGGCCAGGGATAAGAGATTCACGTTTTGGCCATGACTTTCTAACGTAGTGAGACTTCTTATCTCTGCTGTCCCACTCGCACAAAAAACAGCAAAATTTGGTGAACCCAAATTGCAAACCAAGCCATAAAGCAATGACCTTTAAATCACCACAGATATTCCATTCATATTTTCCATATTGTATTTTCTCTAAAACTAGTTTCATATTTTCATATGTCTCTTTCATATCAGCGGCATGCGCTACCGGTATTGATGGAAGTTTATTGCCAATATGTAGCAGCACAGCCTTCAAACTTACTTTAGAGGAGTCTATGAACAATCGCCACTCATCTGGCCGGTGTTGAAGCCCAAGAGTTTCCTTAACTGAACAAATATTATTACAAAACACAATACCATTTTCTTCAGAGAAGTATACTTTGAAAACACTATGGCGGCTACGATATCTACTAATTCTTACATCTTTTTGGAGTAGATTCCACCCTTTGAGTCTGGAAGCTAAAACTTCCGCTTGCTGTTTAAACAGATTTAAATCGCGAATCAGGTCACTATGGTCTTGCTGATTGGGAAAGTATGGTTCTGATGAACAGCTACTGGCTTCATATGTAAGATCATTTTTATTTTCATCTGAATCATCTGGAGTTTCAGTCAGGTCAGAACCAGAGTTATCACTTAAGGTTGTATCTGCATGTACTGGTACGGGGAACTCTTCACTGTGTAAGACAGGTCTCATTGCAGATTGCAAATTCGGATACTTAACTGTATATTTTGTTTTAGATGTGATTCCTTTAATATTTGTCAAACAAAAATAACAGTCAGTTAAATGATCCTTCGGTTCCCTCCAAATCATGGGAATTGCAAATGGCATATGATGTGTACCATTTTTCCACCCAGTCAGCAGTCTAACACACGAAACACAGCATGTATTTGGGGCCCAGCTCTTATCAAAATCACCAACTTGACAGCCAAAGTAAAGTTTATAACACTTCTTTACAAGTGGGGTCAAATTTCGCCTCTGAGACTTGAAGGTCAGCTCACCACAAATATAGCAGAAATTATCTGCATGATTTACACAATTTCTTGGCATGATGAAAAAATAAAGCACAGAAATACAACATGCACAACATACACAATACACTTCTAAACAGAAAGGAAGGAAATATTTCACTACTCGACAATCTCACAGTCAGCTCAATACTGACACATCACAATGCCAAACAGGTCTGAACATGTCTAAACAACAACAACGTACAACAATGAACCTGCACAGTCATGTTTTATTGCGCTTCAGCATGACATTGCAAATAATTTCAATAATACAGCTTGGGTAAAATAGCTACATATGAGGTAACGGTTCTAAAAAGAAATACTGTTCTACAAATATTAAAAAGCAAAAACAAACTATTTTATTATGAAATATGAAAAACCGGAATCATTTAAATAATGCCCAGGTCTGCTTGTGTGTAATCTCACTTTTATCTTATTATTGAGTCCAGATATGAACAATTTGTATACTGTACCATCTATTGTATATTGCTAGTTTTACAATTCCTTACCTTAATTTTACACCTGGTCGTTGTGTACCCTTTCACTTCAAAAGGGTTGGGTTTCCCCGCAGTAAACCCTTTGAAGTCGGCAAATTAACCTCTCCTACCTCTAACCTCATAATTTTTCCCTAGTCTCTGCAATACTCTTTACTCAGAAATGAAAACAGGAGTTTTTTTATTTATTTTTTTATCATTGAAATACTCATTTTTAATTTCACTATCTTTTATATGATTATCTTTATAAAGTACCCATGTCATGCTAACACACCATCAGTTTGATTTGGTTTCCATTATTTTGTTACTTCTTGTTTTTACCAGCCTATGCCTATTTCCTGCATAGACATACATGATATTAGACCCTGATATGAAATAAATCAAAAAAGGTATTTATTATCAGTATTAGTGAGCCCCCCCCCCCCCTCTCCACTGCTATTAAAATACAAAATAAATATTTTTTTCAAAAACAACGTCCCCGATAACACTGGTCGACAAGGTTTTTTTCACAAGAGATCTGAATAGTGAATCTAGTGGCATTTTCCATCCTGAATTCAGATATGTAGTCAGAATTTTCCCATCAGGCATAGTTTTTCTGTAAAAGCTACTTTTCAAAATATGATTTTAGCGTTTTCTTTGACCTGTCTTAGGAACCGTTACCTCATTTGTAGCTATTTTACCCAAGCTGTATTATTGAAATTATTTGCAATGTCATGCTGAAGCGCAATAAAACATGACTGTGCAGGTTCATTGTTGTTGTTTAGACATGTTCAGACCTGTTTGGCATTGTGATGTGTCAGTATTATAAGAATATGCCGAGCTAGGACACATGTCTCCTTCAAGCGACCTTGTACCGTACCTCATTCCTGGCAGGAGCACCCTCAAGGACGCAAACTGCGGATGGTGTTTGATGCCTCTTGTCCGTCCAGCATCAAAAGTCTAAACGACGCCCTGTACGCGGGCCCTAAGCTACAGGAGGATATCTGCATGATACTTATATGATTCCGTTTCAACGCCGTCGCAATATGCGCCGACCTCGTAAAAATGTATCGGCAGGTTCTCATCCATCCTTGCGACAGGCGTTACCAGCATATACTGTGGCGAGAAGATTCGTCGTCTGCCATTGAGGAGATGGAACTGAATACGGTTAATTTTGACAAAAAGTAATAATTTAAAAAAAACGATAGGAATATTCCATTGTGAAAAATATTTTCTTTTTTTTATCTTTTCGGATTTTTAAAATTGTAAACTACTGTGATGATAATAGTGGCTTAGAATTGGAAAATACTACCGATTTTAAAATTCGATGCGGGGGGGGGGACATTTTTTTAACTTTCCGTTTTCTTCGAGAAGAGTCCTTATGGTAACAGGAGAGCAGATTTTGAAAATAGTTACATTTTTAAAATTTGGTTGGGGAGGGAGTTGCTACGATTTTTTTATAACTTCTGATTAGTTTGTTATGAGTGTCTGTCAATATCTATGTTTAGCGTTCGTAGATTTTGAAAAAGTATTAATGTTTTACGGATACTTCTACTTCTGAGGTTAGGAATATTTAAAATGTTGTTATTAAACTTTTTTATTATTATTAAGCTGTCAAAATTTTATGTTTTCGAAATAAGGATCCTATCGAAAATTTTAAAAATAATCATAATTTTAAAATTGAAATTATTTAAAATTAATAATATTCCCAAACGGAAATTATTTTTTTTTCTATTTCTTCACAATAAAGAAGCATAATTATGTTTAGGCTGGCCTAACTTTTGAACATAGAAATAATTTTAAAATTACTATATTGCGGGGGGGTCCACCTTTAAGAAAAAATTGTAACTTCTAAAATTAATACGAATAGAATTTATATTTTTGTAAATATACACTAAATGAGGGCTCATACGGGTATGGATTTGATGATTGGTGAATGGTATCAATTTTAAAATTACATCATATAAAAGGAAATTAGATTTTTTGTAGCTGAAGTTAATAAGAACTTTATAGCAAAAGATAATGAACAGTTGGGAAAACACAAAAAAGTAGAATATCTATTAAATGAAGACATTTTTTGCATATTTCTCTCTGTAATTTTTTTATTTCTTTTGATATTTTATCCATTCCAATTTCTTAATAGATCAGAGTCAATTATTCAACCAATCCCTAAATAAACTTCAACTTGATTAGCACTAATTCAATGCTTAATAAATGTAGAAGTTTTCCTAAAGGTGGAGTGTTTCATCAGGAGGCTGAGGAAATGATTCGTGAAAAACCTTGGATGTAATGAGATATACAACTTTGCATTGTTTAACCTCCAAATAATATCTTTTATCATCTATTCCTTACTAAGGCAAATAACTGTTTTTTCATTAGAAATGTTACCCACACTCATAGAGCTTATAGTTAAGAAAAAATTAAACTTTATAATATAGGTGTAATTAATAATAAAAAGAAGAAGTAGTAAACATTAAATATTGTTAAAAATAATTTAATATAATTGTTTTTTAAAGAAATGGATATATTTTTTTTTATCTTCAAGCAAGTTTGGTGATGAATTTTAATATATAATTTTTTTTCACAAATAAATTTTTTATGCTAAAATTATTAAGAGTTAGAATTTTAAAAATTAAATTTTGAGTTTAGAATCGAATTTGCAGAAAAAAGTACCTTACCGCCTTTTTTTATAGTTTTTATCTGTCTTAACATACAACGTTCAAAATATCCCCTTCATGTCTAAATGTATAAATGTTCATGTCATCAGGTTAAAGATTATAGTTGTCACCAATTTTTCCTATAAGAAAAACTGAATTTTGATTCAAAGAGGTAAAAAATTATGATCCCATGAAAATTCAACTGCACTTTATGCCAGCAAACCTTGTGTAATGTGCATTATTGCCTTTTTTTTTACTTTCACTTACCTATATATGAAATATATAGTAAGTGGAAGTATTGCGATCGTGAAAAATTTCGACTTCCGGTTTTCAACGGAAATACACGTTTTGGGGTCCCCTGAGTCCAATTAACCAAGTCCCGCAAAATGGTCTGTGTGTGTGTGTGTCTGTGTGTGTGTCTGTGTGTGTGTGTGTGTGAACAGACTAGCTCAAAAACTATAAACCGTGCGAACCTGAAATTGGGTATTTAGAGTATGTATAAGCCCGCGATATGACAGCAAAAATTTCATCATAATTGCTCAAAGGGAGGGGGTACTTTATTTAATAACTTTTTAAGTTTTTTTCGATTTTCTCAAAAACGGCTCTAACGATTTTGATTAAACTGAGTATTTGATCTATTTATATGCCTGAAATATGACTGTAAAAATTTCATCAAAATTGATCAACCGGAGGGGGGACTTTACTTAATAAATTTTGTATCATTTTCACATGTTTTTTTTATTTACTCAAAAACGGTTTTAACGATTTTGATAAAACTTGGTATTTGATGTATTTATATGCCAAAGATGTGATAACCAACATTTCATCACAATTGATCAACCGGAGGGGGGACTTTACTTACTAAATTTTGTATCATTTTCACGTGTTTTTTTTAATTTACTCTAAATCGGCTTTAACGATTTTGATCAAACTGGGTATTTGATGTATGTACATGCCCGAGATATGACTGTTAAAATTTCATCAAAATTGATTAACCGGAGGGGGGACTTTACTTAATAAATTTTGTATCATTTTCACGTGTTTTTTTATTTACTCAAAAACGGCTTTGAAGATTTTGATCAAACTGGGTATTAGCACTGGGTATAGCAAAACACGTCAATATCTATTCTAAGTAAGTTGGTAAGTGAAAGTTGTGTGTTGCGCGCACGCACCAGATTTTTTTTTTTTTACAAACGACTTAGTTTCAATGAAAATTCAGTGCTCTTTTAAGTTGTGAAAATGAACGGTTCCTATCTCTTTTTTATTTAAAAAATATAAGTGATTTTGAATAGAAAAACAACTGCTAGTTAAAAAATTACAAAATTCGCTATTAAAAAAGAGAGGGAAATAGATCTTGCCTAAATAGATTATAGGAACTTTTTGATAGGAAATTTAATGTAAAATTTTCATTTTTTTTTTTTTTTTTTGTCAGTACTTGTTCAGAACATCCTGTATGTAATATGACGTGATAAAAAAATATCAACCATTCTGCATCAAATTTTCTACCAAAAAGTCCTTATGGTATGGTCTATCTCCTTTTAATTACTGAAAATGTCTCATAGATTTTGAATAAAAAGATAAAGAATGTATTTATCTTTAACATTCAAAAAAACACTAAATTTTAATTAAGAACGATTTATATAATTTGTAAAAAATTATGTTTAGTTTCTACTATTATTGGGTGTTATGAACTTATGAAGTCAGCAAAAAACTTGAGTCGAAATTTCAACGGATGTTAACTCCACATTATTACTCCTTCAAGCAAAATTTTGTTTTTAATGGTTGAAGAAATGTAGACATTAATAAGTTTTAAAATGATATAGGATGTTCAGTTAATTGTGAATTCTTTCATTTCATTTCAGTTTCATTTCATTAACATTCATTTTGTGAAATTTAACATGAACCTTTGTTTAAATACTAATATAGTTAAAATATTTAGCAATAATAAATAAGAAAATATGTTTTATGCATTGGAATGCAAAGCACATTTTAAACTAAATTTATAAATTTATTGATAACATTTCAATATAATGTTATTGCAAATTGGAATGCAATTGATATTTTAAATTAAATTTTAGAAATGCATTGATAAAACATTTGAATGTGATATGTATTTCAGCATTGAACATTTAATAAATAATCTTTACATCTTTAATTGACAAAATGTATATCTGATGCTGGACAAGTAATGTTTATTAATATATGCAACATGAATTTGTATTGTTTTATAAAATAAACTATACATAAATAACACCCGAAAATATAAAATAAAAAAAACAGGTTTAATCAAATAAAATATTAGGTTTATAAAAGAAAAATTTTAACAATATTAAACTAAATATACTTAATGATTCTTACATGCTTATTGCTGCATATAAAATGTTTACATTGACATGCAAGTTATATAAGATCTCCAAAAAAGTCCGTTTTTAAAAAGATTTTATTTAGGTATAAACTGAACACAAACAAATCAAGTGAACAATAATAACAAAGTAAAGTGTTACAACTGGAAGACTACTGCATGCCGCGTTTTTTTTTTTTTTTTTTTTTTTTTTTTTTTTTTTTTTTTTCTGATCCCTCTAAAACAGAAAAACAGGATTAAAATGTGAAATTCGAACCATTAATACTAATGGAACGATGCTGATTTACCTTATTACCTTATACTACCTGTGGTATTTGAAGGTGCGATGAGTTGATAAGTTATGTTATTTTCGCTGTGGTGCAGCTCTTCATGGTATATTAGGAGTTGAGGGGCCTCCGCGTGTTATCACTGCATGCCGCGTTGAGTTGAGCTCCATATTTATAGGTTGAGTCGGGGGTGGGGATGTAGTATTCCATTTTCTATATTTTTCATTATTTAACTTGCATTGATTTAATAATAATTAATATTGACTATGATACTAATTATTATTGAATATATCAATTTAATGATAAATAAGTTACCTTAACAGAATTGTAAAGTAGAATTGAAATGCTGTTTAGAAGGTTACCAATTTTACATGTTATATAGTTTATTCTAGCATACATGACTATTATAATTAATGTGAATGCAGTGAATCAGCTATGAATATGGGTTGAAATATTGTAGAATTGATGAAAGAAATTGGTTTGAAAGAATGTGGAATTTCTTCCTGTATTACATTTTGAGCATGCATGTTTACTTTGAATACATAAAAGAAAATTCCTTCTTCGGGTCTTTTTTAGATTAGGCCCGCCAGTTACTTTTTGTAGTAACTGTTACTATTTGATGTTCCTAGGTACTTAGATAATCTAAGCGAACATACGTTATAATAATAAACATTAATCATTCAAGTGAGATTATTTGAAAAAATATACATGTTCACAAATATGCAAAATATTTTTGAACTCTACGAAAAAAACCAAAGATGAAGCTAGTGCGCGTCTATTTTACATAAATAGTGAGATACTCCCAGAAGTTGTAAAATGTAAAAATGGACACAAAATGAAGTTCTATGATAAAAGGGAAAAATGGAGATGCAACAAGAGGGAATGCCGGCAAGAGGCAGGAAAATATGCTGGAATCTGGCTCTGCGAAAGTAGGTTGCCGTTAAATAAAACCCTTTTACTCATATATTCGTGGGCGAACGAATATTAAACAACAGTTCTGTTTGAAAGATCGACCGCTACAATTACAGACTGGAAAAACTACCTAAGAGAAGTATGTGCTCCCAGTTTATTAAGAATGCCTACACAAATTGGAGGAGAAGGTTTTACTGTCGAAATAGACGTGTCTTGTTTTTCAAGACGCAAGAAGCACGTAGGACGCATTTATCCACAGCAATCATTTATTTATCCACTGGCCTGCAGAAAGTTAAAAGAAGAAGAAGAAGTGTTACCAATTATTTGTTCTAAATATTATTAAACATGCATATTTCAATAAATTTAATAACACATGTTTCCAATATAATAACTTTTTTTTTTTAGCAAATAGTAACAGTTACTACTAAAAGTAACTGGCGGGCCTAATCTAAAAAAGACCCCCTTCTTCAATTTGGCCAGTCTTCATCCCTCACTGCCACCTTCCTGGAAGGGGCTCACTATGAAGTTTTACTCCATATTTCTTCTTAAAGAAAAAGAACAGAAAAACTTGGTGTAGCTCCACTTAAGTTACTTACCATACTACCATTTCTTAGTGAATTAACAAAAGTAAAACTTTGTGCCCTCACAACTTCCGTTTCGTGCAAGATAATATTTTATTAATAATTAAAATAAGTCGAGATATTTAATTTCCGATCGCCGTTCTCGATTAGACATCGAGAAAGTAAACCCTATTTTATTTTTAAATGCTGAATTTTGTCAGTAAAAGGCATTTCAACTACAATTGGTAAATAATTGTCAATTTTACTGCCATAATTTTAATACTTAATCGTGATTTCTCGAGAATATACATGTTTTTCCAAAAATGTTGTTTTTTATCATCCATAAACCATTTAATCCACAAAATCTTGATAAGTGAATGAGTAAAATTTTTACACCTTTCATAAAAGACATTAATGATTACCAAATTTTAATGAATAATCAGTGCATTTTACAAACAAAATTAACCTTAAAATGTTATGTTATTAAAATAATTCAAATGAATTAGAGTAAATATTTTTATGTGTATTTAATAATAATCATGAATTAAAATGAAGGAGTAGGTAAGAATACGTCCAACGGAATTCAGTTCAACTGTCGGTATGTATTTACTCGGTAAATGAGTATCTGGAGGAGAAAGGTTAAATACGAGTAGTATTAGTAACAGGTATTTCTTTGGAACTGGATTGCAGTAAGGTTGGCTGAAAATCCAGAACTTCATCGTCGAACTAAACACATAGCTGTAAGAGATTTCTTTGTCAGAGAGAAGGTGACCGGAGGGGATATAAAGATTTCGTCTATCCCAACTGGGTATCAGCTTGCAGACATCCTCACCAAGCCATTGTATGGACCACGCATAAAGAAGCTCAGCCATAGCCTTGGTCTGATGAGTGATTCATTAATAAAGAAAGGGGGATGTTGAGTGATAATTTATTAATGAATCACTCACATGTTATTTTTATTGTTAAAAACAATCATTAAAAAAAAAGGTTTAATTTTAAAAGTTGCCTTAAACTGTTAACAAATAAATAATTATTAATATTAAAAGTTTCATTTAAATGAACTTCAAAGTTTTTTATCAGCTTTTAGAGAAAATATTTCTGCTCTAAAAAAATTACCTATACCTGATTTGGCTCAGTTAATGCTTTTACACTTTGGTTTAAAGATGTTGGACCAAGATACTCGCTATAATTTTGAGAAAGATTATACCTCAGAAACCTTTCCTACTTGTGATTCCTGAATTCATTTGTTGAATCCAAATGTAAAATTCTTCAAATTAATTCTGTTTCTGGTGGTAATAATTCTAAGAGTAGTTCTTCTCTAAGAGTAAGGTGAAGTTACATTCGTTTGTCGGTTCAAATGTTGATAGTTGTCTTTCTTGTTCTAAGGTTTATAAATTAGAAGAATTTGGAAAATTCAAGAAGAAAACTCCTTTTAATCGTTTTCAATTTGTTAAAAGACATAGACTTTGTTATAATTGTTTTTCCTCGGATCATAGAAATAGTGATCGTTCTTCATTGAGACGATGTAAAGTTTGTAAGGATAAGCATCATTCTCTTCTTCATTTCGGAAATAACGAGGATGCTTCACCTGAGACCCAAGTAAATAATTTGTCAGTAGAAACCACTGTTTCTAATCCAGATCCATCTAGGTCTAATGTGATCGATCCATCTAGGTCTAATGTGATCGTTGATGATAGTAATACTGCTACAGCCCTTCAATCTAGCTCTACCGCTCCATCAACCAATGTGTTACTTGAAACTGTATTACTTCATATTAGGGATACTTATGGACACTTAGTGCCCTTTCGAGCAGTGTTGGGCTCTGGTTCGCAAAGATCGTTCCTTATTCAAGCCTTTGCAAACGTATGTACTAATTGTCAAATATTATCGTAGAAGCCGGACTTCTTTTTCTTACCTTTTTATTTGAAGGATAAAGCTCCGGGAAATAGTACATTAAAACATCCATTGGCTGTTCAACTGGTGCGGCTTTTTTATAAGTTTTAATTAACGTTAGAATTATTTTAATCAACATCACTGCCTTCAATTTTTTATCAATAATCTTATTTTATTAATGCTAACATTTTTAATTAATTTTAACTTATTATTGAATTTTAACTCTTATTAAATCTCTAAATAAATCTCTTTAAAGATTTAGAAACTTTTTTTGTGAATCTTCTTACTAATGTATATATATTTTATTTTTTATTAATGTTTTTTTTTTTAAATATCACATAATTTTAAGCTATTTATAAATTTTCATCCATTTTAATCAAATTCTATCTATCAATATATAACTATTATTATTTTTTTTTTTTCTTTGACTTATATCAATTTAATAAGTATACATTCTAGCTTTTATTGATACCTATTTATGAAAATATCTTTATCTTTTATCAACTAATTTTAATTTATTTTTCTTTCTTCCTGGTATACCTTTGTTATAATATCGATTTTAGAGATTTAAATGGTAAACATAGATATTTACAATATTAGTTGACTGTGATATCTGACAAGATGACATCTTTCTTTTGTTGATTTTAAATATTTATTTATCTATTTATTTAAAATTTTAATGTGAGATATTTCTGTACCTCAGAGGTAAACTGTCGTAACTGACATTATTAAATTTTTAAAAGAGAGCACTTTGAATTTTAATTTTTCATATTTCTTGTCGTAAAAAAAAAAAAGTAATACTAATAATAGGTTAAATAAAACACCATTCATCAGGAATATAAATACGAATACCTTTTGCTAGAAATAGAATAATAGAAATAATTCAGTTACAACAATAATTGGAAACTCGAGAATTTTGTAGTTACAACAGTTTACCTCTCAGGTACAGATTTATTAGTTAATTGTGATATTTTCTATTTTAATTTTGTAATTTTAGATACTTATTTGTAAGCTTACATGTCCTTTATTTATTTTCTTATATATTGGTACTGGATTTGGGTTATATTATATTGCCATATCATGCCAAAAATATAGATCTGTCGAACGGTGTGGGTTCTGAGAACTGGCGGGCCCGTTCAAGATGTTGTTGCCTCTGTGATGACTGTGGCAACTGCGGGAGGCTGAGAAAAGGAATTTGTAAAAGTTGAATGGGCTGACGCAGGAGGAGGATTAACACTAGGAAAGACAGTTTCGATTGTTGATGTCTTTCCCCGATTACCTAAATGTCCGCAGAGTGTCACAGGAGCGGACGTTGAGAAGCAGGTAAAGATCCACGCCCAGAGGACAAAGTTTGCCCAGTCTGTGGGTTTTCATTTAAAGGTGAAAGAGGACTCGGAATCCATATCGCCAAGAAGCATCCCAGGGAGGTCAATAACCGGACTTTGAGGTCAATAATCAAGAACGCCATAGACACAATAAATGGAGAGGGTGAGAAATCAAAAATAAAAGAGGACATTGCGCAGTGGTCTGCCACATTCAAGGGCCTTCTAGATACGAATCAAGTGAATCCTGCGGATTTCGATGAGGCCGTAGGTAAGTTCCTAAATTTTCTGAAAGCAATAAATGCGGAACTACCAGGCCCCCACCACCCCGCTATAAAGTTTTACAGAATGAGAAAAAAAAAAAGAGAACCAATATGGCTGAAAAGGGTGCTGGAAAAGTCTCTAATCCGCAGAGGGCTAACAAAACAGACAGGAGTCGTCGGCAGCAACAGTATAATTATTATAATAAAAGGAAAAAATTAGTGCAGAATATTATGAATCCTGACGCTCCTAAGCAATGTCCTCTAAAAGTGGCGGATATCGAGAAAAATTATATAATCCTCTTTGAGACCGAAAATCTCAATGCGGAATATGAAAAAGCAGTCCCGATGCCAAATATTATGTCCATAAATATTGAAGCATTCAAAAAAGCAGTAAAATCTACGTCTATGGACACATCGCCGGGGCCCCATGGCGCGTTAATCCGCATCATGAAGTATTTTGATGTTTCACATATTTTCAAAACAATTACGGAGATAATGTTGAAGGTGGCCAATGTACCAGAACAACTTCGGCAAGGGTGCACAATGCTAATATATAAAGGAAAAGGAGAGGCAAATAATATATCATCGTGGAGGCCAATAACGATTTACTCAATTGTGCGCCGAATTATAGAAAAAGTTCTGGACCAAGAACTGAGGAAGCAGGTCACCTTCCACAGGAATCAAAGGGGTTTCATAAAGGGACTTCCGGGAATGCACGTCAACGCGAGGATTATAGACAATATTAAGGGATGCGAAAACTAAGAAAAACGATTGCGCAGTCGCCTTCCGCGACGTTGTTGGTGCGTTTGACAATGTTGGGCATTGACACATAATTAACTCGTTAGAAGCGAGGGGTAAGTCACCGGATCCCAATGTGATTTCGGCTCTCCATAGCACAAATAGAATTAGAATTAATATCGATGCCCACACGACTAGCCAAATCAAAGTGCTGCGAAGAGTGCCCCAAGGCGGCCCCTTGTCATCGCCGCTCTTTAATTTAGCTATTGATCATCTATACCGCGACCTGTGCGACGAAGATTTTGCCAAAAAGTTCGGATACAAGCTAAAAAGAGACCAGGATTTTGTGGTCCTCACAGGTTTCGCGGATGATCAGGCTGTGTCGGCGCGGGACAAAAGGAAGGCCATAATTAGTCTTCCTGCTAAAACCTCCACGGCGATGTTGTACGCTCCCAGGAGATACCGAGGATTGGGTTTGATCCGCTGCCAATGGGAAGCTCCTCTTCAACATTGGTCAATTGTTCAGCGACTGTCCAATGTACCGGATGCCCTGTTTCAATCTACATTTGATTAGTCGGCGGAGATAGCAGAGTGTGCCGAGAAATTGGGAGTTGAACAGGGCCGGAATATGAGAGCTCTACGGCAGTCGATACAAGAAAACTGTCAGTCTGGCTTGAGCCTTCCACACCACGTTGTTTAACCTGTGTTTTCTCTATTTCTTTTATAACCTCATCTACATACTGTCAATTTAAGTGAGTACTTATAGCCTTATTAATTTACTAAAATAAAACCAACATTACACGGTTCCAACTATAACAGTGTGTAATGTAACTAAAATATTAATAGAAGAATTACAGTCTAGCGACCGGCTGTTTGGTACCGTAAGAGATAAGAAGGCTCCGTCCCCACCACTACCCAGCCCCACCACACCCGTCTATTTACGCTAATTCAATCGCTTCAGTACTTCAAGATGACAGTGTCCTGTCTGCAAAGCCGTCATAACGAGAGATGACAAACTCTCCCTAGCATGCGTTCGCTGCAAGAGCCTGTTTCATGGGAGATGCTGTAGTTTAGCCGAACCAGATATAACTCAATTAAAGAATAAAAATTATTGGTATTGCAAAGGCTGCTCGACTTCAAGTGTCGAATATCGCATCACCCCCAGTAAAAATATGGACGAAAATATAATCGCGATTCTAACCGAAATAGGCAAAATGTCGGACGAAATAAAAGATATAAAAAATTGTATGAACACGCATTGTAGGGGACATAATGTTCGACAATTCTGAAAGACTTAAATCAATGGAGGAGCGCTCAAAAAAACAGGATGAAGTAATAGAAAAATTACTCACCGAAAATAATGATTTAAGAAACAAATTAAAAATAATGGAGGCCAAATTAAATCAAGCAGAGCAGGCCTACCTGTCTAACTCACTGGAAATAAGAGGATTACCAGAAAAATCTGGAGAAACGCCCGAAGGCATTGTCCGCTCAGTCGGAGTCGCCCTAGGCGTCGAGCTAACTTCGACTTTGTGCAGAGGAAAAGGCCTAGAGAAGAGGACCCACGCCCACCCGCGATTGTCGTGCGCTTTGTACGTCTGTCCGTCTGAGACGAAATGATTCGCCTCCGGAAGGTGAAAAGAGATTTCACAACAAGGCACCTTGGCTGGGAGAACGATTAACGGATCAACATCAGCGAGGAGATGTCAGCGGGCAACCGGCATCTCTCCTGGTTGGCGAGACAGAAGAAAGGCGCAGGAAAAATAAAATACGTCTGGTTTGCCAGGGGCAGGGTTTGCTGCCGGCGAGAGGATGGCTCCCCTGTGGTTATCATCACTAAGGAGGAAGACACCGAAGCAATACAATGACTCATCTGCGCCTGTCACTCTGGAATCCGGACCACTTTTTTACCCTCTATTTCATCGGCCTGCACATACGAGAATTCTCACATTTTTTTCATTTTTCTTGTTTTATTTGTTTTCTATCTCATTTTATCACCTAGGTAACATTTTCTTTTATTTAACAGCCATAGGCCTCAATAATTATCTCTTCATTCTATTCAGTAAATTTTCTTTTGATACAGCCTCAAACATACATCACTGTGCCTTTTCAATCCAACCCCTAAATTCCTTTTCCTTTCACAGATCAATTCCTATCAATCTACTCACATGTGTAATATCTTATTATCTTGCCTCTTTAATTCCCAATCCCTTCCAGCCCACTTACGATGAGTTCCTAGATCATTTTCTAAACAACTTCTATCACATTATTGCCGTCTCGGAAACCTGGCTTAAACAAGAAATCCCATCTTCTTCTATACCCATTCCTAATTACTCTCTCATCCGTTCCGATCGTGTGAACCGCACCGGAGGAGGTATTGGTCTTTACGTTCGTGACGGCTTGAGAGCAAAAATCCTCCTAGAATCCCCCTCTCCCGAAAGCCCTCATCTGGAGTACCTCTTCGTAGAAAATTCCTTTGACACCATTTCCCTGCTCTACGTAATAGTTTACCGCCCTCCACATGTCCGGTTCGATCCATCCTTTGAATCCACCCTATTCACCTATATCCCGTTATATAGACACGTAATAATCGCTGGTGATTTTAATACCAACTTGCTCTGCGATTCTTCTGATAAATGTTACCTTATGGACCTCATACACTCTCTTGGCCTGTTTTTAGTACCCTACCAGCCTACCCACCACACTCAGTCCACTAGCACTTGGCTAGACCTTTTTGTAATAGACTCCTCCCACAACTTACTGTCCTTCTCACAGCATCCAGTACCCTTTCTATCAAGTCATGACCTCATCCAAATCTCCTATAACATCCTAGCACCTAAACTCATTCCTCGAAAAATCTCCTGGCGGAACCTTGACTCATTAACCTCTGAAAAGCTGAATTCTTTTTTCGACTCACTTTCCCAAACCCTGGATCCTATTTATTCGCACACAAACTTTCGATCCAGATAATTTTTATTTCCTGAATATCTCACCTGAAGCCTTACTCTCATCCATCATCAAGTCCAGGACGAATGACTTCGGTCCAGACCGAATTCCTGTAAAGATCATCAAACTCTGCCTTCCGGTAATATTCCCTGCCCTTCTACACATACATAATTTCTCTCTACAAAATTCTTGCTTCCCAGAAGCCTGGAAAAAAGTTTTAGTCCGTCCGTTAAATAAAGTCCCTGTTCCCTCTTCAGCTTCCGACTATAGACCTATTTCCATTCTCTCTAACCTATCCAAACCGCTCGAAAGAATCGTCCACTCCCAGCTCAATGATTTCCTCTTCAATCCGGCTTTCGCTCCCATTACTCCACACAATCTGCTCTACTTAAGATTACTCAGGACCTTCAATCCTCCATAGACGAAACTAAAACGACCATCCTAATTCTCTTCGATTTCTCAAAAGCGTTCGATACTGTCAATCATGACATCCTCCTTTCTAAACTTCAAAACCTTTCCTTGTCAAACAGCGTCTTAAAATGGTTCCTCTCCTTCCTGCCCTTACATCTACAAACAGTTCATATCCCTGATAAACCTCCTTCCTCACCTCTTTTACTAACACGTGGCGTTCCACAGGGGGTCCTCACTCTCACCAACACTCTTCTCTGTTTACATTATTGATCTTCCGGATTCCAGCAACCATTCAAAATACCACTTATACGCCGATGACCTCCAAATTTACTTATCTTTCCATCCTAACGAGATGCTAGAAGCAATCCAAAAATTAAGATCCAGGAAGACATACATAGCATAAACGCCTGGGCAGAAAAAAATGTATTGAGTCTAAATGGAGAAAAAACCAAGGCTATCCTGATCGGCTCCAAGCATCTCATTAATTCCCTTTCTTACTACCCCCTACTTTACCTCAAAGGCCAACCTATCCATTTACATCCCCATGTCAGAAATCTTGGAGTGATTGTCTCAAGACTCGCAATTGCAGCAAGAGCAAGGTGGGGCCTCAGATCTGAGATGCTGAAAGTCATTTATGAAGCCGCTCTATTACCAAAAATTATCTATGGTAGTCATGTTTGGCAATCTGCAGTAAGTCGGAAGAGAAACTTAGATAAGTTGAAAAGGTTACAGCGACTTATTGCAATTAAAATATGCAAAGGCTTCAGTACTCTCTCTTATGAGGCCTCTATTCTTCTTGCTGGGTTGCTACCGATAAATTTAATTATTGACGAGAAGACAGAATTATACAGAATTAAGAAGTTACATTCGAACTACAAACATATATTGCACGACAACATAGAACTACCGCTTTCAACGAACAACTGGATACACCCTACATCATACGCACAGGTACAATCACAAGTGAACTATGACTTGTCATCACAAGACACTGACAGAACAGACATATACACAGACGGTAGCAAGGATGATGAAAAGGTTGGTTGCTCTTGGGTAGGAAAAGACAGACTAGGAAATGTATTGGAGCACCAATACAAACTTGCGCCCTGGTGCCTTAACAACCAAGGAGAAAAACTGGCTGTTTTGAAGGCCCTGGAACACATCCTTGCGAACCCATCAGACTTCAACTCCATCAGCTGATTATTAGGGAATCGGTCATTAAGTGGAACGATATGTGGAGAAGATCTCCCAAATCACCCAGTTTACATAAATACATCCCACAAATTACACTTACTAAGTTTAAACAACTACACAGTACAGAATACACATTGACGCAATTTCTCACAGAACACGGAAACACAAAACACTATCTAAAACGTTTTTATATAATAGATACAGACACCTGTGACGAAGACGGGCAAGTTCACAACTTCAGACACATACTTTACGATTGCAAACTATATGACAGACAAAGATTTGAACTGATACGAAACATAATACTGAAATGCGGTAACTGGCCAGAAATTGAACACGTACTATTTACTAAATTTAAGACAGACTTAATGAAATTCATAAAACAAATTGACTTTGACCGACTTACAGACAATAGAAGGGCAACCTGATATGCAAAAGGCAATATATAGGGCAATCTTGTTGTGCTTGTAGGAGATTTTTAGTTTTTGTTTTATTTTATTTAGTTTATAATTTTTATTTTTTTTTTTTTTTTTTTTTATAATTTTGTGTTTCATATTTTTGTTTTTTGTGTTTGAATTTATAATTTCTTAAAGTTTTGTATTTAATTGATAGTAAAAAACAAGAAACTTTGTAATATATGTAGTATGCGCCTAAAGGCATGGGACATGTATATAACAATAAATGGTCTCTTTATGGGGTTACCATAAAGGGAAAACAATAAAAAAAAGGGTCAAGCTTATCAGGTCTTCTATTCACACTCTTTATCAACTCAATTGCAGAATGTTTTCAGTATTGTAAATTTATAATGTACGTTGATGATCTTCAAATATATTTAGAAGGAGACCTGAATTACATAAATGTCACAATAGCAAGAATTAACGAAGACATAAAAAGATTAGTGGTGTGATATGCATGGTCTTAATATTAATGCTACCAAATGTAAAGCCATTATCATAGGTTTTAAAACCCTCCTGAAGAAGGCTAATATGGAGGAAATGGATGAAATAAAAATAGGAAGCAACGCGTTAAAATATAGCACTGAGGTAAAAAATCTGGGAATCAAAATAGACGAGAATTTGGCATGGAAATCCCAAGTTCAAAATGTTTGCCGAAAAATGTATAGTTCTCTTTATGTACTAAAAAAATTAAATTTTAATCCAGACAAAAAAATAAAGAAACTATTAGTAGAAACTCTAGTATTACCTCACCTGAATTATGCAAGCTTAGCCTATTCAGGAATATCTGAGACTTTTTTAGATAAATTACAAAAAAGCCAGAACGCAGCAGTAAGATTAATCTTTAATGTTCCAATAGATCAGCACATAACACCATATTACAGAGAACTCAATTGGATGAAGGTAAGAGCTAGAAGAGAAGCAGCATGTCTACTTATGGCATGTAAAATTCTAAAGACTCAGAATCCAAAATATCTTTACGAACAGTTTTTGTTCTTCTCCCAAATCCACGATAAAAATATAAAGTATGGTCTCATTATCCCAAAACAAAGTACGTCCATATATAATAAATCATTCCTTGCCAGTGCGTGCAGAACTTTCAACAAATTTAAGAATGAAATTCAGCTGAACTTATCATTAACTGTGTTAAAAATGAAAATAACAAAACTTTTTATAGATTTTTAGACCTATTAATTAATTGAAAAAGAAATAATTAATCAATTATTTTTTATTATATTAATATTAAATCATTACTCGTTTTCTATTAGCTTTTACTAAAGTATGTAATTTTATATGTTTATATATTAATATGAAGTAATTATATTATAGTAGTTAACCGTTTATATTCTATTGTGTGGCACAATAATATTATTTTCTAAGGAGTTAAACTCTGACACCCATTGTATATATTGTAATTAAGAATTCCTGAGAATTGTAAGAGAGGACTTCATAGTCCTAAATGTCTCAGGTCTATAAATAAATTAATTCTAATTCTAATTCTTTCTCTCTCTCTCTCTCGCTCTCTCTCTCTCTCTTTTTTTTTTTTTTTTTTTTTTTTTTTCCTTCTTTCCCCCCGCTGTACCTTAGGGCAACCCTATACCAGCGGTTCTTTCCAATTTCCTATAAGCAAGTAAAGTGCCGAAGTTAAAGGCTCGGTTACCAGGTTGGTATCCGAGCGGAAAGGCCTGCTCCCACGTTGGTCCAAATATATGAACCAAAGTGAGGCTTAATACAGTTTTTCATAATAAGTGGGCATAAATCTGCGATAAAACTAAACTAAAGGGCTGCTTGCAACTGGAGAGCTGTTCCCACCAAACAGGGCTCCAGTAGTTTCCTATTTCTATACACTAATTTCCTAGTTCTATTTGTAGTGGGCGTAAATAGATGATAAAATATAATTTACTTTTAACTTATTCACTAATAATATAATGAACACCTATTATAATATAATAATATAATGTACATAATGTAGTAATAACATAATATAAAATATAATACAATAATATAGTAACATAGTGAATACTCTCTGCTAGCCCTCATTTGGTATTTTTTTGGACTTCGTACACCGGCATGAAAAGGCTGGAAGAAGCAAGTAGGACTTGGATGTCGGCTCGAGCAACATCACTTTTCTATCTGTGCGAACTCGAAAGAGTAGGATATTGGCACACTATTATCTCATCTAATAATATACAGTCCACGTAGTATTATATTTCTTCACCATTGGTGAGTTTTTTTTTTATACCTTTTGTGGTGGTGCATTTTGGTACCTTTCATTTTTTGGGACATAAGTCAAGGGACACGCGCTTACCTTTTAACGATTTTGGCGTGAACAATATATTTTTGTTTATAGGAAAAATTGTACTCGCATTTACAAATAATGTGGTATGAAATACTTTTTTCAGGTTTAACAGGTTTGGTTGTACCTGTTACAGTAAAATACCAGTTTTTGGCATCACTTGTTCCAGGTGAGCTTCAAATTTCTGAAGGAATCTTACCAGACATGCGCACTAACCTATCAGGGTACAGGTACTCCAGTTTGGTCTTCCCAGATTGGTACACCCAGATTGGTACACCATCTTCTCCAGTCTGGTTCACCCAGCAGTTTCAGGTTCTCCTCGACATCATCCAGCCATCTGATTCGAGGGCGCCCTCTGCTTTGTTTACCGTCTGGTTTCTCATAGAATATTCTTCTTACTATCCTGTGCTCCGGCATTCAAAAACATTATGCAAAAACAAATATGTTTTAACATCGATGTTTTAACAATAACTAAGATGTTTTTGACGTGTTCGTTTACATCGATGTTTTGATAATAACAAAGTTGTTTTTAACATCGATATTTGACATTATATTGGATATATTACCTCTGTTCTTCCTACCCTTTCTTGTTTCTGTAAAATTTTCAACTTCAAATAAGTTAATAAAATATGAAAACGCAATGTCATATCATAATTGAATTACTTATTTAATGCAGCTGCTCGCGAAATCTTTTAAAACGTTCACCAGAAATACTTTTCTCTGTATATACTATGGAAACGACATCAATGTATGAATATGTTTGGGTCCTAACAGTTGAATCTTTAATAAATGTATATGAAAAACCAACTATGTCGAAAACATCGATGTTTTTATACATTAATTATGAAAAATAAACATGCTTTACACTTAAACATCGATTTAAATACGTTTAGGCACTAATGTTAATGTTTAAAGAATGTATAAATTAAAAAACATCGATTTTTTTCGAAAATTTGATTGTGAAAACGGGACCTTTTCAGTGGAGTCGGGCCTTACTTTGAAGGGCGCCTTAGTGAACGGCGCAGGAGCCACTGTTCCGTACTAGTACCCCTATCAGCGAATCACCAGAAAACAGTAAGAAATTTGCGGTGGGAACAAAGCTTATGTTCCATGTTGTAAGGAACGTTCCATTTGAACGTTTCTTTGATAAACGGTTTTTCTCTATTAGAAACCGCCAAAACTTGGCAAAACTATAGTTATAGTTTGAAAATTAATTTCATTAATGAGTTTATTACCAGAAAATTTATCGACGTCTCTTATTTTTGAAAAACAGGGTGAAGATGTCAACAGTATATCACTATTGTTTAAGGTAGTATTTCAAACCCATTTTTAACTATGCACAGTTTTTCTTTTTATCCAGACACTTTCCAGGATTATTTGCAGCTACGTACTACGGAACATTTAAAATTTTTAGAAACATTGACAAATTTCAAATTAATCAAGTTTTCCCCCCCCACTCATGCCTTGCAAAAGTGTTCACTGATATCTATTAATGTAGTATGAATCATCAAGACCATTGATTTAACCTATGTTGAATGCTTAAACCCCAAATTTAAAGTTAATTTTTTAAATCATTGCCCAGACAGAACAACCCTCAGGTCCAACAAAACTAAATTCCCCTTCCTTATCTTCAATACGTTTCCCATTTAGAATTTACTAAGCTATTGTTCTCATTTATATATAAATTTTTATTACACTTATGTAGGTTATATGGAGTCACAGGTATAAAATATATTTCAGAATAGTAGAAATGAATATAATAAAGATTTTTTTTTTTTAATTTATTGCAACATAAAAACAGATGTATGATAATAAAACAAAATTTTAATGTATTTAATTTTCATGCATTTTATTTTAGCTTAGTATATGAAATTCTCCTTATATTTTTTATTAAACTAATGGATTGAATGGACTGTTTTATGTACGATAATAAAACAAAATTTTAATGTATTTAATTTTCATGCATTTTATTTTAGCTTAGTATATGAAATTCTCCTTATATTTTTTATTAAACTAATGGAGTGAATGGACTGTTTTATGTACGATAATAAAACAAAATTTTAATGTATTTAATTTTCATGCATTTTATTTTAGCTTAGTATATGAAATTCTCCTTATATTTTTTATTAAACTAATGGAGTGAATGGACTGTTTTATGTACGATAATAAAACAAAATTTTAATGTATTTAATTTTCATGCATTTTATTTTAGCTTAGTATATGAAATTCTCCTTATATTTTTTATTAAACTAATAGAGTGAATGGACTGTTTTATGTACGATAATAAAACAAAATTTTAATGTATTTAATTTTCATGCATTTTATTTTAGCTTAGTATAAGAAATTCTCCTTATATTTTTTATAAAACTAATGGAGTGAATGGACTGTTCTTAATTAATTAATTTGGGTTTTTTACCTAATGTGGTACTGCTTCACTTACAGTGGGGGAAAAAAGTATTTGCACACCAAGTTTTTTCTTATTAAATAATGAATGTAGATAATAAAAAAATCCTGTAACTTAATAAATGAAAGTATATTTAAAACTGAATAAATACATATATATTTTTTTTAAAAAACTTCTTGCTTAGTTAAATAAAACTTAAATCTTTCAAAAATTTCAGGAAAAAAGTATTTGCACACCACACTTTTTCTTCTTTTTCTTTATATTTAATATTTTGTATGGAGTCCGTTAGCATCAATAACGGCTTGTAAACGTCTAGGCATTGAGTGTACAAGGTTTTTAATCAAATCTGGATTGATCTGTTCCCATTCTTCTACTAAAAGACTCTTGAGGTGTTCCCTTCCGGTTATCTGGGGTTTCCGAATATTTTGGTCTAACACGTGCCATACATTTTCAATTATATTCAAGTCTGGTGACTGTGGAGGGGTGTGGAGTTGTTGTCGAACATTAAATATCAGCCATTCTTTAGTTTTATAGGCTGTATGTTTCGGATCATTGCCCTGCTGGAAAATAAACCGATGCTGGATTCCTAATTTAGCTGCGCTTGCTAAGAGGTTGCTGCGCAAAATTCTCACGTACCCTTCTGCATTTAAAATCCCTTCAATAGGTACAAGATTCCCAACTCCATTATAGGCTACACACCCCCAAACCATTACCCTGCCACCCCCATGTTTCATAGTAACCTTAACGTTTTGCTTTTTCAGTTACTCATTTCTCCTACGCCAAAACAAAAACTGTTTATCAAAGAAACGTTCCATTTGAACGTTTCTTTGATAAACGGTTTTTCTCTATTAGAAACCGCCAAAACTTGGCAAAACTATAGTTATAGTTTGAAAATTAATTTCATTAATGAGTTTATTACCAGAAAATTTATCGACGTCTCTTATTTTTGAAAAACAGGGTGAAGATGTCAACAGTATATCACTATTGTTTAAGGTAGTATTTCAAACCCATTTTTAACTATGCACAGTTTTTCTTTTTATCCAGACACTTTCCAGGATTATTTGCAGCTACGTACTGCGGAACATTTCAAATTTTTAGAAACATTGACAAATTTCAAATTAATCAAGTTTTCCCCCCCCACTCATGTCTTGCAAAAGTGTTCACTGATATCTATTAATGTAGTATGAATCATCAAGACCATTGATTTTACCTATGTTGAATGCTTAAACCCCAAATTTAAAGTTAATTTTTTAAATCATTGCCCAGACAGAACAACCCTCAGGTCCAACAAAACTAAATTCCTCTTCCTTATCTTCAATACTTTTCCCATTTAGAATTTACAAAGCTATTGTTCTCATTTATATATAAATTTTTATTACACTTATGTAGGTTATATGGAGTCACAGGTATAAAATATATTTCAGAATAGTAGAAATGAATATAATAAAGATTTTTTTTTTTTAATTTATTGCAACATAAAAACAGATGTATGATAATAAAACAAAATTTTAATGTATTTAATTTTCATGCATTTTATTTTAGCTTAGTATATGAAATTCTCCTTATATTTTTTATTAAACTAATGGATTGAATGGACTGTTTTATGTACGATAATAAAACAAAATTTTAATGTATTTAATTTTCATGCATTTTATTTTAGCTTAGTATATGAAATTCTCCTTATATTTTTTATAAAACTAATGGAGTGTGTTCACGGAACGAATATTTGGCAGCTTCCAAGATGCCCCCAGCGCCATCTATGGAGAAACTGGGGAACTAAATCCCTAAAGGTAGAAGTTCACTTGCAAAATTCCTGCTTAGGACCTGTAGAGTTCAGTGAGTGCACTTAGACTGAAAAAGTACTTCTGGTTTTCATGAACTTAATTTCCTCTACAAAATGATAGAGTAGAACAGACAGGCAGCCGCAGGGCAGGCGGCAAGGGGTAATAAAGAATGGCCATTCTTCCCGAAAATTAGCAAGTATTCTCAATACTACCACAAGTAAGAAGATTATTTTAACTTTAACTTCAAATTATCCACATCAACCATATCATCGTTCAACTGGCTTCTAATACCTGTATTTAATAATTTTTATTTGTACAAATATAACTTTTATGTTTCCAGCAATTTAATTAATATCTTTTTATACAGTCCACTACCATTCTTTTCTTTTATATATTAGCATGCATTCATTTCCATTTCCTTTTTTTTATTTCATTCTAATTAGTGTTGGTCAGACCGGAGAAGCCGATGGCCAATACTAAACAAATGGTCCGAAAGGGCCGGATGAATCAAACATATAATGTTTCTAATTAAATTGCCGGAACAACTATTTTTCTTTATCAATTGATTCATTAAAAACTATTTAAAACAAAAATAACAGAACTAATATTTTTTTTTATATCAGAAATTTAATGTTAGCTATACCGCCATGAAATTGGTTTCAAATGGAGTATAAGTTGTAAGTTTATTAGCCAGGAGTCTCTAAAATGCACTTTTAATTAAGATATCACATTGAATAGTAAGTTCATTAATATAATTATATTATCATCTTATAAAACTTTGGTTTTCAGTGACATTTTTTCTTAATAAATCTTTCAGAGGAATATTTCATTATATTATTAATTTTTAAATAATGTAGAAAATGTGTAAATGTAATATATTTAATTATTTTACATCCATTTTAATTTTTCACATTCAATCATTTTAATAAATGCTGCATTAGACATTAAAATAACTGCATTGAAAGTGTTGCTATATTACATTTCCTATTGTGAGTAAAATTACATATATATAGACATACATATATATGCATATATCAATAGCATAAATCTTAAGAAGAGAGGCTAAAACACTTTCATTAGCAATAATTAAACAAACTCACTGAGTTAATTAATTCAATAGTTTAAGTAATTGATAAAGCTAACCAATTTATTCATTTTACATGAATTGACCTTTTTTATAGTTCTAGTCACTAATCAATTTATCTTTTAAATAATTTAATCTTAAATGTAACTTCTATAGTCATGTTATTATCATAATTTATGTAATATACCAATTGATATTTTTATCATTGTAAAGGCTACATTCTCCAATAATTATTGCACCAACACTCACTTGCAAATTGAGCAATTTCAAGTTAAAATATCTTTTCAGTTTAGTTTAATTTAATAATTAGTGCCAGCATTTTTTGTTTTTCACTTTGTCATTAAATACCTTTGTACATAGAAAACAGATAGTTTCCAAAGCACATTACCATTTTAATTCACCATCTATAATTAACTTATAAATTCATACAATTTATACAGGGCATTGTTATTTACAAAACAAGTACTTCATTAATCAATTTATTTAATCTATTAACAATAATAAGGTAAACAATCAGTCACTGGCATGAGTTTCTAATAAACTCAACAGGTTAAACATTACTCTGATAACAACCTGACCTATAGGTAACCTGATTCTTCCAGGGAGGCATTACCAAAGAGGTAATACCTCCGGCATTCAGTTTGATGAATTGGCAGTTGATTCTCAGGCAGTGACGTCACCTCTTTACATAACTCATTAATTATCACTGCAAAATTCACTTAATTTTTTTTCTTCTTCTCTATCAGGTTACCGGCATCCTCTCATCATTTTAATTTCATAAATGAATTTAAACATCGAACTCTTCATAATATGCCTATCTCAATCTTGTTTACGGTCAGGTTCTCAGTTATTTATTTTCATTATTCCTATTGTGCCCATCTTCTTTCTTGCTCTTGTACCTAGACGTACGCGCCGCCGCCGCCGGATGATTTTAACTGCGCCGAGCCGCCGCCGATGAAGGTGGCACGCCGCATGTACAACACTCTCAGAGCAGGGTGTTTTTGTGCTTGGCGTTGATATTATTGGCAACAGAGTTTTTCTTTAAGGCCTATTTGAGGACTTAAAGAAATTTTCATAAAGCTACGAGAAAAATTGATCAGCGGATATGAAACGTTGTTAGGACATATCAAGTCATTCCTCGACCGCCGCATCGTACCAGCAAGAATAGGTTGCAACCAGTTGTTTCTATTTTTCTGCGGTATAATTACCCTAATCGAATTATTACCAGTCCTTGTTATTGTTTAAAGGACTGATAAAGAATTCCATTATTTCTTTTATCTTCATTCATTTCCCCCCTCAAAATATAGTAAAACTTTGATTTTATTTATTATTAATTTTTTAACGACTGTTACCACTTATTATGCTTTCTACTTAAACAATCTTTCTATTTCTTCAGTGCTGTTGTATTCCATCTCAGTGACCCAGTATGTTTCAGATGAATCCTATAATACGCCACCATTTAACCACTTCCCTTCTTTCCCCCACTTCCCTTTCCCCGCACATTGAATACCTGTTTGCTGAAATATCCACCTCCACTCTAATATCCACTCTTTGGTTTCATCTACCTGCCTCCGAAAGTTACCTTTGATGAAACATTCGAAACCATCCATTACAACACGATCCCTTCATATTCCAACATTGTTCTCTCCGGAGACCTCAACAACAATCTCCAGATACCTTCTCCTAACCAAGCCTATCTTTCAAATATCCTCTATTCCCTTAATTTATTTATAGTCCCTTACGATCCGACTCTCAACACCCAGCATTCCATCACTTGGCTTGTCTTTTATGATCTCGATTCCCTAAAAAACTCCTCGCCTTATCACAGCATCCGGTTCCTTTACAGTCTTCCCACGACCTCATACAATTATATAACCTTCCCCTCCTGCTGTATTCCCCCACAACTAAATCCTTTCGAAACCTTGATTCCCTATCACCTGCAATCCTAGCGCCTGATCTTGAGATGATCCAATGGGACCCCATATATACCCCAAACGCCAGTGACTTAACTTCATACCATCCTAGACCGTCACGCTCTTCTCAAGTTCAAGACAGTTAAGCATCCTCGAGCACCCTGGCTAACACATACGCTAAGGAATTTTATGAAACTAAGAGACGCAGCTAGAAGAAGATTTTAGGGCACCTGACTTTCTGAAGATTACCATCAAGCTCCTCCGAAATAGCACTCAATCCTTAATATACCGCGCCAAATCCAACTACTTCCAGCAATCCTTATCCAATACCCCCGACTCCAAACCAAAATAGGTAATTCTCAGCAAACTGTCCAATCAATTCCATTTTCAGCTGATGCACTCAATTTGTCTCTAACATCTCCAATCTAAAGGTGTTCCTCTTTGTCCCCCACGCTTTTTTCTATCTGTATCAATGAACTTCCATCCTCCACCCATCGCTGTCAATACCATCTGTATGCCGATGACGCCCAGCTTTATATCTCTTTTGCCCCGCTGATTCTTCCGACGATATCCTAAAATTATAGGAAGATATCGACAGAATATGTGCTTGGGCAAACCTCAACGTATTTACTCTGAACGCGAAGCAGACGAAAGCCACCTTGATTGGATCTCCCTTTCTCCTCAAATCAACTCCTGTCAAATCTAGTCCTAAACAACTCATCTATCTCATTCCACAATTCTGTCAAAAACCTTGGCGTTACCTTCGATCAATCCCCCTCTTGGAAACCACATATCTCACAAATTTCCTGTCCCACTATCTCTACCCGGAAACAGTTCAACCGTCCTCTATCATCTCTCCCCACTTTTACTACGGCTGTATGGTGTACAGCGGACTGTCTGAGGTACTCGAAGCCAAACTTAAACGCCTAATGAAATATTCAATACGTTTTGTCTTTAGGATCCCAAGAGATACGCATATAACCCAGCACTATGCCGAGATGAAGTGTCTCTGCCAGTCCTACCGCTGTCGGTATCTACTCGCTTTCTTCTTATACTAGACCATCAGAAATCAACGACCCTCCTATATCTTGCAGAGCCTACAATTCAAATCCTCCATCCAATCCCGCCAAACCAGATCCCGTACGTCCGATATATATCCTCCACCCCCATCGAACTTATACATGAACAAATCCTGCATAATGCAAGCAACATCCCTCTGGAACTCTATTCTCTCCGTTATCCGACACGCTCCATTAACTTCCACTTTCAAATCACTCCTCTTCGAGATCCTATTCAACTGATCACTGAAGGAACACGATGGATCTTTAGAAGTACGAGGGGGGTAAAGAAAGTTCTAAGCCTGATATACATATATATAAAAATATATTTTCAACTTACATATTTTTATTTTTCAATATAGTCCCCCACAACAGAAACGCACTTATTCCACCGCTTCCCTAACATCTGTAACCCGGCCAAAATTGTTTTTTCGAAACCTTCCAAAACGACTTTGAGAGCTGAGATCACCTCATCGTCTGACGAAAACACTCTCCCACACAAATGTTTTTTCATATTAGGAAGAGGCAGAAGTCTGAGGGGGCCAGGTCTGGCGAGTAGGGTGGGTGCGGGAGCAGCTTGGCCGTCTCCGTGGTAACTCTTGATTTGTGGAGGGGGGTGTTGTCCTGCAGTAGCAGCACACCTTTGGTGATCTTTCCTCGGCGTTTCTCTTTGATGGCCTCTCGCAGTTTCACGAGAAGGTCTGCATTGTATTGCCCTGTTATTGTCATGCCATGCTGCAGAAAATCGACCAGCAAAACTCCTTCCGAGACTAACGTCGCCCAGATCGGTCATCATCTTCGAGGTTTCCTCGGCCAGCTTTGAAGAGTGCGGTCCACCTTTTAATAGTGGCATACGATGGGGCAGAGTCCCACAAAGTTGCAAATATGTCTTCAAATATTTCCTTCGGCCCCATCCCATTTTTTACAAAATATTTTATCACTGCACGGTGCTCAAAATTAGACATTTTTAAATCGACCAATAACTCACAACAGTCGGAAAGAAACTGACCTGAATTGAAAGGTGGAATTAGAGAGATAAAAATTTGTTATAAGTAAACAATGACCTTTAACCCCATTTAGCTTATCTGTTTTCATTTCAAAAACTAGTTATCTATGTCACAAGACTGGAAAGTATGTTTTTTATAAGTGAAACTCCTTTAATGTAGGGCCTTAACATTAACAATCCAATTCAACAAATAAAATAATAAACGAGTACTTCCAGGTGCGTCCGCAGAATTTCTTCTGGGGGGGGGGCAGGCTGATAAAATTTTCCAAAGGGTCGAGGTATTCTGACCTTGTAAGGCTCAATTAATTGTCAAAATAAAACTTACTGATATTTAAATGTTATAATAAGTGTTTATGTAATGCTTTATAAATATATTAAATGAATACGAATTTATTTATTGGTTGTTTTTGTTTCTCAAAATTTGTAGAGGGGGCAGCTGCCTTCGCCTGCGTACGCCCATGATACAAAAATCTCGCGAGCATCGGCGCGCCGGTATGCGCCGCCGCCGCCGGTTAAAAATCATCGGCGGCCCGCCGCCGAAGATTTTTCTGTGGCGCGCATGTCTACTTGTACCACAGCGACCTTGGCCAGTCGTTGTTACCCCTCCCTACCGCCGCCTTGCGGAGTCTCTTTAAAAATCTATTGTTATAATTTTGTATTATGCCTCCTAAGGAGCCCAATTATGTCGCCAAGGCAGCGACCCTCGAGCGCCGTCTCATAGCTATCAAGCGAGACGTATTATTTGTGTCCCAGTTCAGGACGCATGAAATAAAAGGCGATGACTCATATCGCTTTCAGGCAAAATTATCTTCAGCCAAAGAGTGTTGGGCTGAGTTTAGGTCCGTATGGGAGCAACGGGATGAGATCCAGGTGTACTTAGATGATGAACATCAGTTTCCCAATGATCAATGGCTAGCATTGTGGGATCAGCTCCGCGATGAGCTCATCGAAGCAGATAGCATCCTCTTAAAGCTGCAAAGATCATCAGAGTCGCAACACGCTGACACATTTAGTCAGTCATTTAACACTACCCTGGGCGGCCCATCCAAGCCTTCTCTCCCAAAAATCCAGATACCCACCTTTAGCGGAGATATCCTGCACTTCACTCATTTTAAGGATACCTTTGTCTCCATGGTTCACAGTCAGCCCAATCTGTCAGGTATCGAGAAGTTTCATTACTTGTTGTCAGCCTTAAAAGGTGAAGCTGCATCCTTACTAGCAGGCTTTCGCGTAGAGGAGGAATCCTACGCTCAGGCATGGAACAAGGTCCTAGCAACATATGACAACCCCAGAATTCTTGCCAGTCTTCTTATAAATAAAATACTGGAATATGACAGCAATAAGTCCAGAGGTGAGCAGCAGCGTTACGAGGCATTTCTTAGCTGTGTTGCTGACAGCGTGGAAGATTTCAACGCACTAAGATTAGAAGATCCATGTGCCTTCGTCTTGGCGACCAGGAAGGAATTTGAGTTGTCCCTCAAGTCAACTAAAGACTTCCCGAAACCCAATTACATATTCACCTTCGTGAGACAACGGAAAACAGCGTTAACGATGGCTCAAGATTCTCGCATCTCGGGAAGCTGTTGCAGCGCAACTCATTCTTCGCCTAGAGGACCAAGGTACCCTAACAGAGAGTCACGAAAATATAACTCAGTTGCCTTTCACACCTCTAATGTTCCCAAGGAACGCTCCTCAGCTGCCAAGCAGAATCCGAAATCCAATGCTCCAGGAAAACGTCCAACATCAACTCCGAGGTGCCCTCATTGCAACTCAACGGACCAATTATACGGCTGCTCATCTTTCCTGTCTCTAACCTCGCAAGAAAGAGCGGCTCTTGTGCGATCCTGGAAAATATGCTGTAATTGTTTAAAGCCAGGTCACCCTACCAAGGATTGCAGATCCCGGTACACGTGTAGATTCTGCAGAGCCAAACATCACTCCATTATTCACGAAGATACTGGAGATATAAAGACCAGCTCTCAAAATCAAACCATGCAGCCAAGCAGTTTTATTGGATTTGGTTCCTCTCCTCTACCCTCTCCATCCAGTACTGAGGTATTTCTCGGTGCTGCAAGAGTTTTGATCAAGGGTCATCGTGGAGATCTCCACTCCGCAAGAGCCATTCTGGACTCCGGCAGCCAACACACCTTCGCGACCACCTCGCTCGCCCAGAAGATTGGTGCCGTCATCACCCCATTTAAAGGTAATATCTTTGGCCTCGGAGAATCAGCAGTCCCGAAAACACAAATAAAGGGTACCACTGCGTGCTCAATAGTCGCTCTGCAGAGGAATCGGGAGTTTTCAATCACCGCAGTAGTGGTCGATCGAATCACAACATTCTTGCCTAGCAGTAATATTCCATCAAATGTTAGTGATGAGCTGATGCAACAACCGCTCGCTGACAGCCAGTTTGGTGTCTCTGGCCCCGTTGATCTGTTGATTGGTGCAGACCTTTATCCGCAGATCATTACTGGTACTCCTCATCATTCAGGAAAACATGACCTCTATCTAGTCCCTACAATGTTCGGGCTCGTGGTAACGGGGAAGCTCAGTTCTCGAATATCCTCTACAGCTTGTTCCTTCTTCCTAGAGTCTCAAGGAGAGGTGGAGGCACACAAGTTTTGGGAAATCGAAGAGCCCACCTCTGCCAATCGAGGCGACCCCGAAGGAACTACTGTGAGTGATACCAATCCATCACCTTTTGGTACCTCCTCAGCTGGTCCGAGAGCTCCAGGTTTCAGAGGAGCTAGCAGTGTTCCATCCTTTGGAAGTGCACCAGCCTTTGGTAGTAGTTCTTCAGTACCAGCAATTGGCCCTTCCTCTGCTCCAACATTTGGGAATAATGCTACAGCAACTCCAGCCTTTGGAAATCAGGCTCAAACTAGCTTTGGTAGCCAGTCGGGAACATCATTTGGCAGCTCTTCTACCTTCGGCCAAGCATCAGGCACCCCATCTTTTGGCACTCACAATACCTTCACTGCCCAAAACCAAAGTACTCAAGCCTTTGGTAGCAGTTCAACCAATTCTTGTGGTACAGCTCCAGCACCAGCTTTTGGAAATCAGGAAACCTCTAGACGCCGGTTTCTTCTCTCGTCCGCCTTTTCCCCTCTGACGAGGCAAAGCCGTCAGAATAATAATTTACATGTGGAAGTAACCTTTTCATTTACATTTCATTTATCACTCATTACACTTATTTATTTTCACCTTTGGTTTGGTTTCGTTTTTTGTTTTTGTTTTTTAAACAAGTTTCCTCATTTAATTTATCTTTCACAATTCAGTTATTTCCCTTTATTATCCATTGCAGAGAATGGAGCCTTCGGCGACAAAATACATGTCCTATCAATCATGTAATCCAGTAGTATATTTTTGTTTATTTTGAATTTATAAATGATATTTATAATGTCATGCATTTTGAATCCCTGTGGTATTCATATTTGTATATCATCATTTATTGGTTATGCTATAGGGACATCAGTCTGAGTTTTCAAGTAAATTAGCCAAGCTTAATTTAGGTGGGCGGCTTTGTTCACGGAATATTTGGCAGCTTCCAAGATGCCCCCAGCGCCATCTATGGAGAAACTGGGGAACTAAATCCCTAAAGGTAGAAGTTCACTTGCAAAATTCCTGCTTAGGACCTGTAGAGTTCAGTGAGTGCACTTAGACTGAAAAAGTACTTCTGGTTTTCATGAACTTAATTTCCTCTACAAAATGATAGAGTAGAACAGACAGGCAGCCGCAGGGCAGGCGGCAAGGGGTAATAAAGAATGGCCATTCTTCCCGAAAATTAGCAAGTATTCTCAATACTACCACAAGTAAGAAGATTATTTTAACTTTAACTTCAAATTATCCACATCAACCATATCATCGTTCAACTGGCTTCTAATACCTGTATTTAATAATTTTTATTTGTACAAATATAACTTTTATGTTTCCAGCAATTTAATTAATATCTTTTTATACAGTCCACTACCATTCTTTTCTTTTATATATTAGCATGCATTCATTTCCATTTCCTCTTTTTTATTTCATTCTAATTAGTGTTGGTCAGACCGGAGAAGCCGATGGCCAATACTAAACAGAGTGAATGGACTGTTCTTAATTAATTAATTTGGGTTTTTTACCTAATGTGGTACTGCTTCACTTACAGTGGGGGAAAAATGTATTTGCACACCAAGTTTTTTCTTATTAAATAATGAATGTAGGTAATAAAAAAATCCTGTAACTTAATAAATGAAAGTATATTTAAAACTGAATAAATACATATTTTTTTAAAAAAACTTCTTGCTTAGTTAAATAAAACTTAAATCTTTCAGGTATTGATAGTTTATCCTATACTGGAAGACTTTTTTAAAAATCCCTTTTGGTCTTTTATTATTCTTAAATCTTTCAAAAATTTCAGGAAAAAAGTATTTGCACACCACACTTTTTCTTCTTTTTCTTTATATTTAATATTTTGTATGGAGTCCGTTAGCATCAATAACGGCTTGTAAACGTCTAGGCATTGAGTGTACAAGGTTTTTAATCAAATCTGGATTGATCTGTTCCCATTCTTCTACTAAAAGACTCTTGAGGTGTTCCCTTCCGGTTATCTGGTGTTTCCGAATATTTTGGTCTAACACGTGCCATAAATTTTCAATTATATTCAAGTCTGGTGACTGTGGAGGGGTGTGGAGTTGTTGCCGAACATTAAATATCAGCCATTCTTTAGTTTTATAGGCTGTATGTTTCGGATCATTGTCCTGCTGGAAAATAAACCGATGCTGGATTCCTAATTTAGCTGCGCTTGCTAAGAGGTTGCTGCGCAAAATTCTCACGTACCCTTCTGCATTTAAAATCCCTTTAATAGGTACATGATTCTCAACTCCATTATAGGCTACACACCCCCAAACCATTACCCTGCCACCCCCATGTTTCATAGTAACCTTAACGTTTTGCTTTTTCAGTTCCTCATTTCTCCTACGCCAAATGGTCTTTCGTCCGTCAGATCCAAACAAATTAAACTTACTTTCCTCAGAGAATAGCACATTTTCCCAAAAACTGATGGGCTTGTTAATGTATTCTCTTGCAAAAGAAAGTCTTTTTTTGCGATTGGTCTCACTAATGTAAGGTTTCTTCCTCGGGACCCTGCCATGAAGACCTTTGGAATTTAAAACATTCCTTATCCTTCTCATATTCACGCACACACCAGAAGTTGATTCGACCATATTAGCCAGGGCACCTGCACTTATAGTCGGATTTTTCAGAGCTTCAATTTTCTCTCTATTCTTTCACTTAGTTTCCTGGGACGACCCTTGCGGCGGTTATTTGCTGTTGAACCTCTTTCTTCATATCTCTTAATCACACATCTTACCGTAGAAAAATTAAGACCCAAGAAATCTGATATTTCACGGTAAGATTTTTGTTGGTTCCGCAATAAAATCACTTTTTCGCGAGTGGCAGCACTCAATTCACTTGTTTTTGGCATTTTTGAGCTGTTAAAATATCCAGATCTTCCACGATTAAAATATTTTAGAAGACTGATAGGAAAAAATAGGATTATACTCTAGGAAGTAAACAACAACAAGTGAAGCAACAAACCTTTGTACTGATTTACTAAGTGTGCAAATACTTTTTTCCGTGTCTTTAAGTTATCTTTATTTATTTTTTTTACTGCCATCAAAGCTTTTAATTGAATATATATATTTTTTTACAAGTTTTAGTTGTACTTTTTATTGGGTAAACTCCAAAGAATTCTTTTTAATTTTCAATTCATTTTATCAAGAAAAAACTGGGTGTGCAAATACTTTTTTCCCCCACTGTATGTAACTTGTGATTGGCTGGGAGAAATGGTAGATATAGCAATCCGCTTCAGGTGGGGAAATTCATTAATTTTAGTGCAAGAACCCATTTCCAATACAGCACAGTTATATGTTGAAAGGTTAGTATCAATTATAGGTAAAAAATCATGTTTTGTAGCTGATCGATATCAGAGCAAACAAAAAAAAATTAATATTTAAGAGGAGATTGTATTTTTATATCTAAAAATATGCAGTTAAATATGAGAAATATTTTATAAAATAATCACAAAACCCTACAACAAATAGCTAATAGATGACAGACTATAATAGAGGCATATGCACATTTTTTATAAAACATCAAATATTCAACTATGTTAGGATTAAGTACAAGAGAGAGAAATGCTTTATTTGAATAATAAGCCATGCTGCCCAAATACATTGGGTTGCTACCTTACACAGCGTACTAATCAATACTTGAGTACATGTATACTTATATCTAACATACATTTTTTACATTCTATCTTATAATTATAATACCATAATATTTTTTCCTTCCTTCTATATCTTTTACAATTATGTTTTTTTATCTTAATAAAAAATAATCAATGTGAAATGATAGTTTGTCCCATGTACTTTTTGAAAATTTCATGTGTAATACGTGATTTTTCCTCTATAATCAAAAGATAGCTTTTAAATTACTAACCCGATCACTATGGAAATAGCCTCATTCGATTGAGAGACGAAGAAAATATTGAAAAGTGTGCATTTACTACATTACACTACTATTGATTTAAGTTAAATTTATTTTGCAGATAAAGATTACTTTACAAAACTTGGGACACACTAGCCAAGATATTGATTTGACAAAGATTTTTTCTTTTTCTTTCTTTCTTTCTGAATGGCGCTATAGCCCTAGTTTGGCCTTGGCTTCACTTAGAATTAAAGCCATTTCTGCCTATCTTCAGCCTTCCTCCGCCATCCTCTCACTCCTATCCGCCTCAGATCGTCTTCCATGCTGTCCTGCTATCTAAGCCCCGGTCTTCCTCTCAGTCTCTTTCCGCCTGGCCTGCCATTCATCATCTTTGGGAGTCTCTCATACAGCATCCTTTGAATATGACCTAGCCATCGCAGTCTTCCTTCTTTGATGGTGGCAACTATATCAGGTTCGCTGTCTAGATAGATAGATAGATAGAAACGTTTATTTGAATTAGAAATATATAAAATGAAATATAATAATTTTAAATTAATAAACGATTTTTTTTTTTCGACAATGAACGTATTCGTCTGTCGAGGTGTTCGCTTAATAATACTAACTTATTTTAACATAAACAATAACCTAGATTACTATAAAAGAAAAAAAAATACATAAAACAATACAAAAACAAAACAAAACATGGTCTTCTAATTTCTATGTAAATAGTATAAATAAAGCCTTTTCTCAAGAATGTGATTATCTATAGTGTATATACAATAAAAATAAACCTTTCAGTTAATGTAGATACTCTTACATATATTTATTTACATATATAACTGTTTATTCAAAATTGAAATTTTTGACCATTACGTTTCTATAATTGATGGCTGTCTTTAGAAACAAATATACGTTTTTTTAATTTGGTCCATTTAAAGTTTTTATGGTTTCATCAAAATCTAACCTTTGTTTTCCCAGAAATGCTATTCTGAATTCTTTTAATACTGGGCATACAGATAGAAAGTGAGAGATATCCTCTGGTACGTTCATGTTACATAGAGAGCAATTTCCCCTTTTATCTTGCCATGGTTGGTAATTTAAATTGAGAAGTTCCCCTCTTGCTATGAAAATTATTCGAATAAAATTCAAGTCTTTCTCCTTGAAATAACCGCAATCATACTTTAGGTTGGCATATATTTTGTGATATTCTGCTGCTCTCGCTCTTTTAATGTAATTATTGGTTTTTTCTTCTCTTATCCTTTCGATTAAACTGGTTTTAAATATTTTAAGTTCTTTCAAGAGACCTTCTTTTGAGAAAGAAATATCAAAATTTCTTCCCATTTTTCTAAATTATCTCATCCATAGTATATTTTTATTGATTATTGACTTAGCTATTATATGTGGGAGTCGTAGTTGGTCCATTTCTAACACTTTGATAATATATTCCATGTGTAATTTTAATGTATAGATAAAAACATTATCAAATCCCGTTTCGAGGTACAGCATATAGTTAGGTGTATTATCCGGGAGTCCAATCATTTTTTTTAATAAAACATCTTTGTAATTTTTCGATTTCCCCAAACTCTTTGTATCCCCATGATTGTGCTCCGTAACATATAATTGCGCGAACAGCAGATTTAAAAATTAATATCTTTTGTTTCATTGGGACTTGCCTATTTAATAAGATTTTTGACCTGATAATGTTAAGAGCATTTTTAGAGATTCTTACTTTTTCCTTAAAATGTTCCTTTAAAGATAAGTTATTGCTTATAATAATTCCCAAGTATTTATAATTATCGACTATTTCTATTGTCTTTCCATCATATGCCAACTTTAATTTTTTATCTGATGTACATCTCCTCTTTCTACGTATCATAGCTTTTGACTTTTTTAGGTTAATTTCTAGATTCCATATTTTACAATAGGCCTCTAATCGGTTAATCATTTCTTGTAAAATGAGCGGATTATCAGCAAGCAGAACTACATCGTCCGCATACATTGATTTTTTTGGCCACCAATTATAATTCCACCTGCAACCGATTCCACCAGATCATTTATGATAAGAGAGAAAAGAAGTGGGCTCAACAAACAACCCTGCCTCAAGCCTATATTTGCATCGTATGATTTTGAAAGACCATCTTTAGTCCAAACTCTGAATGTTGTGGTTTCATACAAACTTCGTAGGATTTTAAGAGCTTTTGTCGGGAGATGGATAGTATTTAGTTTATAGAAAAGTGATTCTCGGTCTATTTTATCAAAAGCTGCCCTAAAGTCTACAAAAAATAAATAAACCAGTTGCTTGTATAATAAATTTATAATTTATTATACCAAACAGAGAAAATATATTATCGTGAGTTGAGTATCCTGCTCTAAATCCTGATTGGTTTTCATGTAATATATTATTATCTGAAACCCTATTTGATATTCTGGCCAACAATATTCCGGTGAAAATCTTTGATATACTATTCTTTAGAGATATACCTCTGTAATTAAGCACATTATTTGGATCCCCTTTTTTAAATATAGGTACTATAATGGATTCCTTTATATTCTTTACTTTCTTTCATTCTTGGATAGTCAAAAAATAAAAAACCATTTGTTCCTTTCTTATCAAAAAATTCTTTTAAGCAGAAATTATAAGTTTTGTTGTGGTTGTAATATTGCCATGTTTTGAGTGATCAGCACATTTGAGTGACAGTTGTTTTACAGCGGTAGACCTACCACTTTATAACAGTAGCCATCCAATATAAACAATTAAATAAGCAAAAATCTTTCATACAAAACAACTAATTTGAAGCATAATATATGTAGTTTGGGGCCTTTTCCTGGCTTAAGAATTTAACAATTTGGTTTAAGCTGAAATTATAATTTTTATTGTTGTAAGATAGGTTTTTTTTTTTTTAAATATTTGAGCTTCTTGCGTCACATTTTATTGATCAATGTTTTAGAGCCATTATGTGCATATATAAACGAACCACTTTATAATAGTAACCGTCCAATAAAAATCATTATACAGGGTGTCCCCAAACCAAACGGCCAAACTTCAGGGATCGATAGAGGATCGAAAAACTAAGAAAAAAAAGTCCTCTGGCATATGCCTCGTTTTCCCTTCGTTTTCGAGAAAATCACAAAAAACTAAAAATAGTTGTGCAAAAAGTGTATTTTAATTTTTTTTTTCAATAATGTATTTAAATTACAAAAATATACTGGCTTTTTGAGTATGATTAATTTCTTAATTTACGAGGAGTAAATTTAGAAAAGATGAATATTCTCACGCTTTCGTTATCAATAAAACATCTAGGTTGAGTGTTTAAACTTAAAAAGAAAGGATTAAAATGTTAGCCATTATACTATCATTTTAACCCTTTTTTGGGGAAACCAGCCTCGCATTATCACATTAGTTGTGTTGCTAGTAGTGTTCAGTGAAGTCAACAAATATGGCTAGATTTACCAACGCTGAATATGCGGACATAGTCTACGTCTACGGATTCTGCGATGGCAATGCACGTTAGGCAGTTCGGGAATATCGCAGAGCTGTTTTTACCAGCACTTTCAGAAGGCTTCGAGAGACTGGGTCCTTCTCATGTAATTGTGGTGTAAACCGTATGCAGGCTCCGATGAAAGCCGACCTGAGGCGGAGGGAGAGGATACTGCGGCACTTCAATACCAACCCTGGTACAAGCGTCCGAAGAGCTGCTTCAGTTCTTGGCATACCAAGGGTATCATCCATTTGGTGTACATTAAGGGCTGACCGCAGCCATACTTACCATGTACAAAATTTAATACCCGCTGATTATCCCCGACGATTAAATTTTTGTAATTGGTACAAAGAACAATTGCAAAACGATGTAAACTTAAGTTCTAAAGTAATCTGGACGGACGAAGCGACTTTTACACGTACGGGCATATTCAATCAAAGAAACTACCACCTTTGGGCACATGAAAATCCCCGCGCTGTTAGATAATTTCACTACCAGCATGAGTTTTCTGTAAACGTGTGGGTCGGTCTTTGTAATAATGGCATAATAGGTCCCGTATTTTTACCTGCTCGACTTAATATTGAAAGTTATCTATTTCTCGAGAATGAGTTACGGGCACTTTTGGAAGATATCCCTTTGGAACTCCAACCCTTTCAACTCGATGGTTGTCCTGCACATTACGTAAAGGCCGTGCGAGACTGGTTGGCATTAACCACCCAGATCGCTGGATAGGACGAGGTTGGACGGTGCCTTTGCCTCCACGGTCTCCGGACCTCACGCCACTAGATTTCTTCGTGTGGGGATTCGTGAAAGAAAATGTCTACCGAGAGCCCAAGGGATGATCGCACAAGGGATGATCTCATCGAGCGCATCAGAATGCTTTGCAACCAACTCTCCGCAGAACAATGTTTAGATGAAGTGCGATCTGTGATTACGCGATGTTATGGGTGTATTGCAGCGAGAGGCCAGCGCTTCGAACAAAATTTACTTTGACGTTGCCAAGAAATTAATTATGTAATTTTAGAGAAGGTAAAACCTTCAAAATTTTCAGTTTTTTTCTCACTAATGTAGTCCAATATAAAAACTGAAACATGTATGTTTTCCTAGTAAGAATATTTAATTTTTAATTTTTTTAATCTTCAGTTTTTGTTCATAATGTTATGTACTTTAAATAGGTAATTTTCTTTATACTATGAATATTTGAATAAAAAAGTATTTATTATTTTTTTCTGAATAAAAAATAGTTTTTTTTTTTCAATTACCTTTCTATTACTATAAGATTGAAACACAATAATTGTATTGGAATAACAATTATTGTTAAAATTCATTCAAGGAATGAAATCCGCTCTTCCATGGCCTTAACTAGTATTTGCACAACTATTTTCAGTTTTTTTAGATTTTCTCGAAAACGAGGCATACGCCAGAGGACTTTTTATCTTAGGTTTTCGATCCTTTATCGATCCCTGAAGTTTGGCCGTTTGGTTTGGGGACACCCTGTATAAGCGAATATCTTTTACAAAAAATAAATAATTTTAAGCATGATTATAGATAAAGCCTTATCCTAGCTTAAGATGGCAGCGATTGATCTAGGACCGGGATGTATCACAGAATATAGTCCTCTGATTTCATTTGCCTTTTTTTGCCTGTTGAGTAGTTATTGTCAATTATATGAAAAATTTCGCGGCACCCAAAATATTTCCCTAGAAGTAAAATATTGTAAAGTTGACTGTCTCCAATTTATTCAAAAATCATTGAATCACATCCCCACATACCTACACAATCATGGTTTAAATTTAAAATATAATATGGTCAGTGTAATACTCAATGAAACTTGACAGCTGCTTCAACCTTCTCCCAGAGAAAAATATTTAAAGTGCAATTTTCGACACTGATTCTGCTCTAGCTGTTTTTATAAAGTCAAAATTGTTAAAATATCCTTATGAAATGATTAGAAGGGCGATTAAAGACAGGGGTCTCAATATTTTCCCATAAAAAGTTGGGAAGACATTAGCTGACTTAAAAAACAAAAAATGCTCCCTTAAAGGAAATTTAAATTAATATTGAGTTAAATTAAAGTAAAAAATGCGCTATTTTAAGTTAAAATTAAGTTCAATTTTTTTTTAATTATTTAAAATATCTGTTCTTAAGTTTCCTTTAAAATTATATGTACATAAATAATATAATTTTTTAATTTAGTTGCAATCCTAGTGTAAATTTCCATTTTTAATCGAATGAAACAATTTCCATCTCGATAAGACAAACTGTTCTTGAAATATAGAGTGTTTGCCGTTTTGCCCCAGTGTGTGCCGTCCCTTGGATAGGACGTAAAATGAAGGTACCGAGCCTTTAAGAGGTCAGGTTACTCTTTGAAGATCCCTATCCTAATTATTCACGGATAGGCAAAATTTAAGAGTCCCGCTGTAGTATCATCCGATTAGCATAAAGTGTCGTTAAATAAATAACCAAATAAAAATAGATATATAGCTGATTTACAACACCGTTATACTCTCATTCGTTCTATATTTTTTGCGGGAGGGAAAATATCTAGTCAGTAGTTTACTATTTAGTATTTTATTACCAGGGGAAATCTATGGTGCCGTGGTTAGCATAGCAACCTACAATACTAATGGTCGCAGGTGGCCAACGCAGGACGCGAACGTTGTTTTCTAGTAGCTTTAATCTCCTTAAATCCATAATAATAATCTTTTAAAAAACCCAAAAAAATGTTCTTGAGTTTTATTTTTTGGCAAATTTTTTCAGGAAACGGTCGAAACTACAATAACGTTGCCGGAACCATAAAAAAGTGTTTCATTTTTCAGAAAACGACAGCATTAAAACAGTATTGATCATTGCTTAAAACCAACCAATGAAATTTAGAATAAAAAAAAAATGGGGAAAATACATGAGCAATTTATTAGTTACCAACGTGTTTTAATAGTTTGTTGTAGTATACCTTATGCTATATATGCCACATGTTTTTCCACTAAGTAAATATTTTGAGCGATAATTAAATAATTATATTCATGTTTTTCCCAATAACTTCTTAAATAAATTAAGAACCCAAAAAAGATTTTAATGGGACCACCTTGAGAAATTACTCTACAAGATGCAAAAGGGTTCGTTCCAACTGGTTCATCCATCTCGGAGTAATCGGTGTACATACATAGAAAAAAAAAACCAGAAAATCCACATACGTATCGAATTTAGTAACCTCCTCTTTAGAATTTGGTTACAAATAACTTCCAAGAACTTTAATCAAACTAAAGTTTACTTAAATAAATTAAAAAAGTTTTAACAACTATATAAACGAAAATTAATACTGCAAAAAGTAAACAAGATATACCTTCTCAATAAATAAAAAAAACTCAAGTGAATGAAACTTGAATGAACTTCTATTTAACTGAATAACTATAATTTTTATATATGAATAAATAATATTAACCTGCTTTTTTATTTTGGAAATGCAAAGAAAACTCGAGAAAAACAAACAAAAAAATTCAAATTAAATTTACGAAAAAAAAAAGTTTTTTTCAAAGAAAATGAATAAATAAGAAAAATAACGACTGCTATACGAAACAGGACAGAATAATAATTAAGCAAAACACTAAAGAAAATTCTGGACAGCAAGATGCGGTGCTAGTAGAACGAGCGCAGATGTTACCTCTGTGAATTCTAAATCTAGAATAATAGTGGAAGGGGTAGTAGGGACGTACGATACCGATCGATTTAAGTAAAGTATCGTTACTTTCATTTCGATACCAAGTAGTTTTGGTATCGATACCAAGGATTCAAGTATGAGTACTGGTATCGATACTGAAAGTTATTATCGAAAAATTACTAGAGCTTAATGATTCAAAAATGTGCCCTCCAAAATACTTTCCACTCAGTCTAGCTCCTCTGAGGAAGATATATCCCCAGGTTCCAGTCCAGACGATGCAGTGCCTACGATTTTTGGGAACATCATAAGGATCTTGTGCATGGAAAAAAAGCTTATAATCTTAATCTTATAAAGGTGATTTCCAGGATGAAGTATCCCGATATTTAAATGCGTTGAGAGCCCCATTGAAAACGGATCTAGTAATCAAACATCGCAACTGTTTGCATTTAATTTTATTTATCGAGTTCCTTAATTTAACTTAATCGTCCTGATATCGAATATTTACTTATATTCGAATATATTAGAACATAAAATACTTGAATCAGTACCGATATCGGTATTGGGTCGACTGTTTTTCTATAAGATTCTCGGAGATGACTGATAGTCATGAGGTTGTATTATATTTTATACTCATATATTTGTTTCGTTTTAGCCCTGATGAAGACCCCCATTTTTGATCGAAACGATTAAATAAAGAAAATGTTTTATGTCTAAAATTCCTGACTATCAATCATCCCCGAGTATTTATAAAAATATAAATGTAGTAAGTAAATACAATTTTATTTGACTTTAAGTGCCATAAAACCAATCTTATAATTAATAACTTATAAAAACATAAAATTTAATTAATGGTATAACTATATTTTTATTTATAATATTGTTAGTACTTTATATGAGTATTCATAAGTATCGATACTTTCCTTTCGATACCTTGGATAAAACAGTTTCCAAAATGCAAGGTCTAATGTAATAGGAAGAAAAACAATTTAACAATTCCCGCGCTTCTAAGGGCTACACAACAATTATTTGCTCTATCCGAAAATTTGTGATTTTAACCCCATAATATTCCGTTATCTTAATACAATTGATACTACATAGATTACATTTTGTATAAATATTAGAAGTATTTACTTTGCATCGAATATTTTTTTTATTTTATATTTAAAAAGGCACAATTTTACTTTGTGTATGATAGTTGTAAATGTACATTTTTTCAATGTTAAAAATATAAGTTAAATTTCTTTTGAATAATCTTTGCCCTTAAAAAAACATTTTATTTATTTGATGGTAAAAATAGAAATAAATAAAGATTCAGTTATAATTAACTAAAAAGTAAGCGATCGAATTATAAACTTAGCAATAAAATAATTTGTATTGTTTTTTATTTGAAGATAAGAGTTGATTATGCCTAAGTAAAAGTAAGTTGTGAATTTTAGGTAGGAAAGACTTAAGTTTTTTTTATTAAAGTGGGTTTGTTTTTTATGTGACCGGGAAGTTTCCCGAATTGCTGAGAACAGTGGCAGGAAGGGAGGTGTAGTGGGAGATCACCGGCGTCGGTCGCAGTGAAGTCAAGAGTGACCCAGGTCACTGACAAGTAGAGTCCCTGTGAATTCTTGGAGTGACAAATCATCCAGAGACAGTGGCTGAAGTCACAGGTACGCCAGTCACTCCCCATCCCTAGATAGAACCATTGTGTCTTCGTCCTGTGTACATGTAACGATACGAGTGTCGATCTTATGGCTTCTGAGGATGCTGATTCCGAATTTAATATCAGATTTTCGATCGCGCATGCGCGGTTCTATTTACGGCGACTTTTTTTCATTTTTATTCTTTATGTTAGTCGATCCAATGGTTTTTAAGGATACAGATTTTCGATCGCAGAACAATTTAACGCGACTTCTTAAATTTGTACTCGTGGTATTAGTCAATCATAAAATTTCTGAGGATACCGATTCCAAATTTAGCATCAGATTTTCGATCGCGTACGCGCGATTCGATTTCTGGCAGCTTTTTAATTTTTATTCATGTTATTCGGTCATATGGTTTTTGAGGATACTGATCCCTCTAGGGAGATCTACATTTTCCTCTAACCTTGGGATTTTTTCTGGCACAAATTCAGGAGTTGGTGGTTTATTTTTCAAACACCTCCGTGGAAAAAAAATCATGGTATTACATGAAAATTCAATAAAGAAATATCAAAGTATACCTTTGGGGAAGCTTGTTTTAGATATTCCGGAAATATTGAAGGGAATGCATTTTTTTTTTCAAGTAAGTTCTAAACGGTGATGTTCTATCGAAATCGTCTCACTTAAAATGTTATTCTATACTCTATGTTCACTGTTATGGCCGCTCATTTGTTATTAAAATTTCGTAACGAAAATGTTTCAGTTAATGTTTAAGAATAAAAATTACTTTATCTTTCTTATAATATTTTAATTCATTCATTAATTAGAAACTCAAAATAATTAAATCAAATAATAAAATAAAATAAAATTATTTTTTAAATTAAGGAAGAAGTTATAACCGTGATATTGTTTACGGAAGCCAGTACACTGGTGTTTACCTGTTGTTTACTAAAAGAACAGGATTAAGCAGTCAGTAGGCAACTTGTCGTCGGCTGGTACCCAAGTGTTCTGTGAATCTGTTTTATATGACGAAAATTAATATTTTCTGAAAATCATAAATCGTATTGATTTCGATTAAATTTTCCGATCATACGGTCGGTTATCGGCTGTTTGGAGGCTGTTTTGTCTCCAGTTTGGTTCATTAGCAAGACGACACGAATTTACATTCTTACGATCTTCTACGGGATTCGACTTCAAGCTTCAATTCATGGACGCCTACTCACCATTAGAATTTTCAAGTTGGTCGACTAATATTGACGAAATCCATCAATGATTTCAACACCTTGGCTTGATCTTTTACCCAGGGTATTTAGACATTTTTTTTCTTTCTTTTTATTGTGCAATTAATGACATTGATTGAGCTCATTAAAATTGATAATATATATTAAATAAAAAAACATCTTGAATTTAAACATTAAAAATATACCGGAATGGTTTTATTTATTTATTTATTTTTTTTTTTTTTTGTAAATACAGAGTTTAGTTTATAGTTAATTTTATTATTAACTTTTATTAATTGATGATTATTATTAATTATATTAATTTTATTTAAGTTTATAAAGAAGTTGTATATATATATATATATATATATATATATATATATATATATATATATTTAATTTGATTTGTTTTTCCTCTTTTTTTTTTTTACTAACAATTTTATCAATAAATGCTTTCAAAAAAGGCATTCGGAATTATATTTGAAATTCCTTAAATTGAATGAGTCTCTTTAAAGACAACCAGCATAGTTGCATTAGGGAAAGGTTGCTCAAGAGTGCAATTTTGTGATCCTTACGACGCGTCGGATGCTTTATTGAAACTTTTTTATAATTTTTTATATTAAATCTATGTATGTACAGGGTGTCCCACGAATGTTGTGTCAGGCTAATAAAACCCAGAGTCTTTTGAATTTCAAGGCGAAAATCAGGGATCTTATATTGCGTCATATTAGTTACCTTTTGAAGATATTCAACCCTTCCAGAATTTCTCCAGTATTGCTGGAATGGCTGGAATTTCACCATAAGTGACTGGTTTTTATGACGGATTCTGATGGTGAGTCGAATTCTAAAGCTGTTTTGTATCGGTTACTTTTTCAATCAGATGCACCCTTACATCGATAACAGGCTGATTATTATTTTCAAATTTTATATCTAATAGTGTTTTTTATTTAAAAAAAAAAAATAAACATATGATATAACACATGTAAATGTCAGCTGTTTCTTTCAAATATTTGTTCCATCTGTATTTCTTGGTTATAAGATTATTAGTTTGTCAGTATTTGTAAATGTAAATTGGACAATATAAAAATATGGCTCATTTTGTAAGTCAGTATGACATGCTCATGGCATTAGGACGATGTGACGGAAACTTTAGAGCAGCTGCAAGGCTATATGCAGAGCGTTATCCACAGCGGCACCATCCCAAGTATCAAGAATTCTCACGCATTGCTGACAGGATAAAAACAACAGGTACAATTAAGCCTTACAGTAAATATTGTCACCGTGTCCGTCCAGTTTTGAAAAATGCTAATACAGATGTAGTATTAGCTTTAGTTGAAGAGGATCCGCAGGTGAGTGTAAGGGATATTAGTAGGGAAACTGACTTATCCCGAAGTTCGGTACATAGGCTTTTAAAAGATGAAAAATTCAGACCTTACCATTTTTCAGTGCACCAAGCATTGTCCGAAAGTGACTTGGACCAGCGATTGAGGTTTTGCCATTGGGCACAAACAATTATAGCTGAAAATCCTAATTTCTTTTCTAATGTGCTTTGGACAAATGAAGCTACCTTTTGTAGCACTGGCTTAATGAACATGCACAACGCACATTATTGGTCCAGAGAAAATCCTCACTGGATGTTACAACGTGACCAGCAACACAGGTGGAAAGTGGACGTCTGGTGCGGCATTATAGGGGACCAGATCATTGGACCACATTTCTTCGAAACATCATTAAATTCCATCAGCTATTCGAAGTTCATTGAACAAGATCTTCCGATTTTACTGGAAGATGTGCCGCTTGAAAAACGTATGGTGATGTGGTTCCAACAGGATGGTTGGCTCACTATTCCATTAGAGCTAGGAACGTTATAAATCACTTGTTTTCCAATAGATGCATTGGAAGGGGTCTGCATATTAATTGGCCAGCAAGATCTCCGGACTTAACAATTTTAGATTATTTCTTTTGGGGAAGATTGAAAGATCTCGTCTACACGAATAGACCGTCGACAGTAGAAGAAATGAGGGCAGAAATACAAAATGCGATTCTTTCCATTCCACCGGAAGAAATACAGCAAGCTCAGCGAGACTTCTGTTCTAGACTTTTGTTATGCATAAATTAAGAAGGCCGTCACTTTGAACACATAAAATAGTATTTTTATGTAAATAAACAAATATTTGTTTATAATATTATTAACCCAATTGCATTTTCAAATAATGTAATATTTACTTAATTAATAAAATTCAATTTCCTTCAGAATCCATAATTAACTTGTCATATTAATTAACAAACTAGTAGTTCCAGGGCTCCTTTCAAATAAGAGGATTTGGCTGTTATCGATGTAAGGGTGCATCTGATTGAAAAAGTAACCGATACAAAACAGTTTTAGAATTCGACTCACCATCAGAATCCGTCATAAAAACCAGTCACTTATGGTGAAATTCCAGCCATTCCAGCAATACTGGAGAAATTCTGGAAGGGTTGAATATCTTCAAAAGACTCTGGTTTTTATTAGCCTGACACAACATTCGTGGGACACCCTTTATATATATATATATATATATATATATATATATATATATATATATATATATATATATATATATATATATATATACATTTTCAGATTTAAGTGTTTTAATTAATTACTTCAATTCTTATGTTCATTGGGTTTTTTTGTGGCTCTCCTTGACCAGTTACTAATATTATTTCTCGTTTGATTTTTTTTCTGAAATTCTTATTTTGAATTTTCATAACTATGGCTCCTAAGGTAGATAAAGCAGAACTTCTCGAAGAAAAAATCAAAGAATTGGCATCAAACATACAAGATACTCAAACTCTTGGTCGATCACTCGACTCAAATCCCACTAAAATTAATAGTTTTAAAGCTAAGTTCTCCCGAATCGATTCGAACAGGGATAAATTTCTTTCTATTGCCATGAAAGCAAAACGGGCAGCTGCTCAGATGGAGAAAACGGCCCAATTAACCCATGTAACAAATTTGATTTCTCAAACACGCGATGCATTAGTTGATGCGATATTCCCAATAATGAAGGAGTAAACAGATCTGTAGTCAATAATTCAGTATCCGAAACAAGTAATAATGCGGTTTTTAAATTACCTCCAATCTCGCTACCAACTTTTAATGGGGACATTTCCCACTGGGTATCTTATAAAGACATTTTTTTTGTCACTAATTCATTTAAATTATAACGTCATCGATTCAAAAATGTCATTACTTAAAGAGTTCTTTGAAATGCTCTTCAATCATTGGCAGCAATACCGATTACAGCTGAATCATATCTACAAGCATGGAATGTTCTATGCAAGAAGTATGACAATAAACGTTTACAGGCAGCTAATTATCTAAATAATTTTTTTTCATACAAAACGATGTCCTCATATCATATGCCTTAAGATTACTGGACCCCAAAACCAGGGAAAAGTTTGAATCTGAAATAGGAGGAGAAGAACTACGTCCAATAGAAGTCACATACCATTCTAAATCATGATTTCCTATTGGTTATCATGTTCAAAATAATCTTCACCATAAGTGAATGAAGAAAAATTAAAGATGTTCATACAACATCATATTACGTTTTTAATGAAGAGATAAAGGGGAGTAAAGAGATACAATCTGTATCGACTTTGCATGAAAAATGCCGGAGTAATGAGTAGTAACCAGGAGAGTCTCGAAATGGGTATTCGCCCGGATTAGCGCAGAGGGAAGGGGCGGAGACCATTGAGAAAATATAGCTTTTTGTGAGTTCTAACAACTGGCAAAAATTCAGCTTGTCTCTAATTACTCCCGAGGAAAAACCTTTATTGTCTGGGCTAATAGTGTTCTCTAGTGAGAAGGGAAGAGGGCCAGTTGGTGGAGGGTGGTTGGATATCTCAAACTCAGGCAACCTTCTTGCCTGAATCCTATTTGAAATGGCTTTAAACATTACTCTCGATTTTCAGTTATCTTATTAACTTGTTACTGTTTGGTTGGTCTAGTGTTGCCATTCGTAGGACCTTCAATTGCAGAAAACGGTCATACCTTTCATGGCCTTGGCCTGAACAGTGGGTATAATTTCCAGTTTTCTGGTATTGCCTCAAGATCGGAAACGACAGATGACCGTCCCAGGAAAGGTGATTTGCAGTTGACTGAACTCGTTTTCGTTTAAAGTCACTGCACTGATTTCCTTTTCTTCATGAAGTATAAATCTTTGATGCATTGTTTATCCCAAACTGTAAAAAACATGAAATAACAACTTTTTTAATTGCAAAAAAACAACTGGTAACAAAAAGTAAAATGAAAATAGAGTAGTTAGCAATGCAACGAAAGGAACCAATATACTCCGTAAATCTGTATTTAAATAATATCATATCATTTTAATCCTCTATTAAACAACCACATTAGGTGACAGATAAACATATAAGGTTAAGCTGACTAAATATTAATATTGCTTTTAAGAAATATTTAGGTGTTGTTGCAAGGGCGTCCGCAGGATTTTGTCTAGGGGACAGGCTTGTAAAATTTTCGTTTAGGGGGAAGGCAGGCTGATAAATTTCTTATGACCGAGGTGGGGGGATCGACGTATTATTACAATGTAAGGCTAAATCAATTGTTCGAATACAACTCATTGAAAAAAAAAAACTCATTGATATTTAATAATTAAAATATGTTTTTATACAATGCTTAATAAATATAATTAATCAATATGAATTTATTGAATTTGTAGCTTTGGTTTCTCTGGGGGACCAGCTGCCCCCCCCCCCCCTGTGGACGCCCATGTGTTGCTTTAATTTTTTCCACAAATTAAATTAGTTTTAAAAAGGACTTCAGTGGTCATCATAATCATTCAATGTTCATTCAACATCTCTTCTGTTTAAAGTTATTGTGACCAATAATTATTTTGAACTATTGGAGCAGATTCACCTTGCCTCAATTAAAATTAATGATTTCTACATATTTAGTCTTATGCTATCTTTATTGTTATCACCTTATTGGTTTGAGTAACGCTCCCCTTATTGCTAGAGATCCTTATTTTTTTATTACTATTTGTTTTTAGGTGGCATATTGCTTTGCGAAGAAAGGTTCAAGAATATATATTTTAAGCAAATCCTTCAGTGTTATTCCAATAATAAGCAAAGGTTGTTCATTTCAACCTGGTGTTTTAGAAAGAATTCATTTCAGGTAATTAATAAAACTAATTATTCTCAATATTTGAGAATCTTGAATTTGATTTAGATTCAATAAAAAAATGTTTCACTATTTCATAAGAAGCCCATTTACACCTGTCACTTTGGATGTACCAGTCAACTCTTTTCCGTAGAGCGTGTTTTTGTTGATTTGATTAATTAATTTTATAATACTAATTATTTAATTAAAATTTTATTATCCCATTCAAGTGGCAAGACAAACATACAGCATTGTTTATTGAAACTTATAAGTAATACAAGTGCTTGTTATAACATTATAAAAAAAAAACAAACAATATATACCTCTTTATGTAATAATGAATAAATCTATCCATCATAAAATACATGCTATAATATAGAGCAACACACTTTCAAACTTTTTTTATTGCTCTCAACTCATTTTTATGATTGAGACTTTCAGATCTTACCTTCCATGCCTATACCCTATGTGATAAAATTTAAATCTGACTTTAATGTATGGTAAATTTTGGCCAAATTCCCCAGTTGTCCAATTAGCAGTTGGCATTGCTTTATAATGAACTGATATTTATAATATTGTTTCATTTAAGGTATTTCTCTTCTTCTGAAGAAGTCATTCAGTGGTCTCATCAAGTACAAAATTTACGGAAAAAACCTTCAATATTAATTGTTGCATTAAGAGATTTTTTTAATGCTAATGATTTAGGATTGTTAAGTTTATGTTCTGCAATGATTGATTCTATGATATATTTAAGCAGGGTATCCAAGTGCCAAAAACTTTTTTTCCTAGCCTTTTTGTCTATTGATTTAAATTCCTTTATCCCTAATTTTTCAACACTTTTTCATGTCCTATGGTTGGCTACAAGACAGAGTAATAGTTTACAGCTTGCTAATTTCTTAACCAAGGATCCCAAAAATAATTTTAGAATCTTGTTAAATGAAGATTCCTCATTTGAAGATATGAAAAAAATATTTTCTAGTTTTTTATTTTAAATTTAAATCCATTTTATTATACTTTACATGAAGTATTATATTATGTAATGTTAGTTATTATAATATAATTTATCATTGTTAATAGGCAAAAGTAAAAAATTAAGAATGTATCAAATTGAAATATAAAGAAATTTTTTTTATAAAACTAAAGGCTACATTATACTCTGTGTAAAGATGTTTGATGAAACATATAGTCTTTTGATTGTATTTTCTAAGTAAAAATAAAAAGGATACTGTCTTTGTTTTTTTTTTTTCTCATTAATCTTTAATTAGGCTATTAAAATAATTAATTAACAGTAAATGAGTGACAATGAAATAGTCCAGAACCATGAAAAATTGTTATTAAAAGTTGATCATGTGTAATAAAGAAATGAAATATAATTTTATATATAACAATTGTATGTATAGACGAATGGTGATGGAATTTAGAAATGTCGGCTTGGAGAGTAATACATCTGCAGATGCATGGGTGCTCAATTTGGTCAAATGGTGAGTGATATAGTAAAGTTTCAAGGGGTTACCAACATAGATAGATTTATTCAAGTATTAGAAGATGTGGGACAGACCATGATATGTAACCAGATTAAAAGACCCACAGGAAACAAGCTCACCGAATATGAGAGAAGAAATGTTCAGCCAACAGCACATCCAGATAGAAGCAATCAGGCACAGAGTGGGAGGAGCCAGCAATTTGATGTTCAAAGAAGAGGAAATCCTCCGGGTTGGCAAGCAAGAGAGGCAACACAATAAATAACACATATCAAACCACATTAGGGTCAGTTCCAATCGAGGTACACTGCGGGATGAGAAGAAAAATGCCCTGGGATGAATCAGAAGAAAAACGCCCTGGGATGAATCAGTTGGAAAATACTTACCTTTGGAAGTTCTTAGAATATAAGGAGATGGATTATCTCAGAATCCAGTGTGTGTGTCCAATACCTTTTGCCGGAAATATAGAATCTGACTTTCTTTTTATGCACAATAATGCCCGACCTCGTGTTGCTCAATCAGCGCAAAATTTCCTCAGACAAGAAGAAATTGAAGTTATGGTTTGACCACCCAGAAGTCCAGATATGACCTACAAAAATTGGCGGTAATTGGGTGGGCGGTATTGGGCACAATAATGCCCGACCTCGTGTTGCTCAATCAGCGCAAAATTTCCTCAGACAAGAAGAAATTGAAGTTATGGTTTGACCACCCAGAAGTCCAGATATGACCTACAAAATTTGGCGGTTTTAATGGAAATGTTAGTGGAAGAGTTGAACAACATCCCAGAAGAACACATTAGAACCCTGGTCGCTGGAATGGGCAGGAGAATGAAAGCTGTTATCAGAGCTGGAGTGGAGGTGGGAATACCAATTATTGATTTTATCCCTCAAATTCTTCCTTTTTATGTTATGAGACAGTAGCACACTTTTATTTTTTGATTTGTTTTCCTATAAAAAATTTCCAGAAAAGAATATTTTATTTTTAATTGCCCTCATAATTAAGTGTGGCTTCCTAAGAAAAAAGAATATTTTCAAAAATACCTTTCACAAGTCAGTAATTTCAAAATACTGAAGTGATCCTTTAATTTTGTCCGGCAGTGTAGATGAGAGGAAACACCCTAAATGGAGAGAGGTGTCCCATGAGGACCGGAAACGGGCATCAAGAGGCGTGTACCATAGTAGTCTCCCAAAACCATTTTTTGAATAAGAAAATAAAAATGTATTGCCATAAAGAACCAGTGAAAAATGTTCTAGTATTCTCATAGTATAAATACCTAGATTTACAATACATAATTAAAATTTTGTTTAATTGCTAGGTTATAGTTGTTTTTTTTTTATTTTTATAAATAAATAAATTCTTTATTCATTTGTTCTGGGACGTATCCCTTAAGAACAAAATTAAATAAAATACAAAGAGGGCTTTAGAGCCTTGAAGTTTAAGTAACAAATTGAATTGATAAAAATAATTAGAAAACCTCTAGTTTAAATAAATAAAAATAAAAAGAATACACGTTAAATGTTCAATCGAGTGAAAAGAAGCTAGTTTCTGCATCTTATAATATACATATATGTACACACTTATTTACAGGTTGGTTAAATAATATTTATATTTTCTAAAAAAAAAAAAAAAAAAAAAAAAAAAAAAAAAAAAAAAATTAGAACAAAGAAAAATTTATATTAAAAAAAAAAGAAAGAAATGAGATAAGAGCTTCTAACGGTTTAAACGGTAAATTATAATAGGAATTGACAATTTACTTTTTAAGGAGACTGGATGGCTATGAAGTGATGGTATATGGGGGATTCAAAGGTGGAGAGGGTATTGGAATTACGGATGAAAGGAGGAATAGAATTCCATAGGGATGAGGACCTAATAATGAAAGATCTATCAAAAGCTGACGTTCGGTGGGCCGGTGTATATAGATCTGAAGACCTAGAGCGGGTATTGCGGGAATGGACGGAGGATTTGAACTGAAGAAGTTCAGAGATATATGAGGGACGACGGGAACGAATAACTTGGAAAAGGAAGGAGGCTAGGAAATACTTACGGCGGTAGGAAGGGTATAACCACTTTAACTTTTCATAATATGGCGATATGGAGACGTCTCTTGGGATCCCAAATATAAATCGGATGAAACAATTTATTAAACGTTTTGCTTCGAGATCCCCTGAGATACCCCCATACACTGTGCAACAATAGTCGAAGTGGGGAAATATCAAGGAGGTGACCAGAAGTGTGCGTGTTTCAAAAGGGAACGGGTTACGGAGATGGTTCAGTTGCTTTAGGATTGAAATAGTGCGACGGGAGATATTGGAGATATGGTTTTTCCAGGAGTTTTGTCAAAGGTTACACCAAGGTTTTTGACAGTTGGATAGAATTTGATGGGATTGTTATTTAGGAACAGGGGTGGGATGTTAGGGGCGATTTGAGGAGGTGATTGGAGCCTATTAAGATTGCCTTTGTTTTTTCAGTGTTTAGCTTCAACTTGTTAGCCTCTGCCCAGAGACTGATTCGATTCAAATCTTCCTGAAGCTTTTTCGTCGCTGGCAACAACTCGAAGGGTGGGAAAGACAGGTAAATCTGGAAATCGTCAGCGTAGATATGGTATTGGGAGTGATGAATCAGAAGTGGAAGGTCGTTGATATAAATAGCAAACAGAGTGGGGGATAGAGAGGATCCTTGGGGGACACCACAGGAGAGGGGAAGTGTTTTGGATGGAGGTTGACTAGGAACGACTACATACTGTGACCGGCCTGAAAGAAAAGACCTGAACCAATGTAAGGCGCTGCTAGAGAGGAGGAGTTTTTGCAGTTTTGTAAAAAGGATGTTATGATCGACAGTGTCGAAGGCTTTGGAAAAGTCTAGAAGGATTAGAATACTTAGTTTTTGGAGTTCGATGGAGGTTTGGAGGTCTTGAGTAATTTTTAGGAGAGCGGATTGAGTTGAGTAACCTGATCGGAAGCCGGATTGGAGTGGGTTAATGAGGGAACGTTCTTCTAGGAAACTTGAAAGTTGATTTAGAACTAGGCGTTCTAACGGTTTAGAGAGATTGGAGAGAAGGGAAAAAGGCCGGAGGTCATTCATCGTGGAGGGATTTGAGGTTTTTTTCAAAGGTCGGACTAGAGCGGTTTTCCAGGAAGAAGGGAAAACCGAGTTTTGCAATGAGAAGTTGTAAATATGATAAAGAATGGGAATTAATGAGGGGAGGCAGGACTTCATTAGCTTAACTGGAACGTCGTCAGGACCGTAATCGTTGGTGTGGGATTTTAGGACTGCAGTAAATAGGTCATCATAGGTTATGTGGGAAAAAAAGAAGTTCTCAGGATTAAAATTAGGATAATTGATAGCGGCGACTTGTGATGGATTAAGAGGGGGGGATGAGAAATGGTTATTGAGGTCATCTGGAGTGTACGGAAGGGAAGTAGAGTTATTGGAACCAAGGAGGGATAATTGACGTAGTATTTTCCACTTGCTTTTGGTATCGTGGGCACTGGAGAGGGCATTGTGAAAGAGGAGGGATTTGGCACGTCGGAGTTCGGATTGGGTAAAATTTCTAAGTTTTTTAAAAGACGCATAATCAGCTGCCAAATGGGTACGCCGAAATTTGCGTCTTGCAGCTTCCCTTCTTTTCATCAGATCCTTTATCTCTGACTTCAGCCAAGGTGCAGCGGGGCGACGTAGGGTTCGGATTTTCAGGGGAGCGTGGATATCTAAAATGGATTTCAGATTTATGGTGAGGAAGGAGACCATGGGATCAACAGAATCGTAGTAATATATGGTATCCCATTGGACGGCTTCGAGATCGGATTGGAGGGATTCACAGGATAGTTGGTCAAGATCGCGAGATGATATGGCCTTAGGAGTAAAACGTTTGACGGGGAGGTCGTATGAGGTCGTGTGATGAGAGAAAGGGAACAGGACATTGCGAAGAAGAAATGATTTTGACAGGAGAATCAGAGATGCACAGGTCTAGCCAAGTATTAGAGTATTGCGTGTGATGTGTTGGATAGTAGGGGACTAGGTAAAGGTTGAAGGAATATAGGAGGTCAGTTAGAAATGACTTCTCAGAGGATTCAGAGAGTAGGTTTACATTGAAATCGCCGGTAATGACGATGTTGGAATAATTGGAGACCAGGTTGACGTGGGAGAATTCAAAGAGGTTGTCGAATGGGGCGCGGGGAGGTCTATAGATTACGGCGAATAACAGAGGGGAGGAAACAGAGGAAATTTCAACGTGAGGAAGGTCGTGGGAGGGAGACTGGAGAAGGACTTTGGCTTTAAGGCTTTCATGGATGTATAGTCCTACACCACCTCCCGTGCGATTAGATCTATCATGGCGCAAGAAAGAGTAATTGTAGAGGGAAATCTGGGAGGAAGGGATGAACAGTTTTAGCCAGGTTTCGGATATAGCGGTAATATGGTGAAAATTGTCCTGAAAGTATTTTTGAAATTCATCAAAGTGGGCAATAAGGGATTGTGCATTTACGTGACATGCGCTTAAAATGTTAGTCATAAATATGAAGGAGTAGAAATAACTGAACAAGGTACGTGGATGAGGGATAGTTTGAAACGTATTTAGGCAAAAACGGTATTAGTAATGTACAACGCATGGCTATGATTCGAACATTGAGCAGAAAATGATAGAATTTCTATTATTTGAAATAGATATTGAATATTAAAGTTGTTACTTAAATTATAAATGACTCGAATTTTAGGGTAGATCCACAGTGAGGCACGAATAATCAAATGATGTTTAGGCGAAAGCAGAACGAAGTAACTAAAATAATAGTAAACAGAAGTAATAAGGATCATGATATCATCAGTAGAAATGAGAATATGTATAGTTAAAAGAAATCTGAGAGTAAAAATAGCGGTAATAAAAATGTAAATATCTATGTTGAAAATATAAATATTCACAATAAGAATGATAATTTTTGAATCAAAAATAAAATTATCTGTGGTAAAAATAAAAATAAGAATATCTTCTATAAAAATTAAAAGGTTCACTAGCTTGGTGGAACATAGAAACCGCATTCAGCTAAAAACGTCCAGGTCGCTGGGCTTACCAATAATCACTGCAGGGTGACCGTCTGCCTGCCTACAGCGAACTCGGCCTCCGCTAAACCAGACGTATTTGATTTTGGCCGTTGCCTTCTTCTGCCTGGCCAACCAGTAGAGATGTTTGTTGGCGGGCGTCATAACTTCACTCAGATAAATCAGGAAAGCTTCATTGTCACCCCAGCCCAGGTGCCGTGTGGAAAAGTTCCTCTTTACTTTCCTTAGTTAGACAAGTTCATCGCTTACTGCCTGGCGGACAAATCTTGCAATTATGGGTCCTGGGGTCCCATCCTGCTTAGGCCTGAGCCTCATCGCGTCACAGCTTAACTAATTCTAGAAAGATAGGGATAAGATATAAAACTAAGATAAATCATTGAGATAATTATAGTTAATTATGGGATAATTTGAAATATCATAGCCAACATCATTATACCCCTACAATAACTTCTTTTTTTTTAAATTATATAATTCATATAGGTAAAGGGTACTAAACCAGGAAAGGGAGTGCCCACCAGCCTTTTAGTACATTTAAAGCATCACAAGAGGAAAAGGAAGGATCAGTGTTTCTGCGAAAGACAGGTTGAGGGCTCAGGCATTTAAACATCTACCGCCGTGTCTCAAGTGTAAAAGACACACTTCCTTCAGATCACCTTGAAGAAAAGATGACAAAATATTAAAAGAAGACAGACTAATTGAAATAGTCAAATTTGTGATTAAATATAAACTTGGAATCTCTGTGCGAAGTGAGACACTTGCTATAGTATAGCATGAGATTTTTAAGTGAATAATGAAAAAAGTGACATTGGAGAAATTTATTGTTTTATCTCTACTCTCATTCTTATAATCAAGCGCAGACTTGACACATATTTTATTTAATATATCTTATTTTGGTTCTTTTTAGGATTAAGGACTCAATTTTATAAAGACTGGTGAACATTTGTTTGTTAAAAATTGTGTTTCATATGTTTATTTATATATTTGTTGTTGTATTGTATAACTTATGTCTAGTTAAAAAAAAAATTAAATTTATTATTATGTCAATTTAATTTTTTTTTTTGTCTGAAGACAAGGCAAATGCTATGTATCAGACTGGATACCAGTCTAGTATTAAAACTACCCAGCAGTTTTATTCTAAATAATTTGTATATTCATCCTAGGCAGTATTTATAACCATTTAGTAAGGCTTTTTATATCCTGGATTGATTAAATCTTCCTAATGAATAGGGTTAGATATACCTTATGAGATATCAATGGTTTGCATTTTTAGCGAACAATTTAATGGTAAAATTAAAATTTCAATAAGTTCATTAATAACAAAGATGATCAGGGAACTAGAGCCTTAATTGGATAAGGATGCTTGACATCCGGTAGAGGAGGTAGATCGAAAGTAATTCAATAAATCTCCAACATCCGCAGTGACTAACTGAAAGCGTCTTTTTCTGAAACTACCGTTAGGAGAAATATAGCCCCCACGCTAATTACGAGGTTAATAGTAAATCTGAAGCCCGGAAAAGTTTTCCCGTGTCTTAACCTAATTTAGTTTTCCCAGATACCTTATTTAAAGATTTTTCATCGTGGATGAATATTTTCCCCGACCTTGGTACCTCTGGATCAAGCGAAGTGAATACGGGGATTCCGTGGTGAGTACTTGACGAGTGAGGACATCAGTTCTATCCTAAAGTTTTCTTTAGACACTGATTTTTTCTGATGGGAGTGAGTTTGAAGTCAGTGCTATACTAATGTATCAACGAGTAAGTGGCGCTCACTACCTGAGCGCTCGGATGAGCACTACCGAGCCGCGTCGGCTGCGTTTCGTCACTATGGATGAGACTATGATGCCGTCTCTTGCAGAATCTGCAACTCCACTTGGATTGGCAGTCAGACACTGAATGTCCACCTCTTAAACAGCTTCGGCAGCATTTCAAACTTTGGATGAATGCTAGCCTCTCGGGTGGCGAGAGGTTGCTAAACTTGAAGCAGTGAGGCAAGAGGTGAGCAGACTGACAAAAGGAGCAGACGGGTGGTTTACGCGTTGCAGTTGTCTGGTTGTCGCTGATCATCACCGGAGATGTAGTAACCTTAGCGCGTGGTTTTGCAGTTCCTTTGCCTTCCGAGTTCTTCGATCCATTGTTGGAGGCGTGAAGGACAACCGAACTGTATTTAGGATAGCATCTGTTAGGAAATCGAGTCTGCAAATTCCTATGTGGTGATTCCATGGTAGAGCTGGATGGTGTGGGAAATAGATCTCTGGCCATAGTGATGGCCAACTAGCGCTGCCTGACAAATTTGATCACTTCATCCGCAGTTGGAAAAATGCTACTTGAAGTGCGAGATATTTCAAAGTTTCTCCGTGTGCTAGCATCGAGAGATCTTAAGGCGAGTGAAGAGAGTAAAAATTCTGCTGGATCATCTAATGCTAAAGCTTAGAGTTTTGACTGTGATTCTTACCAAAAGTGACAATAGTTGTTAACTAGTAATACAAATTTTAATTTTAGACAAGGGTAGTCAGCCTAATTTTTTTAAAAATTGTGGTCACAGGTCTTCTTCTTGAAAATGGCTTAGTGCCGAAACGTTGAACCAACTATTGTAAAAATAGTGTGAGGCCAATAAAGGATCAAATTTAAAAGACTGAACTACTATTTTCTTAGCCTCAAGACCAATATAGAATTAATATATGAATAATATTGCATTATATATACTCACTATGAAGAAATAATTGAATAATGAATAGATAATAAATAATGTGAGTATGTGGTAGAATAGTAAAGGACATAATGACGTCAGAGGTAGGGTCCAGCTTTGAGCTGGTTGTGATTGTAACTAAGTAACGTATCTCTGAGTGACCCCTTTGGATGGCGGCAAGAGTGTTACCTGCCTGTTAGTTGATAAAAGTGCATGCTCATATGCAATGAAAGCGTAATAAATATTAAATATTGAGGTTGGATTTATTAAAATTACCTGGTTTTACTTTAAAGAGAAATGAGGAAAAGATTGTTTATTGGGGTTCAAAGGCATAAAACCCTAAGGTCATCAATGCCATTGTCTATTTGTTTGTCTTTGTTAACTGATACCAAATCTTGTTTGGGTACCTTTTAATATTAATTTCTTCATCACACATTTTTTCTCGTACTTTTTAATAATTTATATTCTTGGCACTATCTATAATATAAATTAGATAGAATTAAATATTTAATTAAGACTATTTATACTATTTTATTTTAGCTTCTTTCTGGTATTATGTATTATTAATTATTTTTAATATGAAGAGAGGTGAGAAAAAAGAAAAAAATTAAATTTTTCTTAATAAATCGGTTTCCTTTAAGAATTTCACTACCGCTGCGACCTTATCCTCATTGGTACCAGGTGCATCCGAAATATTGCTTGTCACACCGAACTTGGCTAACCTGGTGGTGTAGAAAAAGCACTCTTGGAAAATATGTTTTACCGTAAGAAAGTCGTCGCAATACTGACACTTTGGGGGTGGCTGTTTTACTATAATATGTATGTGGGTAAGGTTGGTATGCCCTATTCTTAGTCTGGTTATAGCAACCTCCTCTCTTCGATTTGAGCGGTTTGAGGTATTCCACGGGGTCACTGATTTTTTTATGGTTTTTAATTTGCTCGGTGGGCTTTCATTCCACATGGCTTGCCAGTTTTCTATTATATTTTGTTTTAGGGGAAAACTCGTTTCTTGGGGTGTTAAAATGGCCGGGCCCCGTCCTGGGAGGTTAAGTGCCTGTTTCGCTGCTATGTCCGCGAGTTCGTTTCCTTTAATCCCCATATGGCTTGGCACCCAAATAAAGAAAATATTTTAACATCTGAAGGTAGGAATGTATTTTAAGCGCAGTTGGATGTTTGGGGTACATACTATTTAATCCCTTTAGAGAGCTCAATGAGTCGCTAACTATTGCAATATTGTTTTGTTCTATTGACATGGAGAAATGGAGTGCCGAGGCTATTGCATGTAGTTCAGCAGTATATACGCTGCATAACTTGTGTAATTTTAGTTTGTGAGTTAAAATGTGGGTGACAAAGGAGCAAGCAGTAGAATAATCGGATTTAGATCCATCAGTATAAATGATGAATGGTTCTCGGATGTTTTAAGGTAGTATTGAGAATTCGGATTTGTAATCGGAGGGAGAGGTATTATTTTTTGGAAGCCTGTTTAACCGGAGTATTATATTAGGTGGTTTGTGTGTCCATGAAGGTGTATAAACATCTTATTCGAATATGGGTATTTCTTTGAGAAATGATATTGGTGATTTAAACTTTTCAGATAACGGAAGCGTAGATTTTGGTTTTCTTTCGAATGTTTTTGAAAATTTCGGTTTGAAAATATATCTATGTGTTGGGTGTTCGGATTGTGGTAGTAGTTTTGAAATATAATTTATTGCCAGTGTATGTCTTCTGAATAAAAGAAGGGGTATTCCTGATTCTGAACACAGACTAAGAATAGGACTAGTGCGAAATGCCCCTGTTGCAATACGGATCCCGGCATGGTGTATGGGGTCAAGTTTGTTAAGTACGCGGAGTCGGGCGGATCCATAAACAAAACTGCCGTAGTCCAACTTGGAACAAACTAATGTGCGATATAAATTTATTAGCGTTTTTCTATCAGAGCCCCAGGAGGTACCAGAGAGATATTTTAGAATATTTAACCTTTTTGTCGCCTGTGTTTTTCCCATGAGAGCCTTCCATCGAATATCAGGCCCAAGAATTTGTGGCTATCAGTATATGGTAAGGGGGAGTTTGCCTGGTGAAAAACATTTAGTTTTTGTGGGTGAAAATTTGAGACCTTTATTTAGTGACCAGTTATTTATTCGGTTTTTGGCTTCTTGTAATTTGTATTTAAGGATATCGGTGTTTTCTGATCGGCATAGAATGGCTAAATCGTCTGCAAACAATAGTGGCTTGACCCCTTTTGGTAAATTTAGTGCCAATTCATTAATCGTGAGACAAAATAAGGTGGGACTCAATACACATCCCTGAGGTACACCGCTCACCTGTTCATACTCCTCAGATATTTCACATCCTATTCTTACCTTAAAGTGGCGGTTGGAGAGAAATTGCCATATATAATTGAACATGTTCCCTCTGATCCCCACGGATGATAGTTTTTTTAGGATTGATGAGTGGTCTATGCTGTCAAAAGCCTTATTCATATCAAAGAATATGGAAATCATGTGTTGTGAATTTAAGAAGGTATACTCGGCCTCGGCTTCCAATATTGCTAGGTGGTCTATAGTGCTACGTGCTTTGCGGAATCCACTCTGAAATAGCTGCAATAAGCCATTATTCTCTATTATCCACACCAGTCTTTTATTAATCATGCGCTCCATAATTTTGCTTAGACAGCTTGTTAAAAATATGGGGCGATAGCTATTTATGTCTCGTTTATCTTTTCCTTTTTTATATATTGGAATAACTATTGAGTCACGCCAGGAATCCGGGAAATACCCAGTGGTCCAAATGTGATTATAATAATCAAGCAGCCAATATTTGGTGTCATCCGGTAGGTTTTTAATCATATCATAATGAATTTGGTCAGGACCCGGTGATGAACCTTTGACCGAATTCAATGCATATTTTAATTCCCACATAGAGAAAGGGAGTTTGTAATGCAAGCTCTCGGAGGTATGTGAACTATCGAATGTGGGTTCTTCGGGATTTGGGTTATCTTTTCTACTTAAATATATTTGGTGATAGAATTTGGCAAATTCATTTGCTATTTGGCCTTGATCGTCTGATAATTGGCCATTAAGTAAGATGGTGTACCTAGATTGTGGAAAATGTTTATTGAGTTTGCGAACTTTATTCCATACCTCACTTAATGGAGTTGATGAGCTTATGGAACTTACGATTTTTTTCCATGAATCAGCCTTACATTGATTGAATATTCTCCTGCAAATAGCTCTTTGCTTTGTATATTCAATCATGTTTTCAGTGGTCATGGATTTTTTAAATTTCCTATAGGCTCTTCGACGAATTTTAATAGCCTTTTTGCAGAAGTCGTCGAACCATGGGACTAGGGGGCGGCTTGGAAGGCCAGACGTCTTTGGAATTGATGCCTTGGCTGCATTTATAATTGTATCCATAATGGCTTGACAACCGTCAACTATGTTTATATCAGAAGGAGATGTTGGAGGTGGTGAGGCTAAAGACGTGAAAAGAGGCCAATCGGCTTTATTGAGTACCCATTTTGGTGTTATGCGTGAGTTAATTGAGTTTGTAAATTATATAAGCAACGGAAAGTGATCGTAGGAGAAGATTAGTGACATCCAAAAAATTCTCTATAATTTTACCCCGCGTGTTGGTTTCTATTTTACCCCCATAGAAGATGGTGTCCATTGAGGTCTCCAAGGAAAAGGACAGGGTGGGGCAATTGATTATAGATATCGAGGAAGTGTTGAGTTTCTATATTTCGGTCTTGAGGCAAATAGATAGAGCATACGGAAAACGTGAAATTTCGATGGACTTTTACTGCAACGGTTTGAAGATGAGAGGCTATTGTAATTGGTTCGGAGTGTACCGATTCGTGTATAGCTATTAAGACTCCGTGGTGGCTGTGATTTGCATTAGGGCTATCTTTCCGGTAAATTTCGAAATTTTTAATGTTAATTTTATCTCTGGTTGTTAGATGGGTTTCCTGGAGAGCAATGCAAAATGGATCTATATCACGTATAAGTATTTTTAAGTCATTAAAATGAGTTTTTAAACCATTGCAGTTCCATTGGACTATTGACATTTTAATTTTATTTGATTAGAGTTATAGACAAAAAAAAAAAAAAATAAATATATATATATATATATATATATATATATATATACATATATATATAATAAAATTAAGTGACGTAATACGTGATAGAATTATGTAGATTACATTTATAATATTGATATAAATAATAAGGAGAATGTTTGTGTAATTATATTTTTAGTTTGCTTTATTAGATTTTTTCGGAGGTCGACCTCTTTTAGATTTTTGGACTTCAAATCCATCATCATCGATTTCATTATTAGCCCTAAATGAGGAAAAGTTTTTAATGATAATGCAAATGTTTAGATATTAAAGGAACAATTATTTAATCTATTGATGTGTGAATGAACATTATAACCTACTGGTATTTGCTCTATGATTTATAAGTATGGTCTTTCACTTTTAATATGTATTAGCAATAAAAATGTTGCTTGAAAAATGAGTTATAATTAAATAAATTATGTTTGTTGTAATGCTTGCACATCAAAAAGTTTCTCTGACAGGTTAATGAACATAAACTGCATTCAATATTAATTTTAACAATTTTTAATGATAAATTGAATTAACTATTGTTAATAAAATATTTTTTAATCATATACTGCATGATGTTTTAATTTCTGTGTTGCACTTAAGCATCTAAAATGAATAAATGAACTTGCTTGTCAATCCTACATTTTCTCATTTAAATATTTTTTCATTTTCACTTCCATTTTTTCATTTTCATTTATCATTTTCATTTTTTCATTTTCATTTTTTCATTTTCTATTCTTTAAAGTTGGATCCCAACAAAAACAATGTAACAAAAATGAACTGGGATCTATCATAAATTGAATGGGATCTATCTAAAATGAATAAATAAACTTGCTTGTCAGTCCTACATTTTCTCATTTAAATATTTTTTCATTTTCACTTCCATTTTTTCATTTTCATTTATCATTTTCATTTTTTCATTTTCATTTTTTCATTTTCTATTCTTTAAAGTTGGATCCCAACAAAAAAAATGTAACAAAAATGAACTGGGATCTATCATAAATTGGCTCACCCGAGCTCCATTTAGGTGGGCGGTTTGTTTAGGAATGTCTCCTCAATCATTCGAACTTCAAGTGGACACGGCACTGTTCCAGAGGTGCTTTCACCTAGCGGCGACAAGAAGAAGAAAAGTCTGCAGGCGGTGACAAGGCGGGATTAAGAGCCTTTCAAAAAATAGGCACCTCATGTTCGGCCAAACCAAGTTAATTTTATTGTCTATCATAAGTTCATTCAACCTGAATGAGTAATCACAACACCTCATTGACCCACCTGGAGCCAGAAGGAGGAGAGAAATGGAGAAGAAAACAGGGCAGTTAATAGAAGAAGAAGCACCCAGATGAGTAAAACAGCTTAATTAAATTCAACCTTAGAATAGATCCATCAGTTCATATATTCACAAAATGCAACAGTCTATATCTAAATTTAATTAACTCACTAACATCAAATGTATCCTGAATTTGGCAAACCCCCCCCCTAATTTTCTTCACATGTAACAATAGCCTATTATATTCAGTTATTATCAAAATAGTTTCATTCCTTACAGTCCACTCCATAATGCCCATTATTAATTAATTTTTATAAGGTAATAAATATCTCCTCCCAAAGAGAATATCTTAAACATATAGGTGTTAAATATCTTAAATATATCGGGTGGCGAGAGGTTGCTAAACTTGAAGCAGGAGCCAAGAGACAGTACTGGGCAGCCATATCTATAGGGCCAGCATAGCCCTCAGCCCTAAGAAGAGTGGGTCTTAGGCCATCCTTTTCTTCTTAATCTAAGCATTAAGAACATGTCCGGCTAAGAACAGGCAAGGGGACCGAGATGGCAGGGAGAAAAGCAGGCGGCACTTTAATGGACTTAATATCACACACACAGGGGCAAGCAGGTCCAACATTTAATTCATGTATTTATTTGATTCAATATATGTATTATACCATAACCAGTAAAATCTAAGCTTAGAAAATGACCTTTTTATTTATTGTATTAAAATAAATATTTCATATCAAAACATGCACAGTAATGACCTTTGATCAGAGCCAATCTCATCATGTTATACAGTCCACTAAAATAAGTCTTTTCATTTATACATCAGTAAATTATAATTAATGGTGGGCAGACCGGGCAAGCCGATGCCCATCATTAAACAGAAGTTTTCTTTTCTTCTTATTTAATAAATGTTTTTGATTAAAAGATTTTTCTTTCTTTCACATAAAGATAATAATATTAATATAGGCATAATTTTAATCCCAAATTGGTTGTACACAATATTCAGTGCCCCATACACACCTTTAGGAGAAGTCTAATGATTGCAGGAGGAGTAGATATAGTTCTTATTATAAAAAATTTTAATTAGTACACAGCAACAATTATGGCATCCCCTGTGGGGATAGTACACAGCCTAATACTAACATTAAAAATAGAGAACCAAACCAACCAAATAGAGAACCAATCAAAATTTATACAAAAATAAAGAAACAGAAAAAACAAATAAAAAATTAATTACACAGATAAACTAGAAGAAAAAATAGATAGAGATAATAATAATAAAACAAATACTAACATAATGTAATAATACTGTATACATGTATACATGTAATAATACTACAAATTCAAATACATACCACAATTAACAGATAAATTAAAACAGGTATTCATCACATACGAACACCATAATATAAAACTGGGATGTACAATACAAACAAATTACAAAACTATATAACTAATATGAAAGATAAAATAGAAAAACTGGAAAAACTAAACGTAATTTATGAAATAGGATGTAAAAACTGTAAGAAAAAATACATCGGAGAAACCTCTAAAAACCAGAATAATACAACACAAAAATAATTGCTGAAATGTAAAAAATACAAAAGCAACAGCATTATTTTAACATAGCTTAAAAAATAACCACACCTTTGATTTCGATAGCACTAAAATATTCGACATAGTACAAAATACAAAAAAATAGGAAAATCGAAGAAGCCATAGACATTACAAAAACCATATAAAATCCAACTATAAAACAGACACAAAACATTTAAACAACCATTATGCTCACATAATAAAAAAATGATAGGAACAAAACCACAACGAAAAACGAACACAGAGAAAGAGGGATGAAGGTGACAGGATAATCTGTAACCCAAAGTCCACTAAGTAGCTACAGTTATAACAAGTGACAATGAAATTAGTCCAGAGCCAAAAAAAGTGTAACAAATAAGCTAATAATGTAAAATAAGGAAATGGCAGTTATATTTTCATATACAGTGAGCAAAAAAAAAGTATTCTTACACCACATTTTTCAGTCAAAAATATTTTTATTTATGTTTTCAACATGAAGTAACAATAGATAACTATTAGAAACTTAATTTTTCATTACTTGTACAAAATATAAAATTTTGTAAGAATAATATCATAATATTCAAATTTGAAGTGCAAAAAAAAATATTCGTACACTTAGCTAACCCAAAGAAAATTTAATAAATATCAGTCTATATTAGGTTTAGTTTTTTTCAGGGTACTCTTTTGCATTCATCACAGCTTTGAGTCTTCTTAGCATTGATTCCACAAGCCTCTTGGTCTCCTCTTGCCTATTTTCTTTCCCAGCTTTCTTTAAACGGTTTATTAACTCATTTCGAGAGGAACAACAATTCTTTCGGACTTTTGATTCCAGGAGCGCCCATAAATGTTCAATTGGATTAAGATCCGGTGATTGTGGGGGTGTTTTGAGCATTTTATAGTGACCATTCTTTGGTTTTTTTGGCCGTGTGCTTGGGATCGTTGTCCTGTTGAAAAATATATGTGCTCTGCGTTCCTAACTTTCTCACATTTATTTAAATTATGTCGCAACACATCAATATATTTGTCAGCATTCATATTAACGTCTATAAAGGCTAATTTACCAACTCCTTTGGCACTCATACATCCCCAAACCATGACACTGCCCCCTCTGTGCTTCACAGTGGGTTCTAGATTTTGGGGTTCGAAAGCCTTCCCTTTTTTCCTCCAAACAAATTTTTTCCCATCGTATGCATATATATTATATTTTTTTTCATCTGAAAACAACACATTTCCCCAAAATGTGTTGCGTTTATGAACATGCTCTCGCGCAAACACAAATCTTTTCTTTCTGTGTTTTTCATTTATAAAAGGGTTCTTTCTTGCCGCTCTCCCCCTATAGCCAGCCTCATGTAGCCGATTCCTCACGGTTTGGGGTGTTACAGATTTTCCATAAACTGACGCGATGTGTTCCGAAATCTCTCGAGTACTTATTTTGGGATTTTTTGCCACTTTATGAACAATTTTCCGAGATTCTCGCACTGTCAGTAAAAGTTGTTTTATTGTCCACTGATCCGGATTTAATTTTTTTTTATTTATGATAATTGCACTGCAGTATGAGGTACTCCCACCTTCTCTCCCAATATACCGGAAACTTAAACCCTGCTGAAAATGTTTCAAAACTCAATTCTTTGGACCTGCGACCCATTGCCGAAGAAATATTGTTTAGTAATTAACTGGACAAACTGTTTCTCATGGATTATTATCCTTCGATCCTCAGGAGTAAAGGATTATAGATAGCAGGTTCAAGCACCGTTCCGATAGGAACAATAGTAGGGTATAAATGGCGGTTCTGGCACACTTTTTTGAGGAAGGATCAGGTACCCACTTCTGGGCATAGCCGCCATTTTGTTTTTGGCTTCTCTGAGACTATATAAGGGGAGCGCGGTCTCACTCTTTCTCATCATAAAAGTAAAACCTTGTTACTGGTGCATGCAGCATACCAAACTTCCCTTCCTTAAAATGCCCAAAGGCAATAAAAGCGACTATAGAATTAAGAATATATATATTTTTTTTGTATTTATATATATGCATCTTATTAATAAATAATCTCCTCGGAGGGTTAGAAAAAAAAAAGAAAAAAAAAAAAACTTTCTCATTCTGTTAGGTGTTGCGCTAGAGTGAACATCGTCTAGTCTCCTTAACGGCTTTAGTAAAAATCGTTTATTCTATTTTTTTTTTTGGGAAGTTGAATTTTTTCTTTTATTTATTTTTTTTTTTTTTTGTTGCATAATTATACAGTTTTTTTTGTTTAGTGTGGATTCAAATTATTTATTAGCAGCGGCTTTTTTTTTGTTTTTTCACAAGTAATTTATAATTTTTCATTTCGTTGTTTTTAATATTTTCGAAAGTTATTATTTTATTTTAATTTTTATTTTTAACATTTTTATTGTAAATATATAACTGTAAAGTTAGATTCATTTTCGGATCACATATTCCTCGAGGTTCTATAGAATTTTGACTTTCTTTTATTATGTCATTAAATAAGTGTCAGTACTGCGACATGCCTTTTAGCAGGGGGGACAATAAGGTCCGTCATGAAAATTCCTGTCGGAATACTCAGCAACGACGCACATGTTTTACCTGCGGTACGATTTTTCAATCTCAAAAGGAATGTATGAAGCATTTACGTTCTTGTCAATTAGGATTACCTGTAGTCATGGCAAAGAGGGCTCGAATCGATGCTGCTATGGGGCATCTCTATGAGGTGGAAACTTCACACGGGGGGATCCTTAAAACGTTCTTTCTTCCATCCACTGAAACTATAGACACAGTTGAATTCCTAAATTCCCAGAAGGAGACTATATATAGCTTACTTAAAGATTACATGGAAAAAACTATTTCCCCTGTAAAGTACAATTTGGTCTTGGAGGCAACGTTTGAAAATATTGTGGGTGAAACTTGTGACAGAGCTTTTAAGACCAAGAACGTAATATTGTTTGAAGACTCTCCCATTTTGGATAGCTTGAGCTCCAGCTACAAAAAGATAAAAACTGAGATAGAAGAATCTACTTTGAAGGGAAGCGGTTGGACTATTAAACAACAACATTGACGGCGTACTACTCCGTATTAACCGGTTTAAGCCGATAGGAGGCTCGAGTTTTATCCCTTTGCCCCCACTTATAGCCAATAAGAAAGCCATTATTAATGTGAAAAATAACGATGATCGATGCTTCATGTACGCCGTACTATCTCCCCTTATGGAAATACACCCAGACCGCCAAAGCAAATATAAAAATCATCAGCAAAGCTACAACATTAGTTGCATTTCTTTCCCCACGAGTGCAATCAATAATTCCAGAGCCTTGTTACTTTTATTTCTTTCTTTGGTGATTTACAACTGTCATTATTCAAGTAAAAATAACGTATAGACCTATAGTATCAACATATTTCTTACTTCTTCGTTCTGGTATTCTTATTTTAATTTCATATTTCTGTTGTCATTTTAAATGATTTTAAACATTCTTAGGACGTATTCTGCTGCTATTTGTTCATTTTTTCAACTTTTATAACAAATGAGGACGTTTATAACAACTAAACATATAATTTCTTTCTTTCTTACATCTTCCTTCCGTTAATTTTTTTTTTTTTTTAATTTCATCTTTTTTGATATAATTTTAACGATTTTCATTTAAATTCTCATGCATTTTTCTTTATTATTTACCAATTCAACAACGTTTATGACAAATTTCATGACAATTTCTTTCTTTCTTCCTTCTTCATTCCGGTATTTTTTTAAAATTTCATATCTGCTATTAAGATTTCATATCATTTTGTAAGGTTTTTATGTAATTTGATAAGATTTCAACAATTTCTGTACAAATTATCACACATTTTCTACATTTTTACAACTTTTATAACAATTAGACATATAATTTCTTTACTTCTTACTTCTGCGTACCGTTATGTTTCTTTTAATTTCGCATTTTCCAGTCATTTTGTTAGATTTTAACAATTTTCGTTCAAATTCTAATGCATTTTTTCAACATTTTTCCAGCTTTTAAAGTTTATAACAAATGACCATATATTTTCTTACTTCTTCGATCCAATACTTTTCTTGGTTGACATATCTTTTCTTATAAGTTTATAAGATTTTAACAATTTTCTTGCAAATTCTTTTGCATCACCTACATTTATTAAAAATTTTATAACAAATAAACATATAATTTCTTTATTTCTTACTTATTCATACCGATATTTTTCTTCGGTTTTGATATATATATATTTTTTTTTTCATAATTTTATAATATTTTAACAATTTTCTGGCAAATTCTAATGCATTTTTAACATTTTTTACAGCTTTTATATAAATTTAACAAAGTTTATAACAAACGATCATATATTTTCTTACTTCTTCGATCCAATATTTTTCTTGGTTTACATATCTTTTCTTATAATTTTATTAGATTTTAACAATTTTCATACAAATTCTAATGCATTTTCAACATTTTTACAGCTTTTATATAAATTTAACAAACTTTATAACAAACGATCATATATTTTCTTACTTCTTCGATCCAATATTTTTCTTGGTTTACATATCTTTTCTTATAATTTTATTAGATTTTAACAATTTTCATACAAATTCTAATGCATTTTCAACATTTTTACAGCTTTTATTTAAATTTAACAAACTTTATAACAAACGATCATATATTTTCTTACTTCTTTCATCCAATATTTTTTTTTTTTTTTTCTTGGTGTACATATCTTTTCTTATAATTTTATAAGATTTTAACAATATTTGTACAAATTCTAATGCATTTTCAACATTTTTACAGCTTTTATATAAATTTAACAAAGTTTATAACAAACGATCCTATATTTTCATATTTCTTCGATCCAATATTTATCTTGGTTTTCATATCTTTTCTTATAATTTTATAAGGTTTTTTACAATTTTCATACAAATTCTAATGCATTTTCAACATTTTACAGCTTTTATAGAAATTTAAAAAAGTTTATAACAAACAATCATATATTTTCATAATTCTTCAAACCAATATTTTTCTTGGTTTTCGTATTTATCCAGTCACTTTGTTAGATTTCATCAATTTTCTCACAAATTATAAGGCATTTTCAACATTTTTACAACTTTTATATAAATTTAACAAAGTTTATAACAAACGATTATATATTTTCTTACTTCTTCAAACCAATATTTTTCTTGGTTTTCGTATTTTTCCAGTCACTCTGTTAGATTTTAGCAATTTTCTCACAAATTATAAGGCATTTTCAACATTTTTACAACTTTTATATAAATTTAACAAAGTTTATAACAAATGACTATATATTTTCTTACTTCTTCGATCCACTATTTTATCTTGGTTTACATATCTTTTCTTATAATTTTATAAGATTTTAACAATTTTCGTACAAATTCTAATGCATTTTCAACATTTTTACAGCTTTTATATAAATTTAACAAAGTTTATAACAAACGATCCTATATTTTCATACTTCTTCGATCCAATATTTATCTTGGTTTTCATATCTTTTATTATAATTTTATAAGATTTTAACAATTTTCATACATATTCTAATGCATTTTCAACATTTTACAGCTTTTATAGAAATTTAAAAAAGTTTATAACAAACAATCATATATTTTCATAATTCTTCAAACCAATATTTTTCTTGGTTTTCGTATTTTTCCAGTCACTTTGTTAGATTTTAGCAATTTTCTCACAAATTATAAGGCATTTTCAACATTTTTACAACTTTTATATAAATTTAACAAAGTTTATAACAAATGACTATATATTTTCTTACTTCTTCCGTCCACTATTTTTTCTTGGTTTACATATCTTTTCTTATAATTTTATAAGATTTTAACAATTTTCGTACAAATTCTTTTGCATCACCTACATTTATTACAATTTTTTAACAAATAAACATATAATTTCTTTATTTCTTACTTCTTCGTATCGTTATGTTTTCTTTTAATTTCGTATTTTTTCCAGTCATTTTTTTAGATTTTAACAATTTTCGTACAAATTCGTATGCATTTTCAACATTTTTACAGCTTTTATATAAATTTAACAGAGTTTATAACAAATAAACATATAATTTCTTTATTTCTTACTTCTTCGATCCACTATTTTTTCTTGGTTTACATATCTTTTCTTATAATTTTATAAGATTTTAACAATTTTCTGACAAATTCTTGTGCATCTTCTACATTTATTACAAATTTTTTAACAAATAAAAATATAATTTCTTTATTTCTTACTTCTTTATACCGTTATGTTTTCTTTTAATTTCGTATTTTTTTCCAGTCATTTTGTTAGATTTTAACAATTTTCATACAAATTCTAATGCATTCTTAACATTTTTACAGCTTTTATATAAATTTAACAAAGTTTATTACAAATAAACATTTAATTTCTTTATTTCTTACTTTTTCGATCCAATATTTTCCTTTGGTTTTCGTATTTCTGTTATAATTTTAACGATTTTAGAATAAAATCTGCTGCATTTTCATAGTTTCATGAAAACCTTCAAAACACACAAATCGCATTTACAACAAATAATACTCTCTTTCGTACTTATTCATTGTGATATTTTTCTTTTTTTTCACATTTCGATCATCATTTTATAAAAATTTTATCAATTTCAGGTCAAAATTTACTGTATTTTCATTGAATTTCATGAATTTTGGTACTTGAAACATTATTTCGAAGATTTTCCTTTCCCCCAATACCGAAAACTATCGATTTTATTCGATTATGTAAATTGAAAAAAATCTCTGCATTTATGGAAATCGTACAATTACTTCCAAACTTATAGTGTTTTTAATTTTTTTTTTTTGTACATTGAGTAAAATAATCATCTCCATAATAGTATTATTATTCCCATGTTAGATAACTGTTTAATATTGCGTGCGAAATATTTTCATGGAACAACTAATACATATGTCCACAAGATAGTCATTTTAGTAAATTTATTTTTCATTTCAATGATAGATGATATCAGAGAAAATCATATCAAACCTGTTTTAATATTGTTGTTTTTTTTTTTTTTTTTGATTTGTTCATATGATTAACTTATATTTTTTAACTTTCAAAGGAATTACACACTGTATAATTTAAATATTCACTATGCATCATTTATACACGATACATAAATTTATACATTATACACACTTACACAATATACTCATAACATAGACAATATACATTCAACACACATAAATACATAAAATACGTTATAAACACATACATACGAAATATATACTATACGCGCATAAATACGCGATATACTGTAAACACACACACACACACACACACACACACACACACACACACACACTGAAATATATACATATATTATCACACAACAGTAGGGAGGAAATGCCGGTTCTGGGACCTCAATTTGGGGAGCCAAATTGGACTTTGGACCCTAGGCTTGCCCAGCCTTAACCACCACTTGGTCCAGGGGCAAACCAACCTTAACCACCACGTGATCTTAATCCCTAATCCCCTAATTAATCCTTAATCCCCCAATTAATCCCTAATCCACAATTAATCCCTAATCCCTGGCAAAATGAGGGGCGCCATAACCGGCAATTACTCCCTACTGTTGTGTGATAATATATGTATATATTTCAGTGTGTGTGTGTTTATTGTATATCGCGTATTTATGCGCGTATAGTATATATTTCGTATGTATGTGTTTATAACGTATTTTATGTATTTATGTGTGTTGAATGTATATTGTCTATGTTATGAGTATATTGTGTAAGTGTGTATAATGTATAAATTTATGTATCGTGTATAAATGATGCATAGTGAATATTTAAATTATACAGTGTGTAATTCCTTTGAAAGTTAAAAAATATAAGTTAATCATATGAGCAAATCAAAAAAAAAAAAAAAAAAAACAACAATATTAAAACAGGTTTGATATGATTTTCTCTGATATCATCTATCATTGAAATGAAAAATAAATTTACTAAAATGACTATCTTGTGGACGTATGTATTAGTTGTTTCGTGAAAATATTTCGCAAGCAGTATTAAACAGTTATCTAACATGGGAATAATAATACTATTATAGAGATGATTATTTTACTCAATGTACAAAAAAAAAATTAAAAACGCTATAAGTTTGGAAGTAATTGTACGATTTACATAAATGTAGAGATTTTTTCAATTTACATAATCGAATAAAATCGATAGTTTTCGGTATTAGGGGAAAGGAAAATCTTCGAAATAATGTTTCAAGTACCAAAATTCATGAAATTCAATGAAAATACAGTAAATTTTGACCTGAAATTGATTAAAATTTTATAAAATGATGATCGAAATATGAAAAAAAAGAAAAATATCAGAACGAATAAGTACGAAAGAGAGTATTATTTGTTGTAAATATTCTAAAATCGTTAAAATTATAACAGAAATATGAAAACCAAAGAAAAATATTGGATCGAAAAAGTAAGAAATAAAGAAATTAAATGTTTATTTGTTATAAACTTTGTTAAATTTATATAAAAGCTGTAAAAATGTTGAAAATGCATTAAAATTTGCACGAAAATTGTTAAAATCTAACAAAATGACTGGAAAAAAAATACGAAATTAAAAGAAAACACAATGGTATAAAGAAGTAAGAAATAAAGAAATTATATTTTTATTTGTTAAAAAAATTGTAATAAATGTAGAAGATGGACATGAATTTGTCAGAAAATTGTTAAAATCTTATAAAATTATGAAAAAAAAAAAATATATATATATCAAAAACCAAAGAAAAATATTGGATTGGATCGAAAAAGTAAGAAATAAAGAAATTATATGTTTAATGTTATAAACTCTGTTAAATTTATATTAAAGCTGTAAAAATGTTGAAAATGCATACGAATTTGTACGAAAATTGTTAAAATCTAAAAAAATGACAGGGAAAAATACGAAATTAAAAGAAAACATAACGATACGAAGAAGTAAGAAATAAAGAAATTATATGTTTATTTGGTAAAAAGTTGTAATAAATGTAGGTGATGCACAAGAATTTGTACGAAAATTGTTAAAATCTTATAAAATTATAAGAAAAGATATGTAAACCAAGAAAAAATAGTGGATCGAACAAGTAAGAAAATATATAGTCATTTGTTATAAACTTTGTTAAATTTATTTAAAAGTTGTAAAAATGTTGAAAATGCCGTATAATTTGTACGAAAATTGCTAAAATCTAACAAAGTAACTGGAAAAATACGAAAACCAAGAAAAATATTGGTTTGAAGAAGTAAGAAAATATATAATCGTTTGTTATAAACTTTGTTAAATTTATATAAAAGATGTAAAAATGTTGAAAATGCGTTAGAATTTGTACGAAAATTGTTAAAATCTTATAAAATTATAAGAAAAGATATGTAAACCAAGAAAAAAAAAAAAATATTGGATCGAAGAAGTAAGAAAATATATGCTCATTTGTTATAAACTTTGTTAAATTAATATAAAAGCTGTAAAAATGTTGAAAATGCATTAGAATTTGTATGAAAATTGTTAAAATCTAACAAAATGACTGGAAAATGCGAAATTAAAAGAAACATAACGGTACGCAGAAGTAAGAAGTAAAGAAATTATATGTCTAATTGTTATAAAAGTTGTAAAAATGTAGAAAATGTGTGATAATTTGTACAGAAATTGTTGAAATCTTATCAAATTACATAAAAACCTTACAAAATGATATGAAATCTTAATAGCAGATATGAAATTTTAAAAAAATACCGGAATGAAGAAGGAAGAAAGAAAGAAATTGTCATGAAATTTGTCATAAACGTTGTTGAATTGGTAAATAATAAAGAAAAATGCATGAGAATTTAAATGAAAATCGTTAAAATTATATCAAAAAAGATGAAATTAAAAAAAAAAAAAAATTAACGGAAGGAAGATGTAAGAAAGAAAGAAATTATATGTTTAGTTGTTATAAACGTCCTCATTTGTTATAAAAGTTGAAAAAATGAACAAATAGCAGCAGAATACGTCCTAAGAATGTTTAAAATCATTTAAAATGACAACAGAAATATGAAATTAAAATAAGAATACCAGAACGAAGAAGTAAGAAATATGTTGATACTATAGGTCTATACGTTATTTTTACTTGAATAATGACAGTTGTAAATCACCAAAGAAAGAAATAAAAGTAACAAGGCTCTGGAATTATTGATTGCACTCGTGGGGAAAGAAATGCAACTAATGTTGTAGCTTTGCTGATGATTTTTATATTTGCTTTGGCGGTCTGGGTGTATTTCCATAAGGGGAGATAGTACGGCGTACATGAAGCATCGATCATCGTTATTTTTCACATTAATAATGGCTTTCTTATTGGCTATAAGTGGGGGCAAAGGGATAAAACTCGAGCCTCCTATCGGCTTAAACCGGTTAATACGGAGTAGTACGCCGTCAATGTTGTTGTTTAATAGTCCAACCGCTTCCCTTCAAAGTAGATTCTTCTATCTCAGTTTTTATCTTTTTGTAGCTGGAGCTCAAGCTATCCAAAATGGGAGAGTCTTCAAACAATATTACGTTCTTGGTCTTAAAAGCTCTGTCACAAGTTTCACCCCACAATATTTTCAAACGTTGCCTCCAAGACCAAATTGTACTTTACAGGGGAAATAGTTTTTTCCATGTAATCTTTAAGTAAGCTATATATAGTCTCCTTCTGGGAATTTAGGAATTCAACTGTGTCTATAGTTTCAGTGGATGGAAGAAAGAACGTTTTAAGGATCCCCCCGTGTGAAGTTTCCACCTCATAGAGATGCCCCATAGCAGCATCGATTCGAGCCCTCTTTGCCATGACTACAGGTAATCCTAATTGACAAGAACGTAAATGCTTCATACATTCCTTTTGAGATTGAAAAATCGTACCGCAGGTAAAACATGTGCGTCGTTGCTGAGTATTCCGACAGGAATTTTCATGACGGACCTTATTGTCCCCCCTGCTAAAAGGCATGTCGCAGTACTGACACATGTTCACTCTAGCGCAACACCTAACAGAATAAGAAAGAGTGAGACCGCGCTCCCCTTATATAGTCTCAGAGAAGCCAAAAACAAAATGGCGGCTATGCCCAGAAGTGGGTACCTGATCCTTCCTCAAAAAAGTGTGCCAGAACCGCCATTTATACCCTACTAACAATTATCGTATCATTAATACTATCCTTTGTGTACGAATACCTTTTTTGCTTACAAATTACTAAAATATTAATGTCAATACATTTGCATCGGATTTAGAACTTTGGTGCTGCATAATACTAACATAAAATTAAGTTTGTAATTGATATCTGCCATTATTTCAAGCTACAACCATTACAGTGACTGATCTGACCAAAAAATGGGGTGTACGAATACTTTTTATGCCCACTGTATACCAACTTTAAATATGGACAATGGGCGATGAACCAAAAATTTGTAAACATAGAAGAGACTCCTTCATTAAAGAAAATCCTTGAACAAACTACCCTTCCTCACTAAAGTGAATCATATAACCTAGTAGAAAATAGAAATATTAGTTCAAGGTGTTAATGGACAAACCATTAGTGTATGATAACATTTTTTTTATTTTTTATTTTTCTATTAAAACTATTAGAATAATATGTCGTATTCGTGAATTTCCCCACCGTATTTTATATAATGAAATATATCCAAACAAAATAAAATCAGATTGAAAAAATAAGGATTATTCATGAAAGAAACTTTTAAAAACAGAGAGTGGGGCCTACTAATTCTGTTCTGTTCGGTTCTCCACAAAAATACGCCAACATTAGCGCGCGCGTTCCGTTTGAAGTACCGACAGCTGACAGATAAGGCGAATGTGTGTCGGCCCGATGGTACACATTAGAGAATCGAAGCACATTCGGCCCCGAATGCGCTAATGTGGTTGTGTGCGCTAATTCACAGTGTTGCAAGCAGAATTTCACAAAACTACAAAATAATATCCCAATAATTAATTCTAACATTTAATAGGTATAAGGAAATTTTGGATAACTTAATATGAATGTGGCTATAGATTTTTTTTCTTTTTCTCTTGCATAGTGACCCTATGTAAAAGGAGTTATTTGATGACGTGCGTATTTCATGCGATAGGGCATATTATACATATTAATGTACATAAGAAAAAAACTGTGTTATTGTAATAAAGTAGTGAAAGTAAATACAAACAAAAAAAAAGTAAATAAATGAAAAAATAAAAATTTTACAATACCTTAAGATTGTTGTTAACAAAATTTTAAACGTTCTTATAAGGTTGAAATGGTACCATTTAAATAGTTAATGGTTAGGGAAACATCTAAGAAGTGGACGATGGTTTATTCATACAATGTTTAAATAAAGTTATAAAAGTTGAGAATTAATAAGTTAAAATATTAATGTTTAATACGATGCTAGTACTTGTAGCCTAAATAACCTGTTTAATAAAGGAATTGTATATAATATAATTCAAAATAAAATATATTAAATATAATAAAAGAATAGTATTAAATACAATTAAATTAAATTAAATAAATTAGATAAATAAACTTGAAAGAAAAAGTACGTATCTGGTGTAACAATCTTAAGTCATCATCAGTCAATCATCAATAACCCTTTCTTGACCTCATAAGAAACACAAATAACACCCACCGAAGCCTTTCCTTTTCCGATCCCTAATTTCAATTTATAAACATTAACACGTTCATGCCGGCGTACACCACCGGTGGCTCACATTAGAATGCCTCCTCGGCCAAATAATTAGATCTTTGATACTTATTGACAGCCGAAAAAGAATACCTGAGAGTCACCGCTCTCGTTTCGACACATTTTAATATTTCATTCTCTGACAAGAGAACAGTTACTCGATTTCAGGTGACATGGCAGCCAAAGTACTAAGAAATAATTTCTATATAGCTGAAAATAAAAATAATAAAAATTTAACGTAAATTCAATTATTTTTATATTTATTTGTATTTATTTATATACTTACAAAAGTATAAGCATTTATTTTTTAATAACAATTATAATTAATATCGTGTTATAAACAGAACTAGGAGGATAGTATTTTTTATTGTTTACTTTATTATTGTTGGATCGCCAATACTGTATAATGCTCTGGAATAGCTCCCGTCCGATAAAGCGAAAAGCATTAAACAGTCCCGGCCTGAACGTGTCAATGGTATAAAACAATCTGGTGCGATGCGCGCAACACAAAACATTCACTTACGAACTTACTTAGATTAGGTGTTTCGATCATATGTAAACGCCATTTCTCAACTTTCCGCATTTATATGCTTACATTAGTATATATCCATAAGTATCGCAATACTTTCTCTTACTATATATTTAATACTAGCAGACCCGGCCACGCGTTGCTGTGGCTCAGTAGTTATATCCTAATATTTTTAAACAAATACAGTAATACCAATATTCATTGATAAAGATGAAAACCTTTCAGCTAATCATAATCCAACGTGATTGAGAATAGAGCATTACACCATTTAAAAGTATTTGGTAAAGAATATAGCAAAGTTAACGTTTTTATTTTTTACATCTCATACTTCAATGTAGTTTGATTAAAAAGGAGCTGGTTGTGTTTACGACTCACAGAGCTGCCAACACTATCGCCCTTTTTTTATGGATCGGTATAAACTAACTCGAAATGGCTATATTTTTCCACTAATTTTAAAAAGAATGACTGAAGTAAGTTTTGATAACCTCAGCCATTGATCTATTGATTATTGGCCTAACACTACTTCAATTTGGTATTGTTAGTTTAACAACGGGTTTAATTTTGCTCAGGGTCATGTTAACGCGTCATATATGTCCTTTTGATAGGCGTTTTTCTCAATTTCTTTGAGACCTCGATTTCCCAACCCTTCGGCTAATAAGTGTTCGGTAGGAGGGTGGTGTGTTGAAGCTTTTAATTTAGCAATATATTTGAGTGATAATAAATCTCTTCTTAAAGAGGTTTTTACATAATACAATTAAGAATTTTTATTTATTCAAGTACTAATTTGTTCAAAATGTTTTGGGTTAACCTGTTTTTTTTTTTTTTTTAACACAAACCAAAGATTTGATGGTTTCCACACACGTGAGCAGGCGATACCCATTTCCCACGTGAGTTATGCCATTGCCCAAGGGAAAAACACGGATTTTCAAAGTCCAAGTGGACATTGTTTGCCCTTGGGATTTGTTTATGGTCATGGCAAAAGCCAAACGAATAGGATATTGAAGCCTTTTAAATTTTATTGAAAATTCTGTCGGTTCCAAGGGAATAGGTGGCAACAGGGCGATATCTCCTGTAAACCTTCCAGGTAACATTTTTCCTTCAATAACATTTGCTGTGATCCTTTTAATGACCAAACGTGTACCGTTGCACTATTGAGGTGGATTTAAGTTACGAAGAAGAATGATCGGTGAGCCAATATTCAACTGGAGATTGTTTGGGTATATATCCAGGGAATTAAAAAATTCAGATGGGAAATTTACGGCTTCGTTTACATCTAGAACATTGTCAATTGATTTTGGAAGTTTATTTCATCGAAATCAACATTTTTTGCTGCCAAAAAAGCACGACTACCCAGCCACTTATAGTCCAAATAATTGTTCAAAATATCAGGAAAGACACTTTATATTAGTTCATTTTTCGTCTATACAGCAGTGGAGAAATTTTCTGGTAATTTGATAAATTTTGATTTCGATACAGCTAGCTCTATTTCACCGTTTCCAATATAGAGCAATTGTTTAAAAAATATATCTGCCGATGGATTATTTTGCAGTAGTACTCTCATATTTATGGCGGATAAATCTGAAACTTGAGGTTACCCAAATAACAATTATTCCTGTTCAGTAGAGGTGTAATAATCATTAAATGTAAAATTTAAAAAATGCCGCGATTTGTAATCCTTTCTTAATCAACAATCATTTAAAGATAAGTAAATATCATTTCCAATAATAGCCTATTTTAAATTAAAGAAAGGATTAAAATCTTCGCTAACATTTCTTAAATTTTACATTTAAAGATAATTACAACTTAGGAAGTAACAGCCTCTATTCGATTGGGATTAAATTTTCTCAACTTTAAATTATTGTTGATAAAGGAGGAATTACAAATCTTCACTGACATTTTTTAAATTTTACATTTTAGATCTCGGGATAAAAATGATAAAAAGGTTTGGTAAAATAAAAAAACACTGTATTTAAATAATAATAACAAAACGAATAATGAAAATAAAGAAACTTCTGTTAAATAAATTAACTGTAAATATAATATTAAAGTCTTAATTATGCAGTTCTTTAGCAAATCACAAAGTATCCCACAACACCTAATCAAAACACACCCTTTTTGTGAGGGAGTTTTTACGACTGGTTACTCGCAGTGTAGCCAATTGACTAATTTTCACTAATTTTTGGCAACACTGACTCCCCAAGTCAGGCTTCTATTAGGTTACACCTATGACAGTAGGTGCTGTTACAACATTTATAGAGTATTATTTCAAATAATAGCCTAATTTAAATTATTAAAATGCATTTACTATACTAAAAGTTGATATCAGGGTGGGCCCAGCAAAGCGTTTCAGCGCTTAGCTAGTAATTTAATTTAAATACAAATAAAAAAAGAAGAGGAAGAAGAAGTACCTACACATTTGAGTATTTATTGTAACCTTTTCTTGATTTATTTATTCTTTAATGAAAATTAACAATAAATACAAATTTGTATTAATATTTGTCTGTGGAAAATAATAATATAGGAAAAATGACTGCACTCACATAACGCAATACAAAATTATAATAATGATAACCTGTATTACAATAGCATGCTTATAAACAAAAACATTATGAAATCGACATATGACGCCATGTTTATAAATCGAAACACGACCTACTGTATTTGCAATAATTCGCTATATAAGAATTATTTTGATCACTAATCAAGTTAAAAACTATCCGGTCCGGTAAGTTGGCCAAAACTATATACATTGAGCCAAATTTCATTAAAATCGGTTGAGTAGTTTCTGAGAAATAGAGAGACAAACATCGGGACACGAGATTTTTATATATATAAGGATATAGGTAAGTGAAAGTAAAAATAAAATGGAAATCCTATTAGCTAATAATTTTCTCACAAATATTATCAACAAACTTATTAATGAACGCAAATATCGTCCAAACGCCAAAGCCCTCAATCATCTCCATATACAAATCTCTACCCTATATTCCCAACCTTTCCGACAAAATTCAAATATCTTTGCACTCCACCAATCCCTACCCAAGACGCCTTAAAATCCCTCAGCACATTCTAAATTATTAACTCCTTTGAAAAACCCATTTCTTCAACACATCACTCTCACATTGTTTACCACATTCCCTGTACTTCTCTCAACAATAATTCTCAAAATCCTAAAACAATTATTCTTACAGTCAGGGATCTGTGGCGTAGGGAGTTAGCGGTCCCATTGGCAAGTGTGGTCAAACTTTTTCCTGAGGAAACACCATTCAGGAGACCAGTTGTCCCGAGGATATGGGGCCTCTATCTCTGGGCTGATAAACCGCACGGTACTATAGTCTATTAAAGTAAAAAGAACTAGGCTCGGATGAGGACAGATATCAAGGAAATGACACGGCTCTCATAAGGATTTACGAATTGCAAAGTGGATCATGAAGACATTGAAAGGGAAAGGGGTTGAGCTTGTTGAAGAAATAAAGACTATAAGGCCTCGTCCACGTCGGCGCACTAAGCCAAAATGCGCAACATGAGCATGAGTTAAACCTAAAAAAAGTTCTGTTTGTCAAAAATATAATCTGACAATAACCAAACAAAAATCCCAGATTAATTTAACATCCATTAAAATCCTGGGATAGCTTATAGAAAACAACACCTTGAAACCTAAGTCCGATAGACTCAAACCTTTAATCGGTTTCCCTACTCCGAGAAATAGAGTTTCACTGGAGCGGGCCCTCGGAATGGTTGCGCATTACTCGAAATGGTTCCCGAAATTTTCAGATAAAATCGGAGACTAGTAAACTGCAGAAAATTTCCTATGGATACAGATATAGGTTAAGACTTCAATAATATTCGTTCCTGTACCACTAAATCGTACTTTTTTAATATCGAGAAAGGTATATAGCTTTGCGTCGAAGCGGATGCTTCCGATGTAGCAATAGCAGCTGTACTCGCTCAGAATAAACGTCCTGTTGCCTTTTTTCCAGGAACCTTATCCACTAGAGAGCGGAACCATCCAGCTGTTGAGAAGGAAGGTCGGATCAAAAATCCATTTCTTACATGTTAAATGACACTAGAAATTCTGGGAAAATAAAATATAATAAATATTATTATTGAAAATGAAAATAAAAAATTTACTAGATGACGTCTTGAGCTTGCACCATACAACTAGGCATCATCTACAGGCCAGGGAAAGAGAACCATGCTGCTGACGCACACTACCCGAACGAGGAGTCTATTAAACGAGGACCTGCAGCTCAGTACATACTTTTGACAGGCTGGAGCATTTTTATAATGCCCTCTGTCATCCTGGCGTTACACGGATGGTCCATTGGGTAAAAAGTCAGAATCTACTTTATTCAATTGATGAAGTACGGAAGGTTACTTCTTCTTGTAGGACTTGCTCCGATGTGAAGCCTCGATTTCATTGTTGGCAAAGCTCACTCATCAAAGCAACAGCCCCCTTTGAGTGACGGAGCATCTATTTTAAAGGTCATCAAACACTCCGCGTAAATATCTTTTAACGGTGTTCGTTGACTTCTCCAGATTTCCCTTTGCTGTACCTTTTGCTGACTTATCATCAGGAACCATTATTCAGGCGCTAAACCAAATCTTTATATATTCGGATATCCATCCTATATTCACTCAGATAGAGGAAGCTCTTTCATTTCAAGAGAACTTCAACTGTTTCTTCATTCTAATGGCGTGGAAACCAGCTTCACAACTCCTTACAACCCGTGTGGTAACGGTCAAGTGGAACGCTAAAATGGAGTAATATGGAAAGTATTTCATTGGCCTTAAAATCTAAAGGACTGATGGTGGCTCAGTGGGAGAAAGTGTTACAATAAAAAAAATTACGATTTAATTTATTTATAGATTAAAACAAAAGAATAGAAATTCAGAGTTGCAGAAGGTGTATATTGTAGTAAAAATATATTAAAGATAAGAAAAATTTATGTATTTATCATTTTTTGGCGGAGGGAAAAAATGGTTTTGTGTGGAGGCCCGGAGCTTCATTGTTTTCAAGAAGGGACCAGCTGTTGGAGGCAAGCGGTCGGAGAGTGTGGATTGAGGAGAGCGTATACCTCGTGGTGACCGATTCCTCGGAGCTAATTCAGTGGGTTTTGTTTGGTTGCGGCTTTCGCTCAATGGTGAAGACGGTTGGGCGAAATATCCGTAAGGAGATATAACCAAAGAAACCACATCAAATCACGGTGAAGAGACGAGGAGCGAGGGACCTACCCTTGGCCGGCCTCATTAACCCCGCTGTTCACTCAAAGGACAATTATAGTAATTTATATCAATATTTGTATTTAACTATTTAGATAAACAAAGTATATTAGTTATTAAGGCTGTAGCATTACGATTTATTAATGTTTAGTTTAGGTTAAGTAAGGAAAGGCATATTTTTTTTTGTGTGTGTGTGTTAAAGTTACTTCAGCTGGATTCGACTTCTATTTTGCATTATAAATTTATTCTAATAAATCTTTGTATTTTTGTTTGTCAATTTACCTCTTATTTCGTGTTATTTTTTGTTATACGTAATTCTTTTTAGAGGTTACGAGTATTTCAATTATGACTTACACTCACACACCTCTGAACTTCTCAGAAGGGTTTATGAAGTTATAAGAGATTATTAAATAATTAGTGGTTAGCCGAAAGGTAACAGATTCCCACACAGGTGATCTGCGTTCGACTCTCCCTCTGCACGGTAATTTTTTTTTGCCTTTTTTTAAAAAAATACAGTGTATTTATTTTAAGTACGGCGTACAGTCGATATGAATTAAATTAACAATTATTATTTCAGTGATTATTATTATCTCTTTTTTTTTCCAAAGGGGTTTCACTAATTTTCTTTCAAATAGAAAGATAAATTGTATTATTTTTTTTTTTTTTATAGTGTGGCGTCCGAAAAAGATTTAAATGAATAATTAAAATTTTGAGATCGTACTGATTGTCCCTAAAATTATTTCTTCTGTCTCCCTTAAACCCTGGCCGTCTCCTCTGAGCTTAGGCACTTTTATTTTGTTAACCAAATATTTTGGTAACAAATAATGGCGCAACAGTGTATGCCTGGACTCCGGAGAGGAAGGACCTCGGTACTCCCGCAGATAAGCCAATCACTATATTTACTAAACTATTTTCTTTTTGTTTCAATAACATTATAATAATTAGAAGTTAGAAGTTTTTTTTTTCTTTTCTTTCTATTTTTTATTAATTTTAATTTGTTTTGCCATTAACTTGGTATAGTTATACCAATATTATTATCATCTTTTTTTTTTTTTTTTTTTTATTTATTTATTTATTTTTCTTTGAAGAATGGGGGATCAAGGTGATTCAAGTATAAGATAAGACCCACATTTCTTATTGTTAAAAGAACAGATGGCAAGGATTTAAAAAAAGTTTCGCTATTCTTTATAAAAAAATTTATAACAGGGCACGTCGGTGATGTTAATAATATGAAGAAATTAAGCGATGGGTCCCTATTAATCGAGACCTATAGAGGAGCACAATCTGAAATATTATTAAAAATAAAAGACTTCGGAGATATATTTCCCATCGAAGTTACCTCCCCCCCATAATACCCTTAATTACAGCTAGGGAATAATAAAAGTTTTCGACTTTCAATATTTGGATATTGACGAGATAAAGAAAGAGATGAGCCACATAATAAAGGATATAGTCAGGATAAAAATTAAAAAAAACGGTAACGAAATAGCTACCCATAGCTATATTGTTACCTTTCCGACGCCTATCGCTCATAAAACCATTAGAGTAGGTTACCAGACGGTCCAAGTCCAAGACTATGTACCCAATCCCCTTAGATCCTTCAACTGTTTGGGTTTCTACCACCCCACAGCACAATGCAAAAAACAACCCGTGTGTATACAATGCGGAAAAACTAGGCATGGAGAAAACTGCATATATGATAACCCACCTAACTGCATTAACTGTAATGGCCTCCATCATGCACTCGATCGTTCCTGCCCATTATTTCTAATTCAAAAAGAAATTAAACTAATCCAAATCACCAATAAAATATCCCTTAAGGACGCAAAGAAAATATATAAAGAACGATATCCCACTCTTCCTAATAAATCATTTGCAAATATTGTAAAAGAAAAAATAGAAAAAGAAGATATGGGAACTCAAGTAGATATCCCATTTATATTTGGAGAAATTCTAACAAACAATAATAATAACAATAAATGCAATACAGATAATAAGAAACCAGCGATAACTAATAACATGACATGTATTAATGCTCCCTCAAGGAGCAATATAAACACGGAAAGACTAACTCGGGCGGAGCGAGGCACAGTGGTCCAACCTGGGAAAAAACCTCAAAAATGAAAGTAGCCCAAACCTAATTTTTTCTTGGTTTTCGAATACTTAGATTCTTGTAGAACAATGAAAAGAATATATTTTTTTAACTAGTTCAAAATTAAAATGTGTGTGCACCGGTAAAATTGAACGTTTTAATGATTGAAAAAATCGTACTTTTCTACCATCATAAAACAAAATTTCTACTCTGTATCATCTGTCAAAAACTCTACTAAGATTAACAATAAAATATTCCCCAATACATCAGGAGTGTGTCATATATATGTGCACTGTTATGGACTAAACATGTTTGAATAATATCAATAGTTTGAGAAGAAATCAATTTTCGAAATCGTTACTGAAATAAGTATGATTTTTTGACTTTGTTGGTTTATAAAAAGTTTACGTTACGTTGCGTTACCGTCGCAATGGTTTAATATGTAACTGTAGGTAGTAGAGGAACTGTGGTAAAATTTTCAGAGTCAACTTTGGGATTTATAAGGATTTGAACCTTTCGCTACGGTGCGAGTGGCGAGGGCGGATGACCTTGGGGAGGAACTATTAGTTAAGAAAAATCCTCCTATAGGTCTCTAAGGTAGGGGGGCTGGCTTAGAATTAAAATAAAATAAATCACACGTTATTTTCAATTAATTCTAAAATACTAAATAAAATAAAATAATTTTAATTTTAATTCTAAAATAATAATTTTTTATTTTAAATAATCAAATAAACTACGACTACAAGTAGGTTGTTTGAAGTTGCACAGTTTGCTTATAGTGTATGGTGATCCTTTGCACTAGAGCTCTCACCCATGAAAATTGAGGCGGTACATTTATTTCAGTATGATGCTGTTATTGTTGCAAGTTTTTTGAAAATCCTTCATTACCCGCGAAAATTACAGGGATAAATGAAGAATTAATTATGAGCTTAAAAATAGTACTAGTAGATGGGATTTGCTCTCTGTACCCGATTGATACTGCAGCATTTCGCAAGTATACAGCGGAAACGGCTGAGATGGCAGTGACTCGCTACCCCTGGTACTATCTCCCATCGACCGTCCACAAAATTATTTTCCATGTAGCAGACATGATTGAGCACACAGCTCTTTGTATCGGTTCCCTGTCAGAAGAGGCTCATAGGGTAGGAACAAAAATTATAAGCAGTACAGCGAACATCATTCCAGGAAGATATCTCGAGTCGCAACAAATAAAGATGTTTTCCACGAATTATTTGTAACTAGGGACCCATATATTACGGATTTAAGAACAGTATACAATTATAAAAAGAAAAAAGGGCTAACCGAGGAAGCATAAAATTTATTTAAACAAGATTATATAATTATATCCTATTTGTATTATTGTACATAAACATGTTAAATAAAAAAAAATCTATTCAAATTTTTATTTTCAATCTCAAATTTTAACTTGATCTGATGCTCTGATTTCGTTGATACGTGTATTGATTTCATTAGATACGGCTGCTCAAAAAACATATAAGACTATATCAAACACGAATTTTTTATATTTTTGACTTTTTACCTCAAATTTGACTTGATCTGGTGGTCCCATTGCACTGATTTTTATTTCATTAGATTCGGCACAACAAAAATCAATACACGGGTGGTTCCAAGCCGCTAGCAAAGTTATTTTAATAGATATTAGGTTATTTCCCATTTTCAGCTTTTTTGGACCACTGTGCGTGGCTTGCCGACTAGGGCCCGATCTTGTTCGGGACACTCCCGACTTCCTCCGACCGCTCCCCTCCCTTCCACTTCAATTCCTCTCACTGTCACTCCGCTGCACTGTTGCCAACCGTGGGGAAAAGTCCCCACTTGTGGGGATTTTCAACAACAGTGGGGAATTGGGGAAAAACATTTCAAAATTCCAAAAAAAGTGGGGAATTTCTTAAAATATTGATTTTGAAAAGTGGGGAAAATTTTCAAATGTGGCATCTTTGTTGTTATACATTATTGAGTATTTTGTTATAGGAGAAATACTTTTTTTGGTTAAGCTAATCGAATGTTTTACCTATGTATCATTATATCGATTTCTTGTATATGCTCGATTATTACGTCATCATTGAATAGTTCAATGATCTTGAATGACTTAATAACAGCCGAGTCGCTCCAACAAATGCCTAGGAAAGCTCCAGTGTTCCTAACTATAATATACAACTTTATATTCTCTGGACAACTAAATTCCCCATTTGATGGAAATATTCACTCATCAAAATGATTTACAAAAGAGAAAAAGGCTTATATTATCCATCATCATACCGACCAATTAGTCTTCTTCCCATTTGTTCTAAACTTTTCGAAAAATTACTATAAAAAAGATTAGTTGACATACTGACCGAAAACAATATAATACCCCACCATCAATTCGGTTTTCGTATTTCCCATTCTACAATACAACAATTACAAAGAGTTACTGACTACATTTTTGGAGCATTAGAGCTAAAACAATACGCAACTGGTGCATTTCTGGACGTCGCCCAAGCATTTGATAAAGTCTGGCACCAAGGGCTTCTCTTCAAGCTTAAAACCATACTCACTCTGGAAAATGAGATTAAATCACAACCCATAACTTTCACACTCAGACGAGATGAGAAGCCCGGAAAGAGGTGCTGCTGAGCACTTTCCTTCCTCATGTCCTAATGCCTTACATATTAATGTGTTGCTACAGACCTCGAATTCGCTGATTGTCGCAGATCGCTGACATGTGCGAATCAATGTATGAAGAGAAAAAAAAGTAAGAATAAAGCTATTCCTTAGAGTCTGATTTAGATCAATGAAATTGCAAAAAAAAAGTTATTAGTTCTTGAAACAAAAATTTATGTTACAATACGTTAGGAAATGATAAAAAATATTTGAGTTGTGATAGTGGAATACAGAACAACAGTTTAAAGGCGAATAAATCAAGATTATTTAGGTACAAGTATTGAAGTGCGGCTTATGCGCCGTTCACTAAGGCGCCCTTCAAAGTAATACTCGATCTCCACTGAAAAGGACCCTTTTGGGGGGTTTATTTATCTCTGAAGAGCGAGCGCAGCGAGCGGGAATCGAAAGCTAGAATCTATAAAAGCCAATCAAGGCACTTTTTAACTGAAAAACAGGCGATGGGAGTTCGATAACGTGACGGTCACATAACCTCTCAAAACAGGCCACTCCCACACCACAAGTTGTCAGACTCCATCTATCATTCCAGTGTCAACTGCTGTTCATTTATATGATTTTTGTTCCATAAAATTAATAAATTTGGCTAAAATGATGCCACAAGTTGATTGAAAGTAAAATTTAATAAAGACTGGACTTACTGAAAAAAATGGGGAAAATTATTGAAAAGTGGGGAAATTGTTGGATGGGAAGTGGGGAAAAATAAATCACCCTACTTGGCTACACTGCTCCGCTGTCTATGGCCCGGCAAGGATCATCGTCAGCTGTAGGCGTGGAGCTCAGGCAGGCTACTGCTTCTGTGAGCACCAAGACTGAGCCTATGTATATTGACGCCGAGAACCAGTCTGTTGATGAGGAAGGTTTTACTAAAGTAAAAACAGGCAAAAAAACCGCAAAGAAAAAAATCGTGAAATCTAATATAACGGTTAATATTACACATTCAGAAACACCCCTCTTTTCAACTATTATATGCCAATATTTCATGACGCCTACATTAATTTATATAAATTTACACTTACTTTTATATATCTGAGTACACTTAAATATTTGTCTGAGAATATGCCTGTGAATGTGGATATATGTCCATGTATGCATAGATATGTACTTATCGAAAATAGTGTATGTGTGTTCATGTGTGAGTATATATGTATATGTGTGTATGTTTGTGTATATGTGTGTATATGTATGTGTATGTGTATATATATATATATATACATATATATGTGTGTGTGTGTGCGTATGTATGTGTTTGTATGTGTGTATGTGTGCGTATATAAACTCCTCGTCAAAAAAAAACGCAACACCCTAAAATTTATCAATTACACAGGTTTTTAATCGAAAAAAAAATATTATGTTGATGTTTCTAATCAGTCAAATACGTATGAGGAGAAAAACAACAATTTTAGTTGAATTTCAGCACTTTTTCTTATCACTAATCCCTTTGTTTTGTAAATAGCACTAATACCATAGTCATTCTTTTCGACTTAGTGATGCGAAAAAAATAACTAGGGCTCAGTATCAGCGTCAATTTCATCAAGAAAGCATTATTTTAGAATTTCTTAGTAATTATGTCATGTTTATACAGAGATGACGCGTTACATTGCTAATCGACTAGGGATCCACTTTTCAACTGTCGCACGGGCCTTAAAACGATTCAGAGAGACAGGAGGATACACAAGAAGACCAGGATCGGGCCGACCCCGGGTCACAACAGCGGAAGATGACCGCTTTAACCAGCTCCAGACCCTCAGAAATCGGCAAATAACAGCTAACGACTTAAAAAATTTGGTCGCTGGTGTCCGAAACTTACATGTTTCGGTATCAACAGGTACTAGACGAATGAAGGCTAGTGGACTGAGGGCACGAAGGCCTATGGTTGAACCACTTCTTTCCAGAGAGCACCTAAGAGCCCGCCTTAGATTTGCCCAGGATCACCGAGATTGGACTGTCGATGACTGGAGACGAGTTCTTTACACCGATGAGACCAGAGTGGCGCTAAACTCTCCCGACGGACGTAGAGGAGTGTGGAGGAGGCCAGGAGAGCGATACAGCCAATGTTGTATAGTCGGAAGGGAGCCTTATGTTGGAGGCTCCGTGATGTTCTTGGGAGGCATCTCATGGGAAGCTCGCACGGAGTTAGTTTCGATTCGCGGGGGCCCTTTGACTGCACAAAGATACGTGGTAGACATTTTGGAAGACCATGTTATGCCATACATGCCATTTATTGGTGAAAATGCATTGCTAATTCAAGACCACATGCTGCCCGTATTGTTAGGGACTACCTAAACGAAGCCAATATCGACACATTGCCCTGGCCATCGAGGAGTCCCGACCTAAATTGCATCGAATATTTATGGGACAGGCTCCAAAGAAGTGTTCGAGCCAGGGAACCAGCACCATCCAACCTCAGGGAGCTTGAGGCTGCCGTTTTGGAGAGTGGGGAAGGCTACCTCAGGAGGCCGTCCAACACTTAATTAGGAGCATGCCCAGGCGTATGGAGGCTGTCATTCGTGCAAGAGGTGGCAACACTTGTTTTTAGAGTAATTTAATTTTAAAAAGTTAAAATTTTGTTTTTTATTTTTAAAAGTAATTTTTGTTTTGTAATTAAAGGAATTAAATTATTTATATTTTTTTTCTGAAATACACTTTTTATTACTCCTATGTACTTGTCTTATAAGACACAATAAGGTATGATTCTCTAATTCAGTAAAAACCCAGTGAAATAAATAAATTTTAGGGTGTTGCGTTTTTTTTTTTTGACGAGGAGTTTATATATATTTACTTTTTCTTCCTCATATTATTTACTTTCCTTTTCTTAATTCATTTTATATCTTCATTATTTACCTTTTCTTTCTTCACGTAATAATCTCTATCCCGTCTAAATGACAATATATTGGGTTGTCCGGAAAATAATGCAGGTTTTCAAGTTTTCTTTTAAAACATTCTATGTATAGTAATCTGTTTACTTTTAGGGGATTATTTATTTGTACGAGTGTCAACAGTTGCTAATCCTCTTCTAAACGACAATGTTTGTTTATCTCTATAGCATCTCCTACTTGGAAATAATCCAGTCTTTCCTACGATGTCACGTCGTGAATTTCGTACGATTTTCTTTTACGAGTTTAAACTCGGCCGCAGTGGAGCCCAGACGGCTAGAAACATCAACCAAGTGTGGAGCACGGGAATCGTTACTGAGTGCACTGTTCAAAGGTGGTTTAAAAAATTTCGGGAGGGAGACTTCAGCCTCGAAGATAAAGAAGGTCGTGGAAGGCCTTCCTCTTTTGATGACGATATTCTCCGATCATCGGTGGAAGAAAACCCCAGAATAACTGTTCGAGAACTTGCGGAAAAACTTTAAGTAAGCAAATCGACCGTCGATGACCACCTCAAGGCAATTGGAAAAGTGAAAAAACCCAAATCCTGCATTATTTTCCGGACAACCCAATACTATATCGGTACCACTCAATTCTTCTAATCTCTCACCACTCTATTCAAAATGACGCTGATACAATGGAACTGCAACGGATTGAAAATACACCTTAATGATTTAAAAGTATTGTTACAAGAGGAGAATCCATTATGTATCTGCTTACAAGAAACTCATCTCAAAGCTAAAGACAATATTTATCTAAAAGATTTTAATGTATACAGGACCGACGGCCCTGATGATCATGGCTCTAGGGGAGTGCTTACCGCCGTTAATAAATCCATATACTCACATGAATTAGACCTAGAATCACCACTCCAAGCTATAGCAATAACTATACATATCAGAATAACCTTCACAATCTGCAATATATATTTACCCCCCGATCCACAGATACAAATACAGACTTACTCCATATTTACAATCAACTTCCACAACCTGTACTCTTGGTAGGAGATCTGAACGGGCGTAGCCCAATGTGGGGTTCAACCCAGTTAAATATGAGGGGTAAAACTATCGAACAATTTTTAGAAATAACGGATATGCTACTCCTAAATACGGGTGAAAGCACTTTTTTGAGTTCCACGTATGGCAGTTATTCGTCTCTAGACCTATCAATGAGCAGTTCTTCGTTATTTAGCTTAATTGACTGGACGGTACTTTACGAGCCTTATGGTAGTGACCACTTCCCGATACGCATAAAATTCGAAAATTCGGATCAAAATACAAACCGTAAGCCTCGATGCATACAAACGAAAAAGGTTGCCAACTTTTCTTAAACGCAATACTAAAAGCAGCAAACTCGTCCATCCCAAAAACAAAAGGTACTTCTAGGAGACCTTCCGTGCCGTGGTATGACGAAAAGTGTAAGATTGTTATACAAAACCGTCGGAGAGCCCTAAAAAAGTTCCAAAGAAACCCAAACCAGGCCAACTTAATAGAATATAAAAGACAACGAGCCTTATTACGAATCACTATAAAAAATAGGAAATCCGAATCATGGAAGAAATATGTCGAGTCCATTAACTCTTACACTCCTACTAGCATTGTATGGAACAAGATTAAAAAAATCTATAAAAATTACTCCGCTACGCGCTACACAATAATTTGCGATGGCAAACTATCAGACGACCCTGAAATAGTTTCTAAAACTTTTGTTGATCAATATTCACAAATATTCAATTCACCCTCCAATCATCCGGAACCGATACATTTCGAAAGAGAAACTATCAGCTTTGACTCCGAAGTGTCTATAAAAGGCTATAACCGCCCGTTTTCCATGTGGGAACTTCAATCGACCTTGAAGCACCTGAAAGGATCCTCACCGGGCCCTGATGATATTCATTATGCCATGATCCAGCACCTCCCTCATGACAGTATGATTTAGCTACTGAACTTCTATAACGAAGTCTGGAAATGGGGTGAATTTCCGAAGATGTGGCAACACTCCGAAGTAATCCCAATTCTAAAGGCGGGAAAGGATAAACGACAGCCTTGCAACTACCGCCCAATCTTCTTGACCAGCTGCCTTTGTAAAGTTATTGAACGTATGGTCAATAAACGATTAATATGGACCCTAGAAAAAAATGACGTCTTCCAGAATTTCCAATGCGGTTTTCGTAAAGGAAGATCTACGATTGATCATCTTGTCCAGCTTGAGACTGAAATTCAGTATGCCTTTATCCAAAATCAGGAAGCTATCGCAATCTTCTTCGACATGTTTAAAGCATTTGACCACGTCAATCGACTCAATATCATTAAAAAACTGCAAAACCTAGCTTTACCTGGGAAATCCTAGTATTCATAATGCGTTTCCTATCCTCCCGCACGTTTAGAGTTCGAATTGGGAATATCTCATCACAAATATGCGAACAGAACAATGGAGTACCTCAAGGCTGTGTGCTCAGCACAACACTATTTGCTCTAGCTATTAACGATCTAGGTAAAAATATGCCTAGAGGTATAAGAGTGTTGTTATACGTCGACGACCTGGCCATTGTATACCGTTCAAATGACACTGATGATTTGAAAAGAAGACTACAAGAAGCATTAAATCGTCTAAGTGATTGGTCCCGATATTCAGGTCTCGGATTTTCTTCAGAGAAAACGAAATGCCTACATTTCAGCAGAAGAAGAAGATCCCCTATCTCACCAGGACTTAAATTAGGAGATGCTACACTACCATATGTAGATAACTGTCGGTTTTTAGGACTTCTTTTCGACAGAAGATTATCGTGGAACTCCCACATTAACGTTCTTAAAGAGAAGTGCCTATCTAAAATGAAAATTCTAAAAGTTCTTAGCAGGACATCATGGGGAGCTGATAGATGCACGATGTTGAGAATTTACAAGGCCTTGATCTGCTCCAAGCTCGACTACGGGAGTTTTGTGTACGGTTCGGCACGCTTCGCAAGTTTAGCTAAACTCGACACTGTTCACAATGCCGGTATTCGAATTGCAACAGGTGCTTTCAGGACCAGCCCCATTCTAAGCCTATGCGCAGAATCCGGATTATCACCGTTGACATTCAGAAGGCAAAAGCTAGCAGCTAATTTTTTTTTTTTTTTTTTTTTTTTATATAATGTTTTTATTTAATATTTATACATGAGTACAAAGTATAACAAACATTATTAGGGCTTGGTTTCTTGACCGTTAGCCCGGTTTTGGTTACTGAATTAAATACATAATATTAGTATAAAATAAAAAATAAAATTACATATATAAACCCATATATATGGTATATATATATATATATATATATATATATATATATATATACATATATACAATTAATACAAATATATACACATACAAATCCTCAGTGCCCCTATATCATAATAATACTTATCACTAATGGCTTAAAATTGTTATTGTTTGTTTTGTTTTTTCCTATTGTTACTCAAGGGCTTGGTTTCTTGACCGTTAGCCCGGTTTTGGTTACTGAATTAAATACATAATATTAGTATAAAACAAAAAATAAAATTACATATATAAACCCATATATATATATATATATATATATATATATATATACATATATACAATTAATACAAATATATACACATACAAATCCTCAATGCCCCTATATCATAATAATACTTATCACTAATGGCTTAAAATTGTTATTGTTGTTTGTTTTTTTTTTCCTATTGTTACTCAATTTAAATAAGGAAACAAATGTAACCAGAAGCAAAGACAACATAGAATGGCTAACATGTTGGTTCCATAACATGTAAGATATATAATGACTAGTGGGTACAATACTAATACTTGCAAATAATACCTGTGGTTATAATATCTGAAAATAATGGCATAATTATTTAAATTAGAGACTAATTAGAACAAAAATTAAACTTTTAAGATGGTGGAAGGTCCCAACGTTACTGGGATGTATATGAATATATACATCGAGATATACACGAAATATACGTATATGAAATGTGCGTAAGAGTCGAACTTCATAAAACAAATAAAACACCATAGCGATACATATTACAAGTAAAAAACTATAATTAATCTTTTTTTAGTTTATTATTATTATTATTATTTATTTAAAAATGTAGGTGCACATATACCCCTCTCTTCCCTCTCCATCCCACATACTCCCTTGCTTTTTTTTTTTTTTTTTTTTTTTTTTTTATTAAAAATGTTTAATTTTTAGTCATCAGTTTTTTTTTCCTTTTTTTTTTTTTCTTTTTCTTTGGTTTATTCATTTACAAATAAAGGACCAAAAGGAATACCATGACTATTGATAAACAACAACTGCAAAAGGGTGTTATGACAAGGACCTATTGCTATAAAATTAATACAGCAAACTACCATATTTTTTTTTTTTTTTTTTTCAAAAGTTAAACTCAGTTATTAAAGTTCTTCTGTAGGCCCACGCTATTTTACAGTATGTTATTAGGTTGTTCCAGTTTTTACCATTTAAGTATTCAATAAGTTCGTTATTGTTTAATCGGTTCTTATTGAAACATTTTCTTCGGAATTCCGCTAAAACAGGGCATATGGCCAGAAAGTGTTGCGTATTTTCTATCTCTCCTTTATTGCAGAGTGAACATATTTCCTGTACATCTTCTTCAATATAAATTTTATGATTTAGATTTAGCAGTTCCCCTCTTGCTTTAAAAATCCATTTTATATCGTTTATTTTTTTATCTAAAAGGAGGTAATTATTTGTTCCTAGATTTACGCATAACTGTTTATATAGATTAAATCTCTTAGATTTGTTTACCCTATCTATGTTCCTTCTATAGTAATTTTCTTCCACCTTGTTTACAATTTCTTTCAAAACATTTTCCAGTGTATCAATATGCTCTATGTTGATTTCCTGCTCCATGTTATATTGTCTTGCGATTTGTTTCAACTCCGAGAACCAAAAAAACTCATTTTTTATGACCTCTGTGGCTAAATAATTCGGTAATCTATTGTCTTTCATTTTTAAAACCTTTATTAAATAATTATAATGGATCTTTAATGTGTAGCAAAAAAGAGGTTTTAGGCCTGTTTCTAAGTGAAGCATAAATCTCGGTGTGTATTGTGGCAAGCCAAATAACTTTCTTACGAAGAAGTATAATAGTTTCTCTACTTCATTATATTCTTTAAAACCCCATACCTGTGCACTATAACATAAAATAGATCTAAATACTGAGTTAAATACTTCTATTTTTGATGCATATGGGATTTGATTATTCGTCATAAAAACTTTCCATCCAACATTTAAACCTGTTTTCGCTTTTTCCAATTTCTGTTGGAAGTGTGTTTTTAATGACAGTGTATTGCTTAAAGTGATTCCTAAATATTTATAGTTTTTAACCACTTCGATTATTTCCTTGTTCAAATGCCATTTTTCCTTTCTCCCAACTTTACCTCCATTTCTAAACACCATAACCTTCGATTTATTTAGGTTAATTTGTAGACCCCATTTTGTACAGTATTGTTCAATATTATTTATCATATATTGTAAGCTACAAGGATCGGATGCTACGGCCACTATATCGTCCGCATATGCTAAAATTTTAATTTTTTTTATTCTTGACCCATAGACCTCCAGCAATTTCCTCTTCTAAACCGTTTATATAAAATGAGAACAAAAAAGGACTCATAAGGCAACCCTGTTTAAGGCCCATGGAAGTTTCGAAATGTTCGAGATGTTCACTCCACGGCGGTCAGTAACCAACTCCTAGCAGCTAATTACCTTTCACGAATATACACGCAACCCCTACATCCTACTTATAAATACGAGTTATTCGAACCGAAATTCTCAAGAAAGTTTCAACAAAAACCAAACGCTACACTACCCATAGCAGAAAGATTCTCATCCATCACCAACGAACTAAAGGACACCGACGGTTCGAAGTCAGATACCGCAGCATCATCGGCGTTTGTAACACCGACCTCAACCCACAAAAGGAAATGACACTACCTCTCCAATATTTACACCGCAGAATTAAATGCTATAACAACAGCTTTATATTTCTTAATGTCCCATACAGATAAAAATGTACAAGATATCGTGATCATATCGGACTCAATTAGCGCGCTCCGTGGCTTAGGTAACATGTACTCAAACCATCTTATTGTTTTAGGAACCCATGAGTACCTGAAAATGTTGGAAGGCATAGGAAAGTCGATCCACTTCATCTGGGCACCTCCGGGAACGAGTTGGCCGATAAAGCTGCCGGCGAAGCGTTATCTCTCCCAGGAAGAGGAACTACAATATTAACGGCCTCAGAACTCTCCCGTCCATTGAAGGAGGCCATTAAAATGCGATGGCAATCGATGTGGGACGAAAGTCCTCCGAGCAAATTAAAACATATTAAACAAACAGTCAAGCAGTGGAGCACCTCTAACCGCACCAAACGTCAAGAGGAAGTCATCATTACCCGTCTTAGAATAGGTCACAGTCGATTGACATACTACCACCTTATAACCAAGGAAACACCACCACAATGCCAAACGTGCAACAGTAACCTCACTGTTCAACATATCTTTGAGGAATGCCGCCGTTACCAATCAATGTTGCAACAGCTTCGGATACCATCGGATATATCAATAGCGCTGAGTGACAACGATGACATGATTAATAAGGTCATTGAATTCGTTAAAAAAAACCAAACTGACTTCGAGCCTTTAAATCCTCGTTGAACTCTGTACTCCTATCTTTTCCTCCCGCTACTTATTCCAAATTTTAACTTAAAGATTAGATCTAATAAATTACAATAACACTAAGGGGGATTCAATTGGCGCGTCCTTCTGGGGGCCGGGGGGAGTGGGTGGCCTGGGCTGCTGGGGGCTTGTGCTGGGGCGTCGAGGACGTCTCCGGTCCCATAGATCATGTTAGCTCCGAGGACTTGGGAGGATTTGGACTTTTCCATGCAAAATATATTGTAAGCATTAGTGTACTGTACTAATGTAACTTAGGTTAAGTGGCCAACATGGTTTTTATCCACATCCTACGTTAAAGCCTCGTGTCAAAAGATAAGCCACCAAATATTGACAAATGGGACCGGGACGCCCCCTTTGCTCCGGCTGGCCCCCATCGGCCTGGGTCCCCCTCTCGGCGGTTCCCGGCGGGGTTCGGGTCATTGGTTTCCTTTAAACAGATAACCATAGAAACCAACGGGCGTTGATGACCACAGATGTTTTACGCCCCTAAACCACAATATACATACATACATACAAATAATGGCGCCCGAACAGGGACTCGAATACAATAACAATAACGTACGATAGTATATTTAATTTATAGGGAAATAAGATAATAAAAAAATAGTAGTTATAAATTAAATTAAAAATAATTTTTCGTGGGATAAAAATTAATATTTGGAAAAATTATTTTTTGGGAAATTTTTTTTGTATGCATAATAATTTTTGACCTTGAATATATTTTTGGTAGCATCTTTTCTTTTTGTTTTTGCGCAAAATAGATTTAGATCGTCTAGTAAAAGATGAACTGGAATATGAATTAGCGATTAAAGGGGTAACTGGAGTAGCCCACGCAGATGAGATGCAAAAGCGGTTACGATCATTACTCAAATTAGAAGCGTGTAATAAATCCATTGTCCCCCTTGTGAGCCCGTGGACTGCTGAGGAAGATATTAAGGCTTTAGAGGTTAAGGGTTATATACCAAATCTAAGAGGAACTGTTTTTCCGGGGAATTAGAGAGAATGTCTATATTAAAGTCACCGGCGATGATTTTATTGTTATAGAGAGGGGCATAGGTAAGGAGGGTGTCTCAAAGTTTGGATGGAATTTGGTTAGAGGAGGTCGATAAATTACTGCGAAGAGAAGGGAAAAGGAGTTAGAGGAAATTTCAGTAAGTAGATACTCAACATGCGGTGCGTCTTGGAGGGAAGATTTTTCTAGAATTTTGACTTTTAGGCTGTCATGCACTAACAGACCGACACTTCCAGCGCTTCGGTCCGTTCGGTCATGGCGGATGAGGATATAATTTGGAATGGCTACAGAGGAAGATGGAATATTGGACTTAAGCCAGGTTTCTGACTCTGAAATGATGTGGAAAAAGTTATAATGGAAATAATCTATAATTTCGTCGATAAGGGCTGGAATAGACTGGGCGTTGACATGACATATTAGAAGGACATTATTCATAGATATAGGAGGAAAAATTTTTACCATGGAAATATCCGGGATGGAGAATAGTTGTAAGGAAGGGAACATTTGTTTTCCTTAATCCAAACATCATTAATGTGACTGAATAATATTGCCTTAAGGTTAACAAATTATCAGTTTGTGACCTCATAAAGGTTGTTGTTGTTTGCTAAGGCTTTAAGGCGTAAAACCCTTGAGGTCATCAACGCCTACATTCAACTGTCGGTTATCTCAAAGGCAAAGAAAAATAAATAAATAAATACTTAATAAAAAATTAAATGAATATTTCTCATACACTCATACACAGTCATACTCGCTCACAAAACATAAAAAAATAGATTTTTTTAAACAGATTATTTTCTTTTAGAAAACTTAATGCACCTTTTATTTTATTTTCATGGTCATTTAAAATATCTGATAATTTTGGTGTAATTCCTGATCTGGACAAAGAGGAAACATAAAAAAGGCACTGTTCAAAAATGTGTTTGACTGTGATAGTGTTACCATAGTGGTCACATATAGGTGGTGGATCTTTGCTAATAATATGCGAATGGGTCAGGTATGTGTGGCCTATCCTTAATCTGGTCAAAACAACTTCCTCTCGGCGAATATTACGGTTTAAAGTGGATCATGGATTGACTATTTCTTTGATTTCTTTCAATTTACTAGGCGGGCTCTCGTCCCACATAGACTGCCAGCCGATAGCAATTTATTTTGTTGAGGGGAAGGCTTATATCGTGTGGCGTTAAAATTGCAGCACCCCGGCCTGGGAGGGAAATTGCCTGCTTGGCCGCAATGTCCGCGAGCTCGTTGCCGACGATTCCCACGTGTCCCGTACCCGGTTTATGGCGTAGGGGAGTGGCGATCCCATCGCCCGACCTTCGGGTCGCAACTAGCCACTGGCACGGGTCCAGTCCTCCTCAATCCATGGTGGTAAGCCCCCCCCCCCCCCATCATGCTTTGAGTAGGAGAACCGTAGGACAGGAAACTGTCGGGGATGGCGCTCTCCCGCGCGTCATCAGTGGGCGGTGCCAGGATCCCTTCGGGGATGCCTGGAGTTGACGTAGTGGTCGTGGTTAGCTGGGACCACCAGATGCAGGCCTGAAAAGGAATATGCGCCTGTTGGGACCAGGCTGGTTAGTAGGCTCTTCCCTTTCATCCCTATCCGGGCTGCTGGTGGTCGGGAGCGGGTCGGGAAAGGTCTTGGCCAGGTACGACTCTCTCCTTTGCCTCCAGTAGATCCTACCACTGTCCCGGTACCCAGATAAAATAAATAAACTTTCCCAGGTTTTCAAGCATATTTAAATAGGAATGGATTTTTATAACGGTTGGATGCCTCGGATAAATATTTTTCATACCTTTTAAAGCACTCAGTGAATCTGTTATTACTATTATTGTTTGGGGGGTTATTGATATAGAGAAGTGGAGAGCTGAGGCTATTGCGTGAAGTTCAGCTGTATATATGCTGCATAACCTATGTAGTTTAATTTTATGACTGGAATCACTGGTTATAAATGAAGATGCTGTACAGGTTGACAACAATTGCTTTGTACTTGAGGGAGGAGCTTAATTTAGCTCCACCCACTGTCAAATTTAAAATGTGTCAGGTTAGGTTACTATTTACTGTAAACAATTGGTATTCAAAATGAGAAATACTCTTTATTGTTAATAGAGGCCATTGTAAAATGAAAAGAAGTAATTTAATTGTTGTAGATATTATATTTCTAACAAGTAGTTCTGAATATATTATTTTAAAACAACATTGCAGTTCTAAAAAAAGTTTTATAATTATTTTAATTTTTATATCAAATCAAAAGGTGCCAATATCTCTCATAAATGGCTCTATTATGATATTTAAAAAATAATAATTTATTTTTAAATATTTAATATCACTTAATTTAATATTATTAAAAAATAAATAATAAATCCATTAAAGCCTGATAAAAATTAATCACTGTCACTTTCATCTGATATCCTGTTATTTTCAGAACTTGATGAGCTGCTACCAACAAGGTTCACAATGATCTTATCCATTTCTTCATCAATAATAAAATCCTTTTCTCAATAGTCTACTCCAACCTTACAGAGAAAATGAACATACAGAGTTCATAACTTTATAGTTTAAATTATAGTCTTTTTTATTTTTCACTAAATATTCGTGAACACGAAATATTATTTCCCTGGCTTGCCTTTTTATAACTTTCTTTGGAACACTCTTTTTTGGAGTACTCAGACTAGTAGAAGGATTTTCCATTTTAGAACAATACAAAAATAAAAAGCGGTAAAGTATAAACAAAGCAGACAAAACAAGTTTGGTTATAATGGCATTTCATTGGCTGGGAACTGACGTCAGTTTTCGTGCATGCGCACTAGAGGTACAATACAACTGTTGTCAAGCTATAGATTCTTCGGATTTTGAACCATCTCTATATATTAAAAAATCTGGTGCGTGCGCGCAACACACAACTTTCACTTACCAACTTACTTAGATTATAAATAAATGCGTTTTGTTAATTGCCACTTCTCAAATGAACATAACGGCTTTAATTATGAACAATGGTCTGTCATTAAAGGCGTACTCCGCATGCGTGGGCTCAACGAGTTTTATGAGTTGACTGAATATTTTTCTTTTTTTTATCCTCTTTAAGTTTTCATTATTTTTATCATATCTCATATTTAGCCATTTCTTATTTTTAGGCGTAACGAGAGACAGTTAATTTCTCCATATAAACAAAAACGAAGGTACTTTATAGGAAACAAACAAACAAAAAAAGGCCCCCCCCCCAAAAAAAAAAAAGCCCCCTCAGAACATTTTAATAATGATAAAGCTTACCTGATATTAAAGAACACCTAATTTTCATTAAACACGACGAATTTAATAAAAATCGTTAAAGCCGTTTTTGAGATCATCGAAAAAAAGATAAAATTGGAAAAAAATTATGAAATAAAGTCCCCCCGCCGTAAGATCAATTTTGATGTAATGTTGGCTATCGCATCTTTGGCATATACATACATCAAATACCCAGTTTGATCAAAATCGTTAAAGCCTTTTTTGAGTAAATAAAAAAAACACGTGAAAATGATACAAAATTTACTAAGTAAAGTCCCCCCTCCGGTTGATCAATTTTGATGTAATGTTGGCTATCGCATCTTTGGCCTATACATACATCAAATACCCAGTTTGATCAAAATCATTAAAACCGTTTTGAGTAAATAAAAAAAACACGTGAAAATGATACAAAATTTACTAAGTAAAGTCCCCCCTCCGGTTGATCAATTTTGATGAAATTTTTACAGTCATATTTCGGGCATATAAATAGATCAAATACTCAGTTTAATCAAAATCGTTAGAGCCGTTTTTGAGAAAATCGAAAAAAAACTTAAAAAGTTATTAAATAAAGTACCCCCTCCCTATGAGCAATTTTGATGAAATTTTTGCTGTCACATCGCGGGTATATACCTACACTAAATACCCAATTTCAGGTTCGCACGGTTTATAGTTTTTGAGCTAGTCTGTTCACACACACACACGCACACACAGACACACACACAGACCATTTCGCGGGACTTAGTTAATTGGACTCAGGGGACCCCAAAACGTGTATTTCCGTTGAAAACCGGAAGTTGAAATTTTTCACGATCGCAATACTTCCACTTACTATATATTTCATATGTAGGTAAGTGAAAGTAAAAAGGTTCCGGAAAATTTTGAAGAAGGCAAGAAAGCTTAGTTTTATATTCTGAAGCTGGGGTTTCGTTTTTCGGCAATCGTGGTAGGATTCATATTGTTTTTGGCGGTTTGATTATCCAATGAGGAATGTAATTTTCTGTTTTTTCTAAACGTATTTCTTTGAGAAACGCAATAGCTGAGGTCATTCTCTCTGACAAGGGGAGGGTTGAATTTGTTTTCTTTTTAAAAGGTTTTGAGAAATTTGGCTTAAAAATATATCTATGGGTCGCAGTAGCGGATCCAGAAATTTTCTGAGGGGGGCGCACTTTTTTATTTTTTAAATGTTTGCGTCATATAGGACCTAATTTAAAATATTAGTGCATATTTAAGTAGTAAATTTCTATTAAATATTTAAATACAATCCATTTTTTATTTAAGAAGTTTAAAAAATTATTAAAGATAGCCCTTTTTTTACAGAAATAGTAATAATTAATTAGTGTCCTAACCTCCCAGGGGGGGCGCCCCTCCCCTGGATGCCACTGATGGGTCGGGTGCAGCTTGGTTATATAATTTATGGCTAGTTTTTACTTTCACTAACCTATATATGAAATATATAGTAAGTGGAAGTATTGCGATCGTGAAAAATTTCGACTTCCGGTTTTCAACGGAAATACACGTTTTAGGGTCCCCTGAGTCGAAATGACCAAGTCCCGCGAAATGGTCTCTGTGTGTGTGTGTGTGTGTCTGTCTGTGTGTCTGTGTGTGTGTGTGTGTGTGAACAGACTAGCTCAAAAACTATAAACCGTGCGATTCTGAAATTGGGTATTTAGTGTAAGTATATGCCCGCGATGTGACAGCATAAATTTCATCAAAATTACTTAAAGGGAGGGGGTACTTTACTTAATAACTTTTTAGGTTTTTTTCGATTTTCTCAAAAACGGCTCTAACGATTTTGATTAAACTGAGTATTTGATCTATTTATATGCCCGAGATATGACTGTAAAAATTTCATCAAAATTGATTAACCGGAGGGGGGACCTTACTTAATAAATTTTGTAACATTTTCACGTGTTTTTTTTATTTACTCAATAAAGGCTTTAACGATTTTGATCAAACTGGGTATTTGATGTGTGCATAAGCCAAAGATGTGATAGCCAACATTTCACCAAAATTGACCAACCGGAGGGGGGACTTTACCCTAATAAATTTTGTATCATTTTCACGTGTTTTTTTTATTTACTCAAAGAAGGCTTTCACGATTTTGATCAAACTGGGTATTTGATGTATGCATAAGCCAAAGATGTGATAGCCAACATTTCACCAAAATTAACCAACCGGAGGGGGGACTTTACCTAATAAATTTTGTATCATTTTCACGTGTTTTTTTTTTTTTATTCAAAAACGGCTTTAACTATTTTGATCAAACTGGGTATTTGATGTATGCATAAGCCAAAGATGTGATAGCCAACATTTCACCAAAATTGACCAACCGGAGGGGGGACTTTACTTAATAAATTTTGTATCATTTTCACGTGTTTTTTTTTTTATTCAAAAACGGCTTTAACTATTTTGATCAAACTGGGTATTTGATGTATTTATATGCCGAAGATGTGATAGCCAACATTTCATCAAAATTGGTCTAACGAAGGGGACCACAACAACGCATTAATTTCTAATCTAAGTAAGTTCGTAAGTGAAAGTTGTGTGTTGCGCGCACGCACCAGATTTTTTTATTCTAAATAAAAGCGGGGGTTCTCCTGCTTCAGAACATAAACTGAGGACAGGGCTAGTTCGAAACGCGCCTGTCGCGATTCTTATTCCCGAGTGATGTACATTATTTAGAATCCGAAAACGCGCAGAACCGTAAATAAAACAACCATAATCAAGTTTTGAGCATATTAGAGAGCGATACAGCTTTAGAAGAGTGATCCTATCCGAACCCCAAGAAGTACCACTGAGATATCTTAATATGGATAATTTTGTAACAGTAGTAGATTTTAAGGATAGGATAGGATCCGGTTTTGGGGCGATCAACTTCCAAGGTTATTACGCCCTAAATAATGTTCTTAATTACTACAATAGTATAGTCCTAAATGTGTCAATTTTTTCCCATTCTTTTTTATTCACTTTTAAGTCGTTTTGTGTCATGTATTATTAATGATTTATTTTTAAAAGTTTTTTTTTTTATTTTTTTTTTAATTTTTTTTTTAAATATAAATAAATACATTATTGTTATTATATACTAGTTTTCATTAAATTACATATATATACACAAGCATACATACACTTCTACATGATCGGTTCATAATGATTAAATTTTGCTGTAAAGGTCGCTTTCTTTTGAAATAGAAATCATTTTTTCTACGTTCGTCGGATCGTTTCCAAGGGATAGTTTCAAACTTCTTGTCAGACTTCTGGAAGTAAAGTATTTATCGTAAACTGCACAATCCTCTACGATATGCTTCACGGTGATTTGAGTGCCGCATCTTGAACACGTAGGTGGCGGTTCCTTATTAATAAGATAAGCATGAGTCAGGTTGCTGTGTCCTATTCTCATGCGGGTCAGAACCACTTCTTCTCTTCTATTCCCGCGACAGGAAGTGCTCCATTTCTTGGTGGTACCCTTGATATCTCTAAGCTTGTTACTGGTTGATTCGGCCTTCCACATGTCTTCCCAATCAGAATTCGCTTTTGCTTTTAGCCAGGTTTTTATATCCTGCGGCTCTAGTATGTTCTCCGTGGTTGCGCTATTCATCGCAGCTTCCTTAGCAGCCTGGTCGGCCTTCTCATTTCCCGAGATTCCAGTGTGAGACGGGACCCAAAGGAATGTAATTGTTTTTCCTATCATTTCTAGCGTATTTATACAGGGTGTATCGCAAGTAGATGACAATATGCAAGATGGAAAAACTAGATCAAAATTGTAGTTAAACGCCACCAACCGCATGATTCTATCTTATTCCGTTGCACAGATATGCCCTTCCAAAGGTTATTTCGAGAAAACCGTGTTTTTTGTAGGAAAACCTCAATTTTCTCTGCTTCCACACATTTTTTTTCAATGTTCCATCACAGTTTTGAATTCAGCATTAAATTTCCTTTAAGCCTAATGCACATTCAATGTTCACAAGTACCTTTTCAAAAGCGCGATAACAGATCAAGAAATAAAAATTTTAAAAAAGTATTGTCAGCGACAAATTTTCGAGGATCACTACTCTTCCAAAAAAAATCCTGCAAGCTGCCGAATCTCACAAAAGTTGTAAAATTTAATTACCTTTCTAACGGTGTACTCAAAACTGCAATTATCTCTCAATTTTGTAATGCAATTGGAATGGGATGGAGAAAAAACTGATGTCCTGCTTATTTTATAGGATCTTATCTCCAGTAAATTTAATTTATTTTTTATGTAAATTACAAAGAAAAATTAAATTAATTCTTACATGAAAGTTAAATAGTAAATAAAATGTCTTTGAACATTACAAAAGTTGCTGGAACTGGCCTCCTCCTTGCAGTACTCACTGACAACATCTGTTTAACACAGTTGATGTAGCTCTTCGAATCTGATCGCGGTCAGCTCTCATTGCTTAACATGATTCGCGAATTCTTGCGATCAGATGGTTCATATCTTGAATGGGTACTTGTACACTTCCGATTTAAGCCTACCCCAAATATAAAAATCCAGTGGCGTAAAATCAGGGCTTCGGGCCGGCCAATGCACAGGTCCATATCTCCCAATCCATCTTCCTGGGTACTGTTGATTGAGCCAGTTCGTTACAGCTCGTCCATTATGCGCTGGACACCCGTCTATTTGCCATCATAGCTCTTCTTCAAGTGGTATTGCTTCGAGGAGTGCCGCACTTATATCATCCTGACGTAGATCATAAAAAGTATTTGAATTTAACAGACGAGGTAAGAAAACGGGCTCTGTCATATGCTGCCCACAGACTGCTAGCCACACGTTCACACTGAACTGATATTGGAAGTGGTGTTCCCTAGTGCCATGTGGATTATGATGAGACCAAAGGTGAGAGTTGCGTGAGTTAAAAATTCCTGCCCTGATTTGACGCCACTGGATTTTTATATTTGGGGTAGGCTTAAATCGGATGTGTACATAGTACCCATTCAGGATATGAACCATCTGATCGCAAGAATTCGCGAATCATGTGAAGCAATGAGGGCTGACCGCGATCAGATTCGAAGGGCTACATCAGCTGTGTTAAACAGATGTTGTCAGTGTGTACTGCAAGGAGGAGGCCAGTTCCAGCAACTTTTGTAATGTTCAAAGACATTTTATTTACTATTTAACTTTCATGTAAGAATTAATTTAATTTTTCTTTGTAATTTACATAAAAAATAAATTAAATTTATTGGAGATAAGATCCTATAAAATAAGCAGGACATCAGTTTTTTCTCCTTCCCATTCCAATTGCATTACGAAATTGAGAGATAATTGCAGTTTTGAGTACACCGTTAGAAAGGTAATTAAATTTTACAACTTTTGTGAGATTCGGCAGCTTGCAGGATTTTTTTTGGAAGAGTAGTGATCCTCGAAAATTTGTCACTGACAACACTTTTTTAAAATTTTTATTTCTTGATCTGTTATCGCGGATTTACTGTTATTATGTGGAAGCAGAGAAAATTGAGGTTTTCCTACAAAAAACACGGTTTTCTCGAAATAACCTTTGGAAGGGCATATCTGTGCAACGGAATAAGATAGAATCATGCGGTTGGCGGCGTTTAACTACATTTTTGATCTAGTTTTTCCATCTTGCATATTGTCATCTACTTGCGATACACCCTGTATAGTGGAGAATTATTTGTAGTAAAGTGCTCTGTTTTTTGCACCTCATTATATTCTTTAGGGAGGAAAGTGAGTCGGTGCATAGCAGAAAGTCGTTGTGTTTTGAAGAAATTGCGTCATAGAGGGCTATGCGAATTGCTTGCATTTCTGCGGTAAAAATTGACGCTATTGAAGTGAATCTTTGTTGGATAACTTTATTTTTAGAGACGACTGCTAATCCGACATTATCTCCTTGCTTCGATCCATCGTTATACATTATTTGTTTGTTGAAATAAGATTGAATTATTTCATTTGCTGTAGCCCTTTTTACTTCTTTAGACTCTAGATTATTTAGTTTCTTAAGTCGGAGATCTATCTGAGGTATCTTCGTCCTCCAAAGTGGATCATAAGAATTCAAGCTGCCTTCTTCAACGTTCACTTTTGGCAATGAAAGAATGAAGTTTCTCTGGCGGATGGCTAATGGAGTAGGTTGTCGTGGTTTTTGTTGATATAAGCATAGGTGCTTTGGTGAGAAAATATATTCGAAAGCAGGATTTGAAGGTTGGAAAACTATTTTAGATAGGTATGAGCTGATTAACTGTTGCATTCTGATGAAAAGAGGAGGGACTCCAGCTTCTGCACACAGACTTGTGATGGAACTAGTTCTAAATGCGCACGTTGCTAAACGAATTCCTGTATGGTTGAATGTGTCCAGGGATAAAAGAAGGTTTGTTTTTGCCGAAGAATAAGCTATGGAACCATAGTCTATTTTAGACAATATTAGACTTCTGTAAATGGTAAGAAGCGAATGTCTATCAGCACCCCAGCTAGTTTTGGATAGGACTTTCATGAGGTTTAGTCTCTTCATACATTCTTCTTTGATGCTTTTTATGTGACTGAGCCAGGTGAGTCTGTTATCCACTATCAGTCCAAGAAATCTGGTTTCCGTCACGAAATTGATGTTAGTGCCTCCCAGGTTAAGGTTAGGGGGTGTGCTTGGGTACCTTTTTCTGGAGAACATGATCGAATTAGTTTTGTTTGTTGAGAACTTTAAGTTATTTGTTTTAGCCCATTCATTTAATTTGTTAATCGTATTTTGCAGAACTGTTGTGGCCCATTGTAAATCTGTGAATCTTAAAAAAATCTGTAGGTCGTCAACAAATAGCGATCTTTTAATTAATGAAGGGATCTGAGAATTGACAGAGTTTATAGCGATAGCAAAGAGTACACAACTCAGAACACTGCCTTGCGGAATTCCATTAAATATGCGTTTTTTACTTGAGAGTGATGTGCCAATTCGGACGCGGATAAACCGTTTGGCGAGGAAGGATTTGATGAAGTTAGGCAGTTTTCCCCGAAGGCCCCATTCAAATAGTTGTTCTAAAACCTTGCTTCTTCTTATGGTGTCATACGCCTTTTCTAGGTCGAAGAAGATGCCAATTGCCTCCTTCTTTTCGATGAATGTGTTTAAAACTTCAGCTTCTAATGAGATGAGGTGGTCAAGAGTGGATCTATCCTTTCTGAAACCACATTGCGCTGGTGTTAAGAGATTTTGTTTTTCTAGGATCCACAGAAGGCGTTTGTTGATAATTTTTTCCAGTAGTTTACAAAGGCAACTTGAAAGAGGTATGGCTCGGTTACTATTGATCTGGAGTTTGTCTTTCCCTGGTTTAGGAAATGGGATTACAACCGCTTCAAGCCATTCGTCAGGGATTTCACTCGTGTCCCAAATCTTATTAAAAGCGTGTAACAAAAATATTTTGGCCTGATAAGGAAAATTTTTAATCATAATATTGTGGATTTCGTCATTTCCAGGAGATGAATTTTTTTAGTTCTTCTATTGCAGAGTTTAATTCAAAGTAAGTAATTGGGCTATTGTAATTCATTTGAATGTCGTTTTCATTTGGTAGGTTTGAAGAGAAGTTTATAGAATTGAATTTCGTTTCTTCAGACTGGTCTGGATAAGAGCCAGAGATTTCAGAAAAATGGTCCACAAATATTTGGCAGAGTTGTTTCGGGTCATTAATAATACAATTTTGGTGTTTTAGTATTGGGACTTCCATAAATTTTGAACCAGATATGCTGCGTATTTTTTGCCAGACATTCTTAATAGGGGTATTTATACTGATGGATTCTACATACTTTTTCCATGATTGCTTTTTTTTCATTTTGACTAGTCTAATCCTGGCTTTTTCTTTCTTATATATTACTAGGTTTTCAGAAGTGGGGGATTTGAAAAACTCTTAATGCAGTATTTTTAGATTTGAAAAACTCTTAATGCAGTATTTTTAGATTTGAAAAACTCTTAATGCAGTATTTTTAGATTTGAAAAACTCTTAATGCAGTATTTTTAGATTTGAAAAACTCTTAATGCAGTATTTTTAGATTTGAAAAACTCTTAATGCAGTATTTTTATCTTTTACGGCCTGGCGGCACTCAGCGTCGAACCACGGTGTGTAATTTTTCTTCCGTAGTCCACTTGTTTTTGGAATGGTTTGCTCAGCCGCTGATTTTATGTGGGAGGTGAATATTTGTATCATGCCTCTTATGTCATCAGGCAGATTAACGATCGGAAGCTGAAGTTTACTAGAGAAGGATTCCCAGTTGGGTTTTTCAATGATCCACTTTGGGTTTTTCCTGACAGGCGGTAGTGTTCGAGTGGGTTGTAAGATGGTCGGAAAGTGATCACTACCATATTGGTCATTGATTACGTCCCATGAGTATAGCATGGCAAGGTTAGGTGAGCTGATTGCAAGGTCTATTGCTGATACACTACCATACGCAGGGCTGATATACGTAGTTTTGCCAGTGTTTAGCAGTATTGAGTCACATGTATCAATTATTCTTCTGATGATGTTGCCTCTAGTATTGGTCGGTGAAGGAGACCAAGAATGATAGGAGCCATTCAGATCGCCAATAACTATATAGGGCGGTTCCAAGGAATTAATGAGGCGTACTAGAGCTGGTTCGTTGATAGGCTCAGTTGGAGGCAGATATATATTGCATATTGTAATGGGAAATTTAAGATAGACTCTGATTGTGACTGCCTGTAGATCGGAATGAGTATCTAGTAGAGAAGTTCTGAGTGATAATCTTTAAGGACAGCGGTGAGGACGCCACCACAGGGTCGATTGTCTGAAATTTTATCATTTTTATAACATTTGAAATCTTTTAAGGAGAAGGTTTTGCAGGGTTTTAGGTGAGTCTCCTGAAGACAAAGTACAGCTGGATTTTGATCCTTAACTAATAACTTCAGTTCTTCAAATTGAGTGTTGACACCGTTGCAATTCCATGAAATAATTGACATAATAATTTGTTATATAAATATGCCAGCTGAATCTTTGAGGCTGTCAATGGGATATTGAGTATTTGTGGCAAAAATAGGATAAGAGTTTAGAAGTAAAAAATGGATATTTATAAAAAATATACAAAAATAAAGTATAAGTATGTGAATTGGTTAGCAGCCTAATATAGAGTGGTGAATAATAGGCATGCACAATCCAATAGATACATAGCAGTAAGTAAATAGACACATACGAATAAAAAAGAAGCGAATGAGTATAAATGAAAAGGTAAGAATAAATGATACAATTAAGAGTATTATAAATTAATAAAATATATATTATGATATAGAATGGAAAGTAAAAAAGAACTTGTTCCTGAGGACAAAACGCTGATGAATATAAATAAAGGAGTGAATGAATACAAATTAAAATGTACGAATATATGGTACAATATAGAACAATATAAATTAATAAATTATATATTACGATATAAAAAGAAAAGTAAAAAAGAGCTTGTTCATGAAGAAAAAACGATGATGAATATAAATAAAGGAGTGAATGAATACAAATTAAAATGTACGAATATATGGTACAATTTAGAACAATATAAATTAATAAATTATATATTACGATATAAAAGGAAAAGTAAAAAAGAGGTTGTTCATGAAGGAAAAACAATGATGAATATAAATAAAGGAGTGAATGAATACAAATTAAAAAGTATGAATAGACGGTACAATTTAGATTAATATAAATTAGTAAGATACAAATTAAGATATAAAAGGGAAAGTAAGAAAGAACTTGTTCATAAAGAAAAAACGATGATGAATATAAATAAAGGAATGAATGAATACAAATTAAAATGTACGAATATATGGTACAATATAGAACAATATAAATTAATAAATTATATATTACGATATAAAAGGAAAAGTAAAAAAGAGGTTGTTCATGAAGAAAAAACAATGATGAATATAAATAAAGGAGTGAATGGATACAAATTAAAAAGTATGAATATATGGTACAATTTAGATTAATATAAATTAGTGAGATACGAATTAAGATATAAAAGGGAAAGTAAGAAAGAACTTGTTCATAAAGAAAAAACGATGATGAATATAAATAAATGAGTGAATGAATACAAATTAAAATGTACGAATATATGGTACAATATAGAACAATATAAATTAATAAATTATATATTACGTCTAATCTTGTAACAAATTGGAGTTAATCTCATGCTAAAAATAACGTTTTATTAATACAAATATACAACAATAGAATAGATATCAATTATACAAAAACTATAATACCTAATAATAACAATTGATTAACAATCCATTGTTACATCTCTAGATAGAAAATCCATAATAATGCACTATACAAAATAATATGTCCTCTAAAAACACATGATTGGCAACCAGCTTACACTTCCCTTGGTCGACGACTCTTTTACTGCATAGGAAAAGAGTAAGGTACAAGCTTGGTGCTGTGGAACAGATTCCCTTCCTTTCGTTTCTTTCTACTTCCTAATTCATAAATTGAATTAGAATGTCTTTTCTTTATCATGAATGGTCCACTTCTGATCTCATCTAGCTTATTTCTGTTTATTTTGTTACCATTCGCTACATACACTAAGTCACCTTCTTGAAATTCATATTCTCTTCTGTTCTTGTCTATTCTGATCTTATTTCTTTCAAAACTTTTTCCAGAATTTTTGAAAGCCTCTTCTCTATCCTCTTCTAAATTATTTGCTGGTTTTAGTTGAGAAGGTACGATTTCTGACGTCGTGCCAAATAAAAGATATGCTGAAGTGAATTTGGTTGTACTATGTACTGTATTATTATATTCATCTAAGCAATGTTCAGCAATTTTTGTCCAAGGTGTATTGTTACCATTTTCATTTAATTTACACCGAATCCTGTTCACCAATGTTTGGTTCAATCGTTCATTTAAGCCGTTCGATTGAAGATTAATAATAATAATAATAATAATAATAATAATAATAATAATAATAATAATAATAATGTGGATTTATTAAAATATTTTATACATACAAAATAACTAAATTATCACAAATATACACATAAGCTTGGACTAGGTCCTTCAGCTAAGCTCAGCCTAAGAGAACAAAAGTTGAAATAAACTGAAAATGTTGACTAAAATATAATAAAATAAAAAAATACATTATTATACATCATGATTTCCATTACCTATCAAAATTATTATCTGTAGATCATAGACTGTAGATAATTTTAACCATAAATATAAACAAAAACAAAATTACCTAAACATTCTCACTAAAAATATTATTCATGTTTATCCATTTAGCTTTAATGATTAAATTCCGTTATGAGTTCATTCCTATAACGGTTTGCCTGTACTACGTAAACATATAGTCTATTCCAATTGAGTCCATTCAAATAATTTAAAAATAACTCATAATCTAAATGACCACAGCCAAAACTCTTTATCCTAATTTCCCTTAAAACAGGACAAACCCCAACAAAGTGATATACGTCCTCAATCTCATTCATATTTCAGAGTGAACATATCAGCTGTTGTTCTTGTCGGTTTATTGCATAATTTAGATTTAATGACTCTGAACGTACTTTCATTATAACACGCATCAGGTTTAAATTATTAACATCATTCAAATAGTGTTTTTTATCTAATTCGAACTCTAATTGTTTGTATATTAAATGGAATTTAGCATTTGCAACTTTTTTCATGAGATTTATCCTAAAATCATTTTTTAAATTATCTATTATAAATTTAACCCTTGTTTTGTTTCTTTAATCCAGTTTATGTTTTCATAATTAGCGTCCCTTGTAATTTCTTGTAGTTTCTCGTACCAACTCAGTCTCTCTTTTATAATACATGAAGCTAATATAGGCGGTAACCTACTAGCCTGCATTTTGAAAATTTTATTTAAATAATTTAAAAACAAAGAGAGGGTGTAGAAATATAATGGGTCTCTATTTGTTTCAAGATATAACACATAGTCCGGACAATTGGACGGAAGTGTAAACAATTTTTTAATGAAGAACTTTTGGAAGAGCTCAATATCATTATAATAATTATAGCCCCAGAACTGCCCACCATACGTCATGATTGATCTCACCGCGGAATCGAAGACTGTATATTTTGTCGATAGCGGAATGTCTTTATTACCAATTAGATTATTCCGTGTTGAAAGAATTCCGAATTTTGCAGCAGTATTTTTTTCTTTCAGGTGCTGTTTCAATGACAACTGAGGTGTAAGTCCTATACCTAAATACTTATAGTAATTAACAATTTCTATTTCTTCTGACCTATATTCCCATTTCTCCTTCTTTGACAGTTTTCCGCCTTTACGAAAAATCATAATTTTTGATTGTTGTAAAAATTCCACATATAACAATATTCACTTAGTTTATCAATCATTTTTTGTAATGCACGAGGTTCCGTAGCCAAGAAAACGATATCATCGGCATATTTCAAACAGTTTATTTTGATATTTTCAATGACCATCCCACCTTCCACAAATTCCGAAATGTCGTTGATATAGTATGCAAAGAGGCTAGGGGACAATAAACAACCCTGTTTTAATCCTACTTTTGTTTCAAATGGAGCAGTTAAACCATTCTTGGTCCAAACATTGGACTTCGTATTGTTATAGAGGCCTTGTAGGACATTTATAAATTTAGTTGATAAGCCTAAGTTGTAAAGTTTATAAATTAAGGCGTTTCTGTCGGGGGAATCAAACGCACTCTTAAAATCCACAAAGAAACAATACAATTTTCGTCTTTTCAATTTAGTTTTCAAGGTGATTATACTTATAAGATTGAACAAATTATCTACCGTGGAGTATCCCTTCCGGAATCCTGCTTGATATTCAGACAATATTTTATTATCTTCTGCCCAATTTTGCAATCTTTCCAATAAGAGACCTGTAAAAATTTTCAAAATCGTCCTGGATTATCGCTCGGGTGAAAGAAAAAAAAAAGAAAGATATCGTACACACCCACGCTCACGCGCACGCACACACAAACTATATATTCACATGTTTTAAGCAGCCCGGTGTTAACAAAACACCACTGTGCTTCAAAACTATATTTAGATTTGATGGCCGTAAGTAATCTTTCATGGTGGTGTTCTTTGTTATTATATTCATATGTAAGAAAATAAACAGGAACTTGTATAGTAATAGACATGTTTATGCCCATAGTTAAATAAATGCAGATAAAGGTAATGCGAACAGTAATAAAAAAATATTCCAGAAAAGAGAAAGAGCAGAATAAATTGTAATAACCACAGTAATCATTATAAACAAACAGCGGTAGTAGGAAAGAGTAATTGTTTATAACGGCGATAATATGCGGCTTGTAAATATTTATCAACATGACTAGTACTGCGATATTGTTATTGTTGACAGTGGGTTTTTTATTACGAAATCTTATTGTAGTTAGATTATTATTGACCTTTAAATAATAAGTATATGAGTTAGGGCAAGGACTGAGTTTAAAAACAGTTATTACGTAATAGTAATTGTTTTCGTTGGTAACGGGTATTTCGTAATATATTTTTTTGATCATGATGTTTTTTTAGTTTTTCGGTTGCCCGATTTTTTATTACTAACAAGAGTAAACTCTCCTTCTGAGTTGATATCTGACTCTAGGGTATCCATAGAGTCAGATACAACTAACTTGTCATCCCAGAGAGCGGTGCCTTCGGCTGACGGAGGTGGTGGGGGGTGAGGCGAGGCCAGCCTGGCCGCCGATCTCGACCGCGAGGTTCGAGCTGGCTTAGGCGTAGGAGTGGGGGGTGGGGGGAGGGGAGGTGTTTGTGATGTGGAGGGGAGGGGAACGGAGGGGGCAAGCGGGGGGGAGAGGTGTAGGAAAGGGGGGCTAATGTTGTTTTTAGTAAGGAATTTTTTATCATTAGAGCTTTCACCAAAATTAAATACCATATTTGTTTGAATACCTATTTCCTTTTTTTCAGTAATTTTTATTTTTTGTTTAACAATTTCAGAAAAAGATTTGTTAAACTTTGACGGGTTTTGTTCCTTATATATTCTCCTTGCTTCGTTTAGCGGTATTTTATTTATAGTTTGAATAGTTTTAATCTCTTTATGGATAGCGAAAACGGGGCACGAGCGATCTAAGGCGTGGTGGGGCCCCTCGCAATTTGCGCATTTAGCTGGCAGGTTGCATTTTGAATTTTCTTCATGTTTTTCTCCGCCGCATTGGATGCATTTGGATTTTTGTTAACATAAATTTGTGGGATGTGCAAATCCCAAACAGTTGAAGCAGCGCATGGGATTTGGGATGTATTGCTGGACTTTGACTGTTAAAAATCCTATTTTTATTGCCTCTGGTGTTTTTGGTGTCGGAAATGTAATTATATAGGTATTGGTTAATATTTCATTACCGTTTCTTTTTATTTTTATACGGATGATATCGTGGATGATGCCGGATAGTTCGCTTTTTATTTCATCTAATTCTAGGAATTGTAAGTCCTGGCATCTAATCACCCCTTTACTATAATTAAAAGTATTGTGTGGGGATACTTGTACATCAAATTGACCCGCAAAATTTTTGCATTTTAATAGTGTTTCCGACTGCTTCCCATTTTTGGTTTCGATTAGTAGACAGCCGTTTTTTAGTTTTTTTACATTGTTTAATTCTCCTACTAGGCCGGTTAGAAATTTATTAATTAAAAATGGAGAGACTTTTTGAAAGCTCTGTTCGTCTGTCCTTTGAACTATTAAAAACGTTGGGGCCGTGTTTTTTGGGGTTGCATTTTCGTCTAATTGTTTAAGGCGAACATGAGGCCGTTTTCTTTTAACCTTCGGGCTACTTAGGTCTATGGGATCCCCCATATTTCAAATAAACAAAAGTAAAATAAGAAGTTATTGAGAGAAGAAAAGAAGAAATAAATAAATAAAGAAATTAAAATAAAAATAAAGAAATTATAAAGCGTGCTTCTTCACAAAAAATATAATACAATTTTAAGAGATAAAAAGAAAATAATAAATAAGATCTAGATATTTCAGTCTTATCTGAACAGCAGGGAGCGCTAAGTAGGGACGTCTTCTCTCTTCAGATCCTAAACACTGACTGACAACGAGGTAAGGTTACTCTTTTAAAACAGCTGAACGTCGCATGGCATGACCTTGAACTTATAACCGGGGGGGGGTATTTGGGGTGTCCTTGGGCGGTTGGTGGCTACTTTGGTGGCAACCTCCCTGACTGTTACCCTGTGGGTGTAAGGTTAACAGCAGAGATGTTGGTGTCGGTTTCACCATTACTTCTCATCCCAGAATTGATTGAAGGAAATCCGTGGATAACATCGCGTGAGTTTATTATTAATTGAAGGCTATATTCCAGACCGCTACTACCTTGTACGAACGAAAGTCGGTAAATCAGAACAGACAATTAGAGAAGAAATTATTTTATTTTTTGATATACAAAAAAGCCATTTATTTATTTTTATAATTATCTTTTAAAAGAAAAATTTTATTTTATTTTCATTTTGTTTAAGATATTTCTTTAGTCTTACAGTTCCAACATCCCAACAGTTCGTTACTTTTTTAATACAATAGATGTAAGGTTATGTTATTCTTACAAAACAGTAGGTTACTACGAGGTAAGGTTATGTTCCTCTTTCAAAACATTAGATTACTATGAGGTAATGAGTAGATGTTATCAACAGTAAGATTTTTCTCTGTGACCAATTTGGGCAATCATTGGTTATTATTGACACAGAACCAATTCATCCCAACCTCTCGATTCCTCTCCAAGCTTTTTATAAGGGTTCATAAATAAATCAGAATAGAATAGATTAAAATAATGTCTTTATTTATAATATTATATACATTCTTTTTAAGACAGGTACTTTTGTGAACATAATTATGACTCAGTCTCTTGACCGTTAGCTTAGATTGGTTACTATATACTAATAATTAGAATTTTACAAAGCCTTTTCAGTGAAACATAATATTAAATTCTTAAATCTATATTATATTTAATAAATATTAAATCTATGTTAAGTTTGTTTTATCTCTTCCTATCCAAGCTTTTTACAAGAGTTAATACATACATCAGAATAGAATACTGTTATAACATATACATTCTTTTTAAAACAGGTTGTTTTAAAAATCTGGCTTGGTCTCTCAACCATTAGCCTAGATTGGTTACTATATACTAATAATTAGAATTTTACAAAGCCTTTTCAGTGAAACATTACATTAAATTCTTAAATATATATTAAGTTTATTTTATCTGTTCCTATCCAAGCTTTTTACAAGGGTTCATACATAAATCAGAATAGAATAGAATAAAATGTTTTTATTTATAATATTATATACATAATTTTCAAGACAATATTACATACACAATTTTTAAGACAGTTATATATATGTACATAATTTTTAAGACTGATTGTTCAGTAAAAATTATTATGATTATACATTACATTATACATATACATTTTGGTTACTCATTGGTTCTAACAAGCTAGCAATTTATCCCTATGTTCAAGTTCCTATTCAAGCTTTTTACAAAGGTTCATGGATACATCAGAATAGAATAGAGTAAAATGATGTTTTTATTTATAGTATTATATACATTCTTTTTTAGAACAGATTTTTTGGGGTTTTTTTTTTCTTTATTTTATTTTTTTTATTTTATTGCAAAGGTAAAAGTAAACATAAAAGCATAATAAAACATAAGCATAAAACATAAATAATAGTAAACATAGTAACATAAATAATAATATACATAAATAAATAAAACATAAAAGCTGAACATTTCTCCTATTAGATAATTTGATAACATAACTGGTAATAACACTTAAAATTAAACTCTTTACTAACGTACTCTATATACCCATCCTAATTTGCTAAATTCTATTAGTTTGTTACAGTTCTTCCTTTTTAAATATTCTATTTATTCTTTACTATTGAATTGATTTTTACATACATCAGCAGCCAGATAACTCATCCCTTATAAATTGAAAATAATCCTCAGATCGCTATGAGTATCGGACAAGCCATTTCCCTTAAAAATTATTTCAGTAGAACTCTCTTTCTCTCAATGGGATACACATCTTTTGATACTTTTGAGCGTTTATAACCACACCAGAGGTCACATTCATTTAATTAATCAACAACACAATTTTTTTTTTTTTTTAATTTTATTTTATGCTATAATGGCCATGGGCCAAGGTGGATACTCCATCATCAAGGATGTGTCTTTTATCATCGAAAGGTGACAGTGATATTTTGTTTGTTTTAATAGTAAATAGATTATGGTTGAATGATCTGAAGTTTGTAACATCATGTTTAAATTGTATGTTATTTTTTAAGCAGGTAACATAATCTTCAAATTTGATTTTATTTTTAACAACAGGTTTACTAATTCCTTTTATTTTTTAAATAATTTTGCTTTGAATGTCTATTGCATACATTTTAGACCTCAAAGCTACAAATTTATTAATTATTTTACCATTAGCCTCATCTTTAAACTTACCCATTACTTTCTTATTCTTAACATTATATAATTTATGGTTTGGAGGATAGTCTGAAGTATCTAAGTAATCAATCATACTTGCCATATCTTCATAGAGGTCTTCAATATGTATAGAATAAATGAATGAGTCAGTATCCATATACATTAGCTTAATATTTTGTCCATATTTTTCCAACATTATGTCATAATGATATTCATACATGATGTTTTTTGATATATCTAATATTGACATTCCTAGGTATATCGGTTTATCAAATTTTATTTTAGTCTTTTCCATATGAACGAGAGCCAAATTCTCAGAATAAATTGTACGGTCCTTAAAATTTGGTTTAGATATTAATTTTTCTAGCTTTTTAGGGTCTGTGTATCGCATATCAACTCTTTTTCTTATTGATTCCATAGTTTTACCAAAAACTGCGTTGTTGTAAAGCTTATACTGATCTTTTTCAAAATCATTTAAAGCTTTCTTTCTTAAACTGATTTAGTAAGATTTTAACCATGAGGACTGATTGAATTTTAATGCTCTGTTTACTTTTACAAGATCTATACCGTGTGACAATGCTTGAAGAAGGGCGGTATAATGAACAACGTAGTTTTTTCTTTCATCGAAGTGTGCTATTAATTTGTTGTATTTTCCACATTGTTTAGACTCGGGGAGGAACGGTAGATCATTATGTTTATCGTGTAAGTACTTAAGGTAATTAATATCAACGTCCAGAATGTAGCCTATGTCATCTGTGGGGTATAGATTGTTTAAATTGATACTTTCGGGATCGACCCACTCAAAGTTACCGGTAGGAAGAGGTTGACTCATTGCAAAACCATATAAATTATTGCAATCCTGGTACGCAATGTAGGTAGTTGGTTTATTTTGGTTGTATCCTTCTAAGTACTTGTTATTTGCCTTGTGGAATCTATGAGATGCTTGCACCAATCCTCCTCTTATCCCTTTCTCGATCATTAGAATCATATCATAATCAGTCAATAATTCTAATTTAACACCTGTAAACCTTAGCATTGCATCCCATGTCATCCCAGGAACCGTATAGTAGTGACATGGATCTAATTTGTGAGATCCCAACGTAACATTCCTAAATTCTTCGAATACTTCAGCCAGTAAAATTACGTCAGACTTCAAGTAAATGTCTGCGTAATCACCCAAAGTTTTGCATTCAGATATATTCCATACATCTTTAGCATGGGCATACTCCTCTTCTGTAACTGAGGAATCTCTTAGTAAACTATGAAATTCATCTATTGGAGGAAGGGTTGTATCTTCTAACATTTTGGGGGACGTGACATACTCATAGGGGAAAATGCCTTTTCTAGTGAGTAAAGGAACTCGATCGTTAGGTATTAAACTATTTAATAAGTTAAACAAAGGTAAGTTAGCTACCAGGTTTTCTAGACTAGAAGGCATAAATCTGAAGGAATCTAAAAATCTTATACTAAATTTCCCATCTGCAAATTTTGAAAATGAAATATAATTTTCTGCAGTATTTGCGATTACGTTAATCCTTTTATTATCATATCCCAGCTCTCGAACGATGAAGTGAGCATCGTAACCTTACAAATTATGTAGAATTACTGGAAGATAATCAGGGTTCTTGTAACGAAGATTACAACTTTGGTGGGCTGCACCTCTGAAAAGGCCTGTAAAGTGACAATGATCCTTTACTTTGATATCTTCTAGACTGAAGAATTCTCCACACATATAACAGTTTTGAGCAGTCTTGTAGCTAACTTCTTCTTAAGGAGAGAGGGGTCTCATTGGTGTGTTTTTATTATATACCTTGTACACTTTTTCAGCTATCTTCTGCATGTCAAATACAAAATTATTTGCCGCATTTTCACCTCTATACAAAATTGGTTCATCAAGTATACCATCTTCTACTCCGTTCAGAAATTTAGCTCTTCTTACATAAAAACAGTATGAGTAGGGAATGTGGCAATGTAATATTTTCGATGAAAGACTTTCTTCATTTGTAGGTTTCAAATAACATTCAAAGTCTGCGTAGACTACGTACGGTTTGTTCTCCGGAAGTATAATCATAACAGGTTTGTTAGTATTGCATAGTTGTTTGTGAAGTATGAGTTTTTCACTAGAATAAAAATGTGTTAAACATCGCTTACACTCATGAATCTTATGTCCATGCTTTGTGATTTGACGTCCTGCTAGTTTTTCAAAATTAGATATGTAGATATAATGTGACATTCCTTCTTTTTCTAGTAGCAGTAAATCCCGGTGGTCCTCTTGTTCTTCTTTAACTATCTTCAGAGGATAAAAGTTAAGCTTTTCATCGAGGGCAAACACATTAATTGAAATATCATTATTTTTTTCAAATGTCGATATATCCGCAAGCGGCGTTGGAAAATTTATCTTAGAAAAGTCATTCTTCCCTTCCAATGATGCATATTTTGTAACTCTTTTAGGATTCTCAGATACAAATTTTGATAGAATAGCATAAACGAAGCATTTGCTATCATTGTTTTGAACATTAATGCATGCTTTTCTATTGCGTATTTCTTCAGGTAACGGGATATAGCTGCTCCCTTTTAGTGGGTTGTACTTGTTTATCTTCAATCGCAACCCGTTAACGGAAAATAGCGTCCATCCGCTCCCCACAAGTTGACTTTCGCTTAATTTGTTTTCAAGTTCTTCACTTTTTTTTCTATGTCTGTATCTACCAACACAGTTACATTTTTTACTGGAAAGTCCCGTCTTTCAAATCTCCAGCTTGGTTGACCAGTTGTAATTCCGAGACCACATTTACTTTGAGGGATCTTTCGTTGTCGAGAGAACATCTTATTTTATGAATGACTTTTTCCTTTATAGCATTCAAAGGCTGTTTCGTATTCCACAATCCCTTCTTCATCCGGCACAATAGCTAATAAATCAGAAGTTTTAGCTTCACGTTTCTGTTTCTTATTAGGGGGTTCACTTCCTCTACAATACTCTTCATGTCGCTTCAGGTTATGGGGATTGGTAAAGATCACACAACATTGTTTACATGAGGCAGAAAACTTACAATTCTTCTTCTTCACGTGTCTTAACATACTATCTTTACGTGAGAACTCCTTGGAGCAAAATTTACAAACCAAGGATTCCATCGCAGTAGATTATACACTTCTCTTGATGTTATATCTAACAGGGTTGCCTTCAAAATGTTGGATTAGCTCCCTTTCTTCTTTCCTAAATTTTAGAAAATGTTGTCAGCCTTTTAAATATTTCCAAATATAACAGTGATTGAGGTTCAAAATTATCAATTGAAATGTTAATTATTAAGAAACTTATTTCAGTAATGTTGTTTCCAGCAGAGCTAGCTTTAAAATGACCGCTTAGCTCGGATTCTGTTCTTATATAACAATGAGCAAATGCCTCCTGAATTTTATTAAATTATCACTGCCTTCTAAATATTTAATGTATAACCACGTTAAAGGTCTCAACTGATTTATAATAAAATATAAAAAGTTGCTGAGTAAATTACCCGTTTTGATGTTTGTTTCTAGTGCGCTGATATTTAAAATGATAGCTTAGCATGGATTCTGTTCTTATATAACAATGAGCAAAATCCTCCTGAATTTTATAAATGATCACTACCTTCTATGAATCTCCCTCCGCATACAACCACGATTTGAGGTTTCAACTGATTTATAATAAATTATAAAATGTTGAGTAGATTACCTGTGTCGATGTTATCTAGCTAGCTTCAAAGTTGGCCGCTTAGTTCTGATACTTACCTTATAATATAAGGTATATTATTGTTATATTATAACAATCGGACAATCGAATAAATTCAAGCTTAAATACTAAATTACATGGCTCTGGTACGTAATTTCTCGGAAAATGTGATTCGAGTAAATTCGCTAAAGCACAATTAACTTATTGGTAATCAACAACCAATTCACTAAAGAATAAGCAATTCTTCAAAAATATTAACTGTTAATTTTGCTTCTTCTAGAAACATTATTTCTTAATAATGAAAAAAATAATAAATAAAAAAATAATTTTGATCGAAATGCCCTAGTTATATAATGAAAGTATACTTAATGATATAGAAGAGTGTTCTTTATACACAAAATATATAAAAATTAAAATTTATCGAGAAAATTTTCATGTTTGTAACTTAATATAGAGTATAGAGGTCCCTTAAGACCCCCTCCATCTCCCTTGCTAATCCCAAGACGCCAGGCGAATTACCGCCCGACCATCCGGATAATACACCAGTTATATAGCACGGCATCCCCACCACGCTTACACACTCTTACGCCGCGTTAAAAGAGAGAGTTATATTTGACTGCTGTGTGTGAAGTAATTTTATTATTACGTGTATGTTGTGCCGAATGCAAATAAAGTTGTTAGAGTGTTAATTTGTTCCTAATAAATTTATTAAAAGTGTATCAGACATTTCTTTTTTTCTTATATCCTCATTATGATAAGGAAGAAGATGTACTCATGACAGGTATATATAATAAGATAAAATATTTTTATATCAGCAGAGACTTTAAAAGGGAGACCATTAGTAGTGTCAAAGATTTTGACTATAGCTCCTTACACTGAGACTCTTTATAATTTATTAAATGAACTCAAGAAAAGACCCTTATGAGTTGTAATTTATGTAATAAATAATATTTCTTTATATACTTTTTTTATTTCTTGAACCCTTCCCTAAGTAAAAATGAGAATAAAGGTAAATAAATAAAAAAAAATTTAATTTATATGGTTTATTTGAAATAATACATAGGATAAATTACAGATATAATAGTAAAATTAATAATTAATATATTCATTGAGGTAAGAAAGTCTTCGCTTCTGGATAAATTCCTCGTTCTATTGCCACTCCTCAGGTAAATTTTCCCAGATGTAGTCTATAGTCGAAAAGGTACAAAAGTAATGATCGAGGTAAAGCTCTCAATTCTTCTGTAGTTAAAGTTTCGATTCCTTCCTCTCCCAAACGACGTATTGCTGACTCCATTTTATCCATCATACTGACAAGGTACTTCCTAGGAGGAGTATTTATACATTGTTGCACTTTTCCATTCCCTTTCCCCATAATATGTCATAGTCTTCTGTAACATATACTAATAAATTCTTCATATCTTCATATTCTACATCGCCATAGGTCCAGTTCAATCCGTGAATATTTTTCATTACCCAGATGTTCGTCCGTGCTTTAGCCAGTTCTTCACTCGCACCCTGAGGCGGTTTGAAAAACCAATGCCATGATGAGGCATGACTCACAGAGACTATAGATAGTTCTTTAACGATTAAGGTGTTGGAGGCTGATCGATAGCCTTGAAAATCAATGACCGCTGAATGCATCATGTGTGTCATAGTCAAAGTCCTGCAGTGGAGTGATTTCGTTTAGGTTTTATATAATGAATATATGCAGCCAAACGTGTGCAGAGGTTCAGTACATCTTGTGGACTAAACCGGTTCCCACTTCATATTCCACTATATTATAATGAAGAATAAGGCAGTATGCCTTAGTATTAGGCGGAAAGTTCTCACTCGCCTCTAGCTGAACGCGAATATCAATAGTCGTACTTTTTATTGCTTCAGATTGTTTAGAACAATCTATAACGACTTTAGGTGCGAGGGTCTCAAAATCGAATCGTGATAGCAGAGGTTGAGAGTGTCTATTACCATAATAGCTCGTTTGAAATTCATTATACATTTCTTAGAAAAGGGCGACTTTTCCTTGTGCAAAATCTAAATTCAAATCATCATAAGGATAATGTTCACTATTCAGATAGAGTATCAAGTTTTTCAATTTACAACTATCAAAATGACTGTTATCTTTGGTTGCGTTTCTCGTTCGACCAGTCTGGAATGCGATAATAACATAACGCGGCTTATCTAAATTTGTTGATGTTTTGACAGTCCAATTTTCTTGCTGCGAAGTAGGTAAATTTGGGTATTCATAAAGATCCCATGATCTGAACGGTATAGTAATTATCTTGTTTTTCTCTACCATTTTCAACAACCTCAGCCGTTCTTGATCGGAAACAGGAACATGTGGCATCCTCCAGACCACTTTATCTAATTTTATTTGTACGTCATCGCTACCCTTTATGCAGTTCAAGTCCGTACTCGATCTGATCAAAACGAGTTCTTGCTTAAGATTAATTAAAATTTTGCGATAGTCCTCACATATCCCTAAGAGGATATCCAGTGGCAGGCATAAGCTAAAAAATCCGTCTTTATCGATTGAAAGTGTTTTATCGATGCCAGGTATTATCCACCCCGAATTTTCAAGACCTTTTACTTGATTAGGTGAAAACTAAGCGTAACCTTTAAGCGTTGTAGTTATTCCAGGGTTTCTGACTCTATCAACTTCAATGCCATTTAATTCGTATCTGATCTCATCAAACAAAAACGCAAACGCGTTATTAGTCAATTTTGAAGTAGTACCTGGAGTACCGTATTTTTTTAAAATTCGTCCTTCAATGTAAATAAAACTTAAAGAAGGAAACGTATAAACATCTTGTTGATGGATCGGAATTCTGATTTCATCAGACTTGTTAAAAGTGTTGCCTGCATACGGCTGATGCGAATGATATTGAAATTGTGTAAGGGACTCATCAAATTTCACGTCTGATGTGATGTTTAGTATGTTATTCATGTTTTAACCGAAAACCACACTGTTTTAAAAAGTTTGCGTTTGCAGGTGTTAACCGCCTTGATGGTTTAGGTTTACTAAATCTTAACGGGGTCTGACATCTCCTTTATAACCAGCTAGACTATCTCTTCCGGTCAAGACTATCTCTGGTAAAATCAATCCCCATTTTTCTTTAAATGTAATCTTATAGTAATTGTTTCTCCTCTAAAATCAATAAGCTCGCCGTTCTGATCTACTAAACGAACAGTAATATTGTCAACAGTCCTCACGTTAGTAGGATAGTAAATGACTGGATTCGGGGTTTCGATGATTTTATATCCTAGTTCTACTGCAGGAAAGAATTGATGTATACTATGATCCGGATCTCCATTCATGAAAGACCCCGACGCGATGTTACACTGAATCGAAATAGTATTTACACTAAGAATTTTCACAATGTCGTTTGATTCAGTATACTGATGCCCTGGGTTAATGACTTGTTCGGGGCTAGTAAAACCCAATAGCGGGCCTATGGAATGTGGTTTGCCTTGACAGTTGAAAAAAACCTGCTTAGACAATCTAATTTCAGTCTTTAGGGTACTTGGATTTCCTCTAAGTACAAGTCCAGCACCCGGATCACGGTGAGCGATTTCATCGCTTAAAAAAGATTGTATAGCATCGATATCATACGATCCTTCAGGTATTTGAATGGCCATATCACCGAAATAAAACATATCGTTAACACCCTTTCTTATGTTTGGAATAGTATTATATGTGTCAAAAGATAATAACCCGATTACAATCCGTACAATCCGACCCTAATTCTAGAGGAGGTAGGAAGTTTGCATGAAGAACGCTAGAATTGCCAGTAAACGTTACTGTGTAGCTCATTAATGATCAAAATTAATGAGAAACATCGGCTAAATACTTTAAGCAAAGGTGTCCACAAACCGGAGTATTCCACTTTTGATGACGACGGCGGTTATATAATACTTGACAACTTTTGAAATAATATAACAATTGAGGAGGAGGTTTTAAATTTCCAAAAAAATCAAAGTATTTCACTACATTATCTTTTTTTACATAACAGACCCAATGAGAACCAGGTTCTGAACTTGTATTTAAATTTACAATAGCTGACTCGAGTTTTTTTTGGATATTTTGGAAGATTATCAATCATAAACACTCCACGAAAATTTAGAACATTTAAAACTTTTGATAAATGATTCAATTCCAAATCGGTCAATGGTTTATTTGGTAGTCATATTTTTCTTGGTCTTTTTTGTCGGGTTATAAATAGACCGTAACCATTCTTATACGGTTTCAAATAAATTCCGTTTCCAACTTTTTGACCTTCCATGGCCAAATTATGCCTCTTTTGTTCATCCAATTTTAGTTTGGCTTCTTTAGCTTCATTGATCGCCTTGGCTACACTCGCGGCTCCCCCTGCTAAAGACCCCACAGCGGAAAGTCCTGCCATCAATGGTACAAGAAATTGGAGAAAACCTCACTGTTTTGGCAGCGGAAGAACTCTTGGCGGTGAAGATTTTGCCTTACCACGTAGATGAATTTTAGCCTTTTTATATGCCGCTCTTGATGCATTGAGAATAGATGATACATCATCTACTTTTGACGATTTAACCAAATCTTTAATACTAATCTTCTTCTTTTTCTTCCTCAGCCCCGAACCAATTTTCCTTTTTGCTTTCATGGCATTTGTAACTAACCAAGCCGCGGCTTTTTCTTCCCATGAAGAATCTGGAGCTTTAACCCGTTTCCAAGCATTATCAGCAAGAATCTTGTCCGCTTGTTTACGACTCTCCATATCCTTATTTATGCTATAAGCTATATCGTGTTCTTTACAAGCTCTATCAAGCTCGTTTATTCCGCTATCACCTCTAGCTAAGCGTTTTTCTAGTTTCGTACCGGGACCGCAATATTGATATCCTGGAAGGTGCAATTCAATCGGCAACCTATTGATAAGACTGTTCAGCAAGCCTCTGCCTCTGCGAGCCCTGTGACTCATACTGTACTCAGAAAATGATACAATAGGGTATATATAGCCGTCTTGATGTTGTTTGCATTCAGAATGAAATTAGTTAAACAAATGCAATGTTTCCCTACTACCAACTTTTTCCCAGTTAAAGGACAATCGGAGGAGAGACATAGTTCATTATTACCAAACACTATCCGAGCCTCGATATGTGGCCCGAGCGGATGTGGAAAGACCAATATTATGATTGGATTGCTATTAAACCCTAACGGCTTAAAGTTTAAAAATGTGTATCTGTTTGGAAAAACTTTACATCAACCTAAATACCAGTATTTAAAAAGCGTCATAAATCTTGTTCCTTAAATAAAATTATATGAATTTGAAGATGCAAAGGAATTGCCTCAAAAAGTCGAATAAAATTCGGTATGCATATTTGATGATGTCACCATGGAAGATCAGGATATAATTAAACGATACTTTAGTTATGGCCGTCATATGAACCTCGATTGCTTTTATTTAACACAAAGTTATGTTTGTATCCCGAGACATCTTATCAGGTGTAATTTTAACTTTTTAATAGTTTTTCCTCAAGATGAATTAAATTTAAAACATATTTATGATGAACACGGAAGCATGCCAGATTTAAGTTTTACTCTTTTTAATGACATGTGCTCGTTATGCTGGAAAGAACCGTTTGGCTATCTCGTTATTGATAAAAGTAGGGGTATGAACGATGGACGTTTTAGAAAAGGAATCGATACATACATCGTAGATATATAAAGAGCGATCTTGGCAGTAATTATCATTAACAATCATGGACCCGAAAGTCACTCGTGAAATAATAAAAAAAGTGAGATTTTGAAAAACAAATTTCGAGCATTGAAGCGTAACCTCCAGGATATTGAAACGGGTCGTCAAGAATTGTTTACACCCGTGCTTCAACCTTTAGAAGACATTAAACAATCATTAAAACCTAAACCGGAACAGACTTCCAGAGAAGGTGTTAATGAGCGGGACGAATCGCCAGATAAAAACGAGTCTGCTAGTATTTACCGAAAATCAACTTTATTGCCGAAAACAAAGCATCACTACAAAAGAGCTTGACCGTTATCTAGCTTTTCCTTTCCCGTATTATCATCTGAAGAATGCGAGGACGAGTATGTGACTGACGAACCACTATCAGAGCTAGTCAAAGAATATGCTAAAACTCCACAAGGAGAAACCGAATTGAAGGAACATCTCGCCGAATTTGGAAACCTGCAAAGGGAATACTTGGATAAGATTTTAAAAAAAGATGATGAGGCATATGACGATCGTTATGGAATTAGAGTCATGCCTTTAGGGGGATTAGCTATTGGAGATTCGACAAACGTTCGGCTGTTTCCAAACAGCGACGATATTTCTATAAACGACATAGAGTATGAAGGAACTCCGGGATTGTTGCAGCTACTCTACTTAAAAAACCAACAAGATTATACCGAGACCGACTTGGAAAATTATAAGAATATTTTAATCTCGACCAATGCACACAGGAAAGGCTATAGCGAAGAACAAGGGGTATTTAGAAACAGATCTGAGAAATATAGAAATGTAATATCCAAGTTATTTCCACCGGAAACCTTAAAACTCTATCCCCCTTCCTCAGCTCCGAGAATGAAGCTCCGTTCTCACAAACGGGGCACTGGTCTTATGAGAGCCGATAAACCTCTGTATGAGTATTGGAAACATCCAAATGAGCTAGTAAATCGTCTAAAGCTGTTAATAGCTTCCGCTCATGCTGGTCACGAAGGACACCAAAACGAAATAGAATCAATAATTGAAGAGCTACGAGAAGAAAATATTATATATTAAAGACTATATATAGCTAGGTTTAGTATAAACATGACAATAAACAAGTTCGGATCTCACATGTCATTAAAGCACTCCAAATATAAAAAACGCTATTTTCCGTTTAGCATATTGAAGTCGGTAAAGGACATCGATGCACGCAATTTACGAATAATCAATGTTGCCAACCCAATCACAGCTCATGACGCTGCTAATAAAGTGTATTGTGATACGCCAGCGGCTACTAACACTGATTTAAACAATTGGCCTGGTAATTGGATTGATGGAAAAAGAAAAAGACTTGTCAACTTTGCACCACCTATAAATAAACAGGATGTTGTTACCAAAGAATTTTTAAACAGCGTTGCTTTAACCTTGGTTGAAGGTATATATGACTCTCTTGATAAAAGAATAACAAACGTAGCTAAACCTGAAAAGGAATCTGATGTGGTCACACTTGGTTACCTAAACAAAGTACTTGATAATGGATTCATCAATAATTAAAAGAACTGTTGTAAATGAATTACATAAGCCAGCTCGCAAGAAATATCCTAGGAGAAAGACAGTTTTGAAAGGAATAAATGACTTGTGGCAGATAGATTTAGTTGAGATGATACCTTATTCTCGAGAAAATAAAGGGTACAAATATTTATTAACAGTTATAGACTGCTTTGCTAAATATACCATACCAATAAAGAAGAAATCTGCTGAAGATGTAACTAAGGCGATGGAGAGCGTGTTTCTTTCGAGTAGACAAATTCCAAAAATATTCAAAGTGATCAGGGAAAGGAGTTTTACAATTCCAAGTTTAAATCTCTAATGAAAAAATATTGTATTAATCATTATTCCACCTTTTCTAATATGAAAGCTTCCATTGTAGAAAGGTTTAATAGAACATTAAAAGGGAAAATGTGGAAAGCCTTCAGTATGCAAGGAAATTACAAATTTTTAGATATCCTACCTCAGATTTTACAAGAATATAACTCATCATTTCATACAACAATTGGTATGAAACCAATTGATGCTTGTAATAAAAAATCGGAAAAATACTTGCTAAACAATGTATATTCTACAGTTCGGACTAAAGTGAGAAAGCAGAAGTTTGAAGAGGACGATTTTGTGAGGATATCTAAACAAAAAACAGCATTTTCTAAAGGATATTTATCAAATTGATCAAGTGAAATTTTTAAGATAGTCAAGATTCAGAAGACATATCCTTACACTTATTTACTGGAAGATCTGAAAGGACAACCGATTAGTGGAGCATTTTATGAAGAAGAGCTACAAAAAGTTAAATATCCAGATGTACACCTTTTATAAAAAGTTTTAAAAAGAAAAGGAAATAAATTGTATGTAAAGTGGCTGGGATTAGATGAACGCAGCTGGATTGACAAGAAGGATATTGCATAATGTATTAAAAGAAAAAAACACTTGCTGTTATAATATAAATTTATTAATTCTTTTTACAAAAATTGTATATTTTATATATTTATTGTAACTCTACATTTAAAATATATTTATTTCTCACAAATTGTTTTTTTTTTTTTTCTTAACCTAAAATATAATTTGTTCATAAAATAAACAGTACCAATATATTACTGCACATTTAATTTAATTATGTTATGACGTTTATCATCATACGGGCATAGTGACTTTTTATTTATTAAAACAGTTTGCACTTGATGTTTTTTTGATTGTATAATATGAAACTGGCTGTACATTGTCTTATCATTTCTTAGAGAATCTAGATAATTTTGAAACGTGAATCCTCAAACAGCACATTTCTTTATTCCTTTGGACCGTTTAATTAATAAACCTTTTTTAGTTATGAAAGAATACATTTTTGGCCTTAAGCCAACGTATTCGACAATCGGGTCACCGGCTGTTTCATCCTTGAGCATTCCGACCACTTTTTTGTTTTTATCAGAATAACAAGGGTGGTCTTTCGGAAAATTGCTAGTATCAAGATAATATCTTAAACTATTATTACTTATATCGTTGTAAATATCTGGTGTTTTAATATGATACAAAAGAGAGCCAGTATCTAAGTAGCAGAGGTCAATATTTTGTGGACCGTAAGTTGTTAAAAACACATCATAGTGTAATTTGTACATTAAAACCTTTGAAAATTCCAATATGCTAAAGCCAACATATAGCGGTTTATCGAATACAATTTTTTCATTCTCTAACTGGACGGAAACTACATTATCGGTAAAAATGATTCTTTCTTTGAAATTGGGCTTCTTCACTAGTCTGTTTAATGTTTTTTCATTTGTAACAATTTTAAGGTCTATACGCTTTCTTACATTTTCCATAAATTTTCCGAAACACGAGTTATTCATTAGTTTAAAGAAATCAGACTCAAAAGGATTGGTAGACATTGCTCTATATTTAGTGTTTAGATCAATATATGGTACCAACCATTTTTTTTTTGCTTAAATCTTAAAATTCTATGAATTTTTGTCGGTTTAATCCCTAGATTTAGAGCTTGTTTCAAATTGATATAATGAACGATATAACGAGTTTTCGGTGTAAGCGTAGTCATTAACTTTTCAGTTGTTTTTTTATCGACAGGAGGTTTTGATTTTTCAGGCAATAAGGGAAATTGGGAGTGCAAATCATGTAATGTTTCAGGATAATCAATATCAACGTCCAGAATGTACCTTACTTCCGAGTCGTCAGGAACGTTTATCACATCTAAATCTTGATCGTACCACTCACCACTCGAAGCCCCAGTACGGAAGGAAACTGTTCATTGCGTAGCCATACAAGTTGTTCACGTCTGCATAAATTAAATAGCTCATGGGTTGATTTGGGTCATAATCATCTATTAAACAATTATTGGCTTTAGCATATCGTTTGACAACTTGTGTAATACCGCCGCGGATGCCTTTTTCGAAAAACAGAACCATATCAAAATCTTTTATAATATCCAATTCAATATCTGTCGTTTTCAACATTGCTTCATAACTCAGCCCTGGAAGAGACATGAAATATGCTGGATCTAAACAGTAGATATCCATACAGAGTTTACGAAATTTTTCAAATACCTCACAAAATAAAATTACGTTCGTTTTTATATATATTTCAGTATATTCTTTTATGTCCTTGGTATTAAAAATTTTTCAAATCGTTTGAGCATGTTCGTAATCAGACTGAGAAATATTTTCTAACGTTAGGTCATTGTAAAATTAGGCTAATGTGGGTAACTGGGTTTCTTCTAACCGCGACAATGAATCTATGTAAGAATATGGATAGATTCCTTTTTTCGTTAGCAATTCAACTTTGGATTCGTCAGGGATTAACTGATACAAATGAGGGAAAGTGATCGAGAGATTCTCAGAACCCGTTTTCATGTTTTGGACTAGCGTTTCAAGGCTGGCAGCTAAAAATTTATAACTATCTATGAATTTTATTTTAGTTTTACAATCTTTGAATGTTTTTGTAAAACTGATGTACTTTTCCGAATTACTCGGAATAACAGTAACATCACCTTCATGATTAGCTAAAAAAGGTACAATAAAGTGTGAATCGTAACCCTGTAAATTGTGCATTATTACTGGTATAAAATCAGGTGTTTTTGCTTGTAAGTTGCAGTTTGAATGAGCTGCACCAATAAATTTAGATGTTACATGATCATGATGCCGTACTTTCTGGTCTTTATTTAATGTCTTTAGACAGATAACGCACTTATTCGTTGTTTCATAATACAACATTTCTTGCTCAGTCATTTAAGCCATGGGTTCGATTTTGCAATATATTTCATCAACCTTCTTTGCCAATTCATGAAGAGCCTCCATAAACAAAAACATGCAGTTAGCACCAGTATAGACTGAAGGTTGAAGATGTAATAGAGGAATATCTGCTTTAACCATAAGTGATGCACAAAAGATTTTATGATTTTGCACGGATTTCGTCCAAGAAATTGACGGATTTTCACAAGGGCCCTCGATCTTTTCTAAATAAAATTCAAAATCAGCATATTCTCTGTGTACACTGAAACTTTTTAAATTTTATTTTATCATCGCGTGGGAAATCTGTCCTTATGCGCACCGCAAAATAATAAATGTTCCTTTAATCGTTCTTCCGCGTTTTTTCCGTTTTTTGTTTTGTATCTCCAAGAAATAGATGTTAAACACCTGTGACAAATTTCTTTAGCAGATTTGTTACCGGATATTAGACTGCCAACAAGCCTGCTTAAATTGTTAATATAACAATAATGGGAGTCTCTTTCATTTTGAAGAAATAAAAGGTCAAATCTTTCTTTAAAGGTTTCTTTTTTGCTTATTCTCAAAGGAAATACCTTGTTTTTTTTTCATCTAAACCATACACATTGATTAAAACATTGTTTACATCCTCGAATATTTTAATGTCTTTAAAGGAAGTGGGATATGAAATACAATCAAAATTGTAATTATTTTCTAAATACTCATAGGACTTAGGATCGTTCAAACCAATAATTTTACTTAATATTGCGAATCGAAAACAATCGTTGTTTAAGTTTTTTACGTTAATTACAGCATGTTTGTTTGCTATCGCTTTCGGCAAGTCCATAAATTGTTTTCCATCAAGAGGTTTATGTTTAGTTAGATGCAAACAAAGATAATTACACGATACAAATGTCCAGCCAGAACCTTTAGTTTCAAAGGAATCTAATTCCGAAACTATTTTTTCATATGAGTTATTAATATATTTGTACAAATCAGTTGATGAATCTATAATTTGTTGACGGGTCTTAAAATTCATATCTGCCTTTTCCTCATAATTTGGACCCATTCTTTTGTAGGAACAATCTAACTGCAAATTAATTTTGAATGTTCCATAGTTCTAAGTAAAATTTTAACATATTAATAATTTTTTCTCTTTTTGACTCCAGAAAGTCTTTCGGAAATGCATTGAAATCACGATTTTCAATATAAAAATCTATCACTTTATTACCAAATGCTGATTTTTTAATACCTGGTTCCATTGTAGCTAAAATTGCAAGTTGTTCCTTACTATAGAATTTATGTTTCTTAGGTGAGCTAATTCCTATTTCTGCAATATTAGACCCCGATGAAGATTGTATTAGCGAATGTATTCTTTTTTAAAATGGTAAATGTGATTGCTTCGAAGATGAAACAGCAGGTGTTGGGAAGTTTTCCATTGATAATTGGCTACCTATATCAGCAAATGCTTGAGGGGAACTGACACGTTATTCTTTACATGCGAATTTTTTATGACGTTCGCAGCTAAATTTTGATTTAAATTCACGATTGCAATCTAAGCATGTATAAAATTTCCATTTACATCTGTGTGCGCTCGAATTTAATATTAACAACCCACATTTTGAACATAATATAACATCAATACCTTTTCCTTCGGCCATCATTCAGTTCGATTACATAAACCTAATTTTGTAAGCTTGTTTCTCCTTTCCTTCATATACCATGCTCAATGATCCTAAAATCAAGCATATCATTTCAGTTAAATATTACACTTTTTTATTATTGCTATTTTAAAAGAAATAAAAAACTCACCATCATATTGTTCGATGTCTTTTCCAGAAAAGCATTCTTGGTATCTTTTTGGTAAAAATGTCTGATATTTTTCTCCGTTTACCCCCTCTATGATGTCTTGTAACGCTTCTCCATACTCCGTTGATTTGAGAGCCAGCTCTAAAATCTTGTAAGTTTCTCCTTTTTCGAGCTCACCAATTGTCTTATAGATTGTAGACCTGTTCAATTTTTCAATTAAAGACATCTGTAATATTTACAAAAATTAATAATTTTTTTTATCTTTATGCAAGTATTAGCTCAAAAATAATTAAAATGAGTCACCTTTAGGAGAACTGCACTGCAGGTTGGATTGGAAAAGTCGAGCTCCTAATATCCTCAATGTAGGTGTAGGCAATCAATGGCTGTCATCACGTGTGAAGCTGGGGTATATATGCGCAGTAGTGCTGACTGAGCGCTATGAATAAATAGTTTTTTATCGCCTTGACTCCACCTGCAGTAAGAAATGCATCTGCAGCGATTCCCAGAGAACCCGCTCTTTCATGTCTGATAACACGTAGTGCGATACATCCGCTGACTGGACATTGATAAAATAGTCGGTGCGGCATCCTTTCAAATAGAAAACACAGATAAGCGAATGAATGATATCGTATTGTCTCCTCCTGCAGTAGGAAATGCATCTGCAGCGATTCCCACCATAACACGTAGTGCGATATATCCGCTGACTGGACATTGATAACATAGTCGGCACGGCATCCTTTTAAATTGATAGCGATTCATCTGCTGACATTGATAAAATAAAGTCTGGGCGGCTTTCAAAAACGCTGACTGACCGTCGATAAGCGAATGAATGATATCGTCTTAACTCCTCGATTATCATAGTGCAGAGCTCGCGCCGACTGGCGATTCATCTGCTGACATTGATAAAAATAATGTCTGGACGGCTTACAAAACGCTGACTGACCATCGATAAGCGAATGAATGATATCGTCTTAACTCCTCGATTATCATAGTGAAGAGCTCGCGCCGACTGGGTGTAGATAAGGCGGAGATAAGTATGAATGGTTCGTCTTGTTCATAATCAGCGCGGCTGATATCTGCTCCCCTTTTAAACAGATAACAGACCCGTCGACCCTCAAGGCATCTGCTGAATGCGCGTCTCTCCTCCGCCACTGCAAGCGGGCTATAAAAGAGTGGAGCCACCGTTATTCCTCCGACATCATTGCTTATGAATTATGAATGAACTTGAATGAAACAGCTGAGTCATTCATGAGTTGTGCACTGGGTCAACCCGTTAAATGTAAACAAACAAAACTCCCACTCAGAGGATTACGTCACAGGCATAATGTAAACAAAGGGTCAATGAACCGCATGCACCTATGCATTACACCTGGCCGGGTTGTGAACTGGGTCAACCCGGTTAAATGTAAACAAACAAACCCCCCCCCCTCCTCACCCTAGAACAACACCCCCTTCGCCCTCACAAGGTCGGTCAATGACCCTCAAGGTCATATATTGCTCTGCTACAGCACGATGTAAACAAAGCGATGTTGCCACATCTCACACATTCCATGCGACGTTGCCGGATTGTGCAATCAACCGTCCCCCCTAACCCTAGTTATACACCCTCCTCGCCCTGCCAGACGGCGTGACCTAGTTCACAATTGCACAATCCGTCGTTTCTACTACTTACGTCTTCGGTAACAAGTTTCAAACTTCCCTTGACCTTAGATACAATAAACTGTCCACTATTTGCTACTTTAATTTGATCAACTTCTTCATTAGTGTCACATAGAAGGGAACTGTACCGTTTACAAAGCAAATGAACTGATGCCGTAGTCTACAACAAATGTCAAAGGTTCTTCTCTTCTTTCCCCATCCGATTCCACAGAAAAAGCAATATGTCCAGACTCGGCAATCTGTGCTGAATTGCTTGGTCGTCTCTTGCGACACTGATTACTTTTTTGCCTACGAATTCCACAAGTAAATCATTTCCATGGAATTTACCACAGTACTGAGTTCCTGGCTTCGTTTGTTTACACCGTGTGAAACCTCCCCTTGTGTTCATCGCCGGCGGTGCGCTCCAAAAGCTTTCGTCCGTGGAGCACTCTGGTTTGCAGAAATGAAAGCTTGCTGGGAATCAGTAATGTGCTCTTTTTTTAGCATCTTATCTTCCTCATGTATTTTTGACATACTCTAAACTAATCATGGATTTATCCTTAGCAAACATAATGTCGAGGGCTGAAACTACACTGTCAAATTGTGGGGGCATTGCTACTAAACGTTGGCTTACAACTTCATATTCTTTAATCACACCGCCTGCTGTTTTTCCTTCACTGCAAACCATTTCAAATTCCCGTATAAATTCTGACAATGGTTTCTCATTCCTGTATTTCATTTTCCTCCACTTTTGCTGTGGTGAAACCAATGATTTCATACCCGTCTTTTCATAGGTTAGCTTCAGCGATGTCATCATTTTCCGAGCAGTCGTTTTATCCCACACCATAGATATCATATTGTCCGCCAATCACTGCACTATTAAATTCTATGCCTTAATGTCCTGCTTTAGGTAGGTCTGCTGTTAAAGAATCCGCCATGCCATGATGCTCCAAAAGCAACTTTACTCTAAATTCCCAAGTTGTGAAATTATTGCCATCGAAGGGCTTGACGGCGAACTGTTGTGGATTCGTCCTGATTGCGCGACGCGGAGACAGACTCACGAACGCGACAACAGAATCGTCTTACCGACAACGTGACCGACACAACTCGCTACTGACGCGATACTTCTCAATGACTTTACCGAGTTTGAATACTGTATGGTTTATACCTTCAACTTAATGGTAAGGCACAAACCAACCTTTGTGAATTAAGTGGACTGTATTTGAAGGTTAGAGATGTTAAAAATGAAATGGAGTTAACAGAGTACAGATTTATTGAGAAAGAAAAAGAACAAAAAAGACCTTACAAAATATTGTTTGTTAGTGGGTATTTTAATGTATTTAAATGAGATGGCCATGCGGACTCACTAATTACTTTTCCAATATGCTCTATCTTCTCCATATTGTCCATGTAGTTCTTCAAGATCTCTCTCTGCTCTTCATCGCCTCCAGCCGGGGAACCGGCTCCTCTTCTTACTCACTCATGTCTCGTGTAATTTTAATTGAAGAGAAAAAAAAGAAATGGATGGGCCAGGCCTGGTCTCTTTCAAGGAATCTAGCTCACCAGTTCCTTCTCAGCCTCTGCCCCCAGCAGAGTTCGCCGGTGGGGCATTCAAATCTTGGCGGTCCCGCCATTCGATTTGCCCACCCCTGCTTCTGCAATTTGTAGTACCTTTCGGGAAGCCGAAACATACCGCCCACCTAAATCAGCTGCGGATGATTTAATCTTCAAGAATGTGAAGCTGGAATTGTTCAGGATTTGGATGTATTGTGAGAGCATATTGAACGAAGATAGGGGTGTTAGTAAAGTACAATATAAAACAAAAAAAGAAAATACATACATCTATGAACTCTATTCACAGAGTGTTTGAAAAAAAAGAAAGAAGAAAACACATACACCTATGAACTCTATTCACAGACTGATCGAAAAAAAAAAAGAAAATAGATATATCTATGAACTCTATTCACAGACTGTTCGAAAAAAAAAAAAAAAAACGAAAATACACTTTGTTAAAAAAAAGATAAACTTCAGTCACACAGTCACATGTGGTAAACAAGGTGTATAGAGAAAGTGAAACTGTGATAAGAAATAACCAACAAAGAATGTTAAGTAAATTCAATTTCAACCTCTATAGTGTTGAGAAGTAGAAATGAAGAGAAAGAAGATTGAAATGCTCCAAATGGAGTAAATAACATGGAAACCAATTACAAAAAACAAAACAAAATAAAACAGGGATCACTATTCTTCTGCGTCCCCAGAAAGTAAAACAAACGAAGTAACCTACCATTTGATTAAGTTGCTTGAGATAGTACGCGTAAGGTTAAGCGATAATTGTGATGTCGCCGGAACAAGTAATGGGATGCTTCATATCACAAGGCAGGAAAGATTCTTCCCAACGTCCGCCCACCGTGAAAATACCCAGCAAGTCGGGAAAAGGAGATAGCTACCAACTTAACTTGTTCACCGAAGTTTTTCAACACCTTTGAAATGTTCGATGCCCCCTGCTTAACATAACTCCTTCTTGCAGCTTAGAACCGGTATGAAGTACGTCTTTATGGGTGGAACGACGTGTTGGGTCAAATACTCGCGCTATCCCGTGAAGAGGGATCAGATCTGATGGCTTTGATGGGGAACTAGACACAGGTGCCAGTTCGCTATGGTTCGGCGTGAAGGGCTTACACTTTTCCGAAAGTCCCTGATCCGTTCGGAGATTTGATTTCAAAAAACGATATCGTCGAAGCGCTGCTGACCCCTTGCAATCCGCATCTTGATGCTGAGACTTAAAAGGCAACCTCACTACGAATTTTCCCTTTTCGGTGCGACCGTGAGTGTTAACGGAGAGCTGCTCCCACTGAATATTGTCGGGTTGTGATCTGCCCAGGGCTGCGGGTTCTTTACGTTCCCAAGATGCTTTTGACCGCGATTCGATATTGTTCTTGGACACCGCCAGAAAAGAACACGAATTACTTGGGGTCTTGTCATGAAGGACTCCGGACACTACCAACCCAAATGCTGTTGGAGTAAAGTACAAACTGTGTACTCCTGTGGGATAAGGAACTCCGGTGAGGACGCGAGGGAAAATATCTCCCCCGATCAGCAGGTCGATGGATGTCGACTCTCCGAATTGCTGATCAGCTAATGAATGATGCATTAACTCGTTTATGATTGAAGCAGGAAGATCGCGTGTAGGTAGCGAAGTGTTAATGCGGTCAACGACGACAGGTGATATAGGGTACTCTTGATCATTAGCACACGGGCGTAAGGTGCAGGAAGTTGAACCCTGAAGATAGAACCTTGGAACGGCCGTCTCGCCGAGACCTGTGATGCTCCCGCTGAATTGGGTGATTTTAGCACCAATCTTGCGGGCTAGAGCGCTCGTGATGAAAGTGTGCTGGCTCCCTGAATCCAATAAAGCACGGGCCGAATAGTACGCTCCCCCTGCAGACCTTATAAGTGCACGTACAGTACCCAAAAGTACAGTAGTGCTCTCTGAAGAAGAAGATTGCGGCGTCGCTCCAAATCCGATGAATGTGTCCGCACTTGGCGCTGGTGTTGACTCAAGGGTCGTGGTCTCCTTGGTTTCCCCTATAGCATGCACGAGGGTGTGGTGTCTCCGATTGCAAGTGCGACAGCAAAATCTTGAGATGCAGGTAGAAACCTTATGTCCTTTTCGAAGACAATTCCGACAGAGTTGGAGTTTGCGGACCTGTTCTAACCTCTTTTCCGGGGTTAAGGAGCGGAAGCTCTCACAGTTTGCAATGAAGTGATCCCCTTTGCAAAGGTAACATTTTACTATGAAATTGCGGTTACCACTCCTCTGCTGCTTGTTATTGGCTCTCCGATCGTTACTATTGCTCTGCATGAATTTGGCGGAAGAGGCACTCGAGTCACCAGTGGCATGTAAGGAAACAGAGTTGTGCTTCATATCATTCCGAGTGGGGCGAGCAGGTGCTTTTCTAGTCGAATTGTCGACATCTTGAGACATCCGGATGGCAGTCTTTCGCTGGCGGACAAAATCGAGAACATGGTCTACCGTCGGAAATTCCTTGTTAGATTTCAGAGATAGCTCAAACTGTCTCCTCGTTTCCGGGTCCAATGCCCTGAGCGCAAGAGTGCTTAATAAGAAGTCCGCGGGGTCTTCAAGCTTCAGCGCACGGAAGGCATCGATACTATCGGCTACACCCGTCAGGAAAGACTCGTACCTTTGGAGCTCGCCTTTTAACTGCTTGAAGTTAAAGTCAATAATTTGATGCACCAGAATATTGGCTAGGACTCTCGGGTTCTGGTACGTCTCGACGACTCTTTTCCATGCGAGCTGGTATGATTGTTCATCAACGGGAAATCTGGAAATTACGGCAGCGGCTTCACCCTTCAAGGCCCCTATAAGATAGTGGAACTTTTCCACTTGGTTATGCTGTTTCATTATGAATTAATGATTCGAATGTATCTCTGAAGTGCGACCATTTACGCATATCGCCATAAAACGTGGGAATGTCGATTTTCGGAAGGTGCGTTTTTAGGGTGTAACTTCCACTGTTGTTGATGGTTGAGCAAGCAGGGAGTGTAGTCGTATCATGGATCCTGGATCTTGCTTTGCGCTCTTTTATAAGAAGGAGATTTCCATTGGCTTTCACTATTTCCTCCTTTATTGCATCATAAACCTGGTACCATGCGTCATTAGGAAATGCATCACTCGCTCCTACTTGAACTGCGATCTCTTCTCGCTCGTTCCAGGAGTCGCGGAATTCCTTCCACTCAACCTCAGCTTTGGCTATCCTTGCTTCGAAGATTGCCGCATCAGTGTCGCTGAGTGCATCTAGATCAATAGAAGAAAGGCCGCTAAAGTCCCGTTTAGTTCCTCGCATACGCCGCTCCAACATTGCTGCACGTGAAGATAATTCCGTAGTTGTCATAATTTTCTGACGATCGGTCATTATATAATGATAATTTCTCAAAAATGAGGAAGTCCCCCCGAACTTGGAGAGCGCGCGCGCGAGAGAGAGAGAGAGAGAGAGAGAGAGAGAGAGAGAGAGAGAGAGAGAGAGAGAGAGAGAGAGAGAGAGAGAGAGAGAGAGAGAGAGAGAGAGAGAGAGAGAGAGAGAGAGAGAGAGAGAGAGAGAGAGAGAGATAGAGATAGAGAGAGAGATATTAAAGGCCAAAGCAATAAAATAAAATAAAACAAGAAACATGACCAGAACAAAATATTGAACATCGAAATGAACAAAATATTTAAACTAAGATGATTTTCATCAGTAGAGATAAGTACCATGGGTAATTAATAAGGCATTAAATGAGCTAGAAGAACACTTAATACAAGAATGTGAACAAATAAGAAGTCAAATATGAACGAGAAAAGAAACCATGACTAGAACTGAACAATAGAAAAAAAAATAAATAAATAGCAAGTAGGAATTATATGCAGCTATAAAATTGTAGATCACATAAATTAAAATTGCAGCCATATTTAAATGAGTGAAATACTGTGAAACGTCAATAAAAGAAAAGTGTAATGACGTCACCATGAGAAATTAAAGTTGAAGTTGAAACCAGCGCGCCAACGTATCTAGGCCGACCTCCTTGGAATCAGCTAACAGAACAAGCAACCTGGTAAGGTTATCTATAGAGGAAGGCTTCTAGCTAAGATATTGCAAGGGACAGATTTTCCCTTCAATATTCTTGAGATTTGGGCTGGTGGAAACGAATAATATTGTCTAATTATCTATTACTCAATAGTGCTGCAATTAATGAATATTAAATACTGATGTATATATGTGTGAATTTTAATAGTGCATGCCTTATGGTGTGATGTTACTTGCTATTGTTAATTAGAACACTGCAATTTTATCAATAGTTTATGAATAAATGATTAAGTATATTCTAGTAAATGAGTAAACCATGATTAAAAACATTTATAACTAAAGTAAGTATTTTGTTCAATTCAGGCATTTGAAATAGGTTAGGTTAAGTTTATGATATATGCTGCCTTTAATTAACCATAATTAAGGTCTGTTGAAGCTGAATTGATTAAATTTACTTTAATGCAGTCTCTGTGAATAAAGCACTCTACATAATTGAGAATTACATTTCTATTTATTGAAAACATTATCAATGCTTTAACTGTTCATCTGCGCTCAATTGAAATAATTAAGATTTAAACTATTAAATCTTAGGGAATTCCTAGATTTTTACTTTACATTAGAATAACATTAATTAATTAATAAATTAATACACTAATGATAAAGGAATGGCAGATTTGTTCGAGTAGGCTGCTTATACATTGATATATGACTGTAGCATTTACAGGTTTCATGTATTGCAAAAATAAACAGGAGACAAATGAAAATTTAACACTATTATTATTTTATTTTTAACATCTCTAATTAATGATGAATCATTAGACCGTGATGAACCAATTTTGTAGTTTAATATCAAGCAAGTGGGATCAGATTTTATGGTTCATATCCAGGCACGGTAGGACCAAAATTTTTATGGTACATATCCAGGCACGGTAGGACCAAAATTTTTATGGTTCATATCCGGCCCGGAGGACCAAAATTTGTATGGTTTATACCTTCAACTTAATGGTAAGGCACAAACCAACCTTTGTGAATTAAGTGGACTGTATTTGAAGGTTAGAGATGTTAAAAATGAAATGGAGTTAACAGAGTACAGATTTATTGAGAAAGAAAAAGAACAAAAAAGACCTTACAAAATATTGTTTGTTAGTGGGTATTTTAATGTATTTAAATGAGATGGCCATGCGGACTCACTAATTACTTTTCCAACATGCTCTATCTTCTCCATATTGTCCATGTAGTTCTTCAAGATCTCTCTCTGCTCTTCATCGCCTCCAGCCGGGGAACCGGCTCCTCTTCTTACTCACTCATGTCTCGTGTAATTTTAATTGAAGAGAAAAAAAAGAAATGGATGGGCCAGGCCTGGTCTCTTTCAAGGAATCTAGCTCACCAGTTTCTTCTCAGCCTCTGCACCCAGCAGAGTTCGCCGGTGGGGCATTCAAATCTTGGCGGTCCCGCCATTCGATTTGCCCACCCCTGCTTCTGCAATTTGTAGTACCTTTCGGGAAGCCGAAACAAATACTATGGAATGACAGCTGTGCACATAACCTGTTGATAGGGTTATGAATAACACTTTGGTCATTCCGTAAGTATAACAAATTTATTACAAGACAAGCTGAGACCCTTTCACAATCACACAATTTACAACAATGTATAGCCATCTCCAACGGCCCAACAACTGCCGGTGCCGTAGCCACGTCAATCAATATATCAACGTCAGCTTTACCTAGAATGTAAATTGTAGTTCCAGTTCCTAATAATAATTAGTAGACAATAATAATTATTATTAAAGCAAAGTCCACAAAACATAATAAATGGTAACACGCAGGTGTTGATGACCTCTGCTTTACGCCTTAACTAAAAATAATATTTATAGAGTACATCTAACAAAGAGGTAGTAAAATACATTTTGATCCCCAGAATTACTTCGTACACTAAGGAACCTCTTCCCTAATATTTAACCACTGTTGGAAGGGTTTGTTCGTGAACGTTAATATTGTTATCACCGAAGGGTTTTCAAAATCTTAGATTGTGGTTTAAAATCTCTGATCATAATTAACAAGTTTGGAGCTATTATAATGCTGTCAGTGTATGAAAACGATAAATTCGCAGAAATAACATCTGATCCTACACCAACTCCAACTATTGTAAGTTAAATTATTGTTCCTTCTTTAGCTGCTTTATTATTTATATTTTATTAGTATTAAGAGTTGTTTTTCGTTTTATTAACCGAATTAGTTGGCGTTTGTCATCATCTTTCAAAGATTGAATCTTGATAATTTTTCTCTGTTTTTAATCTGTGTCTTATGTTTCCTATCAGTTTATATTACCATCAGTTCATAACTTTATACAAATTTGTCATTTTATTTTTTTTTTTTTTAATTTTACTACCATTATAAAGCTTTTTATACTATTCTATTCATGGAAATTGCTTGTCATTACTCTTAAAATTTGTTTGTATCCTATTGGTTTAGCCCAGTTAAAGACCTTGAATTCGGGGGGACATCAGTAATAGCCTATTCGCTGTTTAATTTTACCTATTTATTAAATAGTTTGCTGAAAATTATATATAGCAGGCTGATGTTCCTTTTTTCCTTTTTGTTTTATATACTTTATACAATTATTCTTTATTAAATGTACGAATAGTCTGGGTTGCGATTGAAAATCTCCAAATAGTAATTAACTATATTATTGTAGCCAACAATGCAGGTCTTTTTCAGGACTAAATGAACAAGATACATACAACAATTACAAATACTTAGAATAAAGAATATGAACTGACTAGATAACATACAGTGGTCTGTAAACATATAATATTCACCAACAAGATGATATATGGTTATTGAAACTGATAACATTGATTGTGTGTTGTAATGGAGCAAGATGCATTATTTAAGGGGATGTAGTATAGGAGTAGTGATTGATGAGTTAATATGGAGGCAGAAGGAGTTAGCGGATTGATAAACAGCAAAAAGATTTTATGGCTAAATTAGGGGAAATGCACGAATTTATGAAGAGCTTAGTTTAGTGCACTTTTTATTGATATCATATGAAGAAGAAGAAAAGTAATTTTTATTCTGGGACATTTAGTCCCCTAAGAATAACAGTAATGAACAAAATTAATAGCCATTTGTCTGGTTATTTGGGAAAAATATAATAAAAACAATAAAAAGAAATAAATAATTACAATATAAGGTAGACGCAGAAAAGAAAAGTAATACAATAGAGATAACAAAGACAGAATGTAGAAAGAGAAAATGTAAGATCAACATGCGAGTGTACAGTACAGAACTTTGGTCAGCTTTTGAGCTTGAGGGATATATATAAATAGAAATAATATATATAATAAAAATCAAATAAATTTATCCTTAATACTGTTACTGTTTTCACTATTTACATATTTACATAGCCATCGGGGATTGGAGCATTAGGAGGTGATGAAATAGTAGGGTTTTGAAGGATGTGAGGGATGAAGTTTTTCGGATAGAGACAGGTAATGAATTCCAGAAGGTGGCAGCACGGATGATGAAGGATTTTGTAAAGGATGCAGATCGGTAAAAAGGGATATACAGGTTAGAGGTTTGGGATCTGGTATTTAGAGAATGTATAGAGGAGCAGGGTTTGAACAAACTGAGGATATAAGGAGGTTTCTTGGTTCTGAAGGTTTGGAAAAGATATACAGCTAGGAAGTATTGCCGTCGGAAAACTGGGTAGAGCCACTTCAATTCTGCGTACCGGCTGGAGACGTGGGAGCGCCTGGGGACACCGAAGATGAATCTAATGAAACAATTCATTAGTCTCTTCAACCTCATTTCATGCATGCCAGACAGTCCCCCGTATACAAGGCAGCCGTAGTCAAAATGGGGAAATATAAGAGAGGAAACTAGGAGTTGCCGGGTTTTTGGGGACAAGCAATCACGTGATCTAAGGAACTGTTTAAGGATGGCTATGGATTTTCTGGTGATTTCGGAAATATGATTACTCCACGACAAGTGCTGGTCAAAGACCACACCGAGGTTTCTGACATAGGATTGGAGCTGAATGGTTCGATTATTAAGACGGAGTAAGGGGTAGTAAGGGAGGGAATTAAGAAGATGCCTGGAGCCAATTAGGATTGCTTTAGTTTTTTGTACGTTCAATCTTAACTCATTTTTTTCTGCCCAGGCGTTGATGCTGTTAATATCTTCTTGAACTTTTCGGATTGCCTCTAGCATTTTGGAGGGATGGAAAGATAGGTAGATTTGGAGGTCGTCAGCGTATAAGTGGTATTGTGAATGGTTTATGGACTCGGGGAGATCGTTAATATAAACAGAGAAGAGAGTTGGAGAAAGTGGGGAACCCTGTGGTACACCTCGTGTTAGTAAAAGAGATGAGGAAGGGGGTTTATCGGGAATGTGAACTGTTTGTGAACGTTGGGATAGGAAGGAGAGGAACCACTTCAAGACGCTGTTTGACATGGAGAGGTTTTGGAGTTTAGAAAGAAGGATCTCATGATTGACGGTATCGAACGCCTTTGTGAAATCAAAGAGAATTAGGATGGTGATTTTATGTTCATCTATAGAGGATTGAAGATCCTGAGTGATCTTTAACAGAGCAGATTGTGTGGAGTAATGAGAACGGAAACCGGATTGGAGAGGGTTGAGGAGAGAATTTCTTTCTAGGAAGTCATTGAGCTGGGAGTGGACAATTCTTTCAAGCGGTTTGGATAGGTTAGAAAGAATGGAGATAGGTCTATAGTCGGAGGCTAAAGTGGGAACTGGTACTTTGTTCAACGGACGGACTATCACTTTTTTCCAGGCTTTTGGGAAGACGGAGTTTTGTAAGGAAAAGTTATAGATATGTAACAGAGCAGGAAAGATGACAGGGAGACATAATTTAATAATCTTTACAGGGATTTGATCGGGCCCATAGTCGTTGGTTTTGGATTTAAGGACATTTATGAAGTTAATTTTTCGAGTATCAAAAAAGCAGCTGAGGTTTGTGGGTTATCAAAAAAGCACCCGAGAAAAGGTCAGAGCAAACAAGGACCTGAAAACATATGGTTCGATGATGAGTGCAGAGAGGAGAAAAAGAAATATAAGCAATGAGTGAAAATGCTACATAAACTAAATAATCCTGAAACTGTCTCATCTCTTGTTATTCAAAGAAAAATACATAAATTAACTATAAAAAATAAGAAAAATGCTTATTTTGACTCTTTAACCAAAGACATGTGAAATGTAAAAAAATCATCTGATTTTTGGAAGGTAGTCAGATTATTCAAACAAAAGAGAGGATCAACTCTAAGTACTATTGATATAAAATCATGGGAACAATATAATAGAAGTTTATATGCCAAAAAAAAAGGAAACAATAATTGAAATATATGACGTTCCACCCCCACTTTGATTGCCCAATCACATTATCTGAGTTACAGAGAGTCTTAACCAGTATTAAGCCGAATAAAGCACCAGGACCAGATGCAATACCTATTGATTTTTATAAGAATTTACCCCCACATTTTCAAAATTGTTTTTTAATAAAATACTTGAAAATGAATTTAATCCCACCTATTGGTCTAATATGAAGTTTTTCTTAATTCATAAAAAAAGTGACCCTACGAAGCACAAAAATTATAGAGGTATCGCACTAGTTAACAGTGTCACTAAGATTTTCATGCAAATTCTTAATAATAGACTTATTGATTGGATAGAATTTGACAATATATTAAGAGAGGACCAAAATGGATTTAGACCTGGTAGAGGGTGTTGTATAGATGGAATATTCTCTCTTGTTTCCCTGGTCCATCTACAAATTAGACTCAAAAAAGGAAAGGTTTTTGCACTTTTTATTGATTTCTCGAAGGCCTGTGACAAAACATCACATGGAATCTTATTCAATAAAATGTAATAGGCAAACAAAGGTACTAGCCAAAAATTCATTAATATAATAAGAAACTTCTATAATGTGGCTGAACTAAACATTTAAACCGAACTAGAAAGCAGCAAACCAGTGCCAGTTACTGAAGGCGTCCTTCAAGGGGAGAGCCTTTCTCCCAATCTCTTCTCTAATTATATTGATGACTTAGGACCATACATGGAAGCTAACAATATCCGAGGCATTAGTATCGATGATAAAGAAGATATAATAGATCTGGAGTATGGAGATGATTATGTTTTCCTTTTCGACTCTCCTCAGAGAATTCTGTAAATTTTAAGATCCCTAGAAAATTATTGTTTAGAAAACCATCTAATTCTTAATACAAGCAAATCAAAAATTGTTGAATTTAAGAAGGGTGGGAAAAATACTAAGATAACTTTTTCATATAAAGAGAACAAAATTGAGTACATGAGGGCTCCAATATATAATTCGGGCATATTTTTTAAGAGTGCAAGAGATATGTGTACAAAGGGAAATGCGGTGTCAGCGCAAGTAAGGAGGTTATTGGTGAATTCAAAAGCACGATCATGGAATGCCATACTGAAAATATTCGATGCTATGAGCCTATCCCTTTTATTGTATGGAAGCCAAATCTGGGCACTCCGTAACCTAGACCTCATTGAAAGTTTTCAGATGACTTTCTTGAAGGACCTGCTTCATTTACCTTTTAACACCCCAGGATATAAGTTATAACAAGTAAAATATAAGATATAAACTGTTCCTGTTTCCTTTTTATTTATAAAGTATCCATTTTAGATATGAATGTTTTAATTCATATCTACCCTTATTGTGTGTTTCTTTATATTTTGATTATGTTAAAATTTATTGTATGCCAACAATGTATTATAATAAAATTTATGTGCGACGAATGTAGACCCTCATAACCAATTAATCAGAAGTTAAAAAAAAATTCGTAGTAACCCCGATCAAGTTTTAAAATTGTAACTATTTTCAAAATCTGCTCCCCCGTTATGATAAACGCTCTTCTCGAAGAAATCTGAAAAGTTAAAAAAATGTTATATGGAGAAATCCCCCCCTTCGCAGCATCAAATTTCAAAATTAGTACTATTCACAAAATCCATACCAGTATAAACCCCCATTTAGTGTATATTTACAAAAATATACAGTCTATTCGAATTAATTTGAGAAGTTACAATTTTCTTATAAGGCCATCCCCGACAATATTGAAATTTTAAAATCATTACTATTTTTTTAAATTTACGCTATCATAAACAAAATTATGTTTATTTATTGTAAAGAAATCTGAAAAAAATTAAACTTCCATTTGGGAATAATAATATTAATTTTAAAATTATGACTATTTTCGAAATTTACGATTTCAGAAATAATAATAGATCCTTATTTCAAAAATATAAAATATTGACGGGTTAATAATAATGTGGTGACCCACATGTAATTATTAGGTCATATATAATATTATGTTTATAAAATATTGTAGTTGAATATCGATAAACTATATTGCTAATTGTAATTGTATTACAGCAACATTTTATAAATTATTATTGTATTCATTAATATTACATAACGTTAAATAAAGTTCCTTTAACTCGTTAATAACTTAGTAAAAACTATTTTATCAGTCTTTTCACGGTGTTGAAAGAGATAAAAACAAAAACAAAGTCTTAGTATCACTACTTAGAGCTGAGCTGCTTATTGGACTTTGTCCCATAAGGTCATGTTGGTTATTTTCCACTTGTGTTTTGTAAACATCATTTCCCTTTCATCGTCAGTATTACTCCAACTATTCACTAGAAAGTGTTTAATAATGTCTTTACGACGACTTAGTGCTGAAGAACTCGGGAGGGCATTAGCACTTTTAGAGTTAGGCCATTCTCAACGTGATGTCGGTCGAAGGCTTCAGGGCTCTCACACAGTCATTGGACGAGCATGGTCTCGATACCAGACAACAGTTACTGCTCAGTTCACACATGGAGGAGGTTGTCAAGGAAAAATTGTAACTTGGCAACACTGATCTTAACCTGTACTTTTTCTACATATGTTATATCATTCTAAAGTGTGTGTATTGTTAAATAAAAGTTTATTTGAATAGTTAAAAATATTTAACTAATTAACAGGTTATGGGCCCAGAACTCAGATTAAACTGAATAATTTCAATTACTGCTGTGTACAAGACAATGTCGGTGCTAACTTTGCCTGTTCCTTTACTCACGTCGAATAATTTCACAAACTGGAAGTTTAGGATAAATGCTATCCTTGAAAAGGAACAGATAGCTGACGTTCTGGTAAGTGACCCACCAACTGATGCTACAGAAAAGAAAACTTTTCTTATTAATGATGCAAAAGCAAAAGCTATTTTGATTCAAGGTCTTTCCGATAAACATCTTGATATTATTCAAGACTGTAAAACGTCCAAAGAGATGATTCAATCTTTGAAGAATATAAACAAAGAAATCTGAAAAAAATTAAACTTCCATTTGGGAATAATAATATTAATTTTAAAATTATGACTATTTTCAAAATTTACGATTTCAGAAATAATAATAGATCCTTATTTCAAATATATAAAATATTGACGGCTTAATAATAATGTGGTGACCCACATGTAATTGTTGAGTGCACTCTGAACCAATTAAATGAACTAAGCTCCTAATATAGCGCCACCTAGTGGCCAATCAAGTAACACTAGGACTTCAAAGTGTGACCCCCCTGGGTGAACAGGGTCCAGTGCTCCTTCATTTTAAGTTTCTTCATTTCTTCAACAAACAATGTCAGGCTAAGGACTAAGTAAGGGGAGGCAGGCAGCATAGGAAGGACTCATAATATCAATTGGGCAAGCAAATGTTCAGTTCAATATTTAATTACTGTGTTTTACCATAAATTGTACAACATTAATAGAAAATCAAGTAATGTTCTTTTTTATATTTTATTAAAACAAATAGTTGATCACTGTAATTTCCTGCTTTACTTACTAACTACTAATAAGGGAGGGCATACTCCCCCCGACCAGGGAATTGCGAATGCCTGGCCTTAACATTTTGGTGACCCTGGACGTGATGTCGAGCAATAATTTAAATAAAATATAAAAAAAAAAAAAAAAAAAAATCAGTGATCAACACAGTATGCAACAGGTCCTGTGACCATTACTCATTGCCAGTTTTTTCATGTTGGTCAACTCAACTAAAAATAAAATTTTATTTAGTTAATAATAGCAGCTCAATTGATTTATTAAATGTTAAGACATTTAATTGATAAATGTCCAATTGCTTGAAGTGAAACAGCTAATTCCCAGGATCTCTGTATAATTTTAATAATTATTATACCTACTTGTATTTGTTTTCACTCTCAATCATATCATTTTCTTTTATTTTATTTTCTGTAATTTATTGAAATAGTTTTCTAAATTCACAAAGTTGAAATTAATTGTTTATTTTAAAATGAGATTTGAAATATATTCATATTTAAAAAGCTGAATTGATAAAATCATTCACTTTCTGGAATTATAAATTAACATTTTTTCTTTAATTACATTATTGTAATAAATGTAATGTATCATCTAAGGCCAAGTCAAGCCATTTCAGTAAATAACCTTAATTTTAACTTTTCTTTTGTTTTGCTTTTCTGGCCGCAATATTTTACTATCATTGTTACTAAAATTTTATTTAAATTTTATACTTACATTTCAATTACATATACTTTGAAAGTTTAATTACATTGATATGTTCTACCTCTATGTTTACTTAATTTTATAATCACATGTTTGTTTAATTGTAACCTCACATTTTGTTTCGAAAATGCAGTGTTATCATTTCTTATGTAAAATATTGTTGAATAAAACCTAGATTCAGGTTTACTACTCTTTTTATCATTTCAATTTATTCAATAAAATTATGGAAAGATTACTATTACTATTATTATTCGGCACCTCAAAAAACATATAAGACTATACCAAACACGACTTTTTTATATTTTTGACCTTAAATTTGGACTTGATCTGGTGGTCCCATTGCACTGATTTTGGTTTCATTAGATTCGGCACCTCAAAAAATCAATACACAGGACGTTCCATGCCGCTAACGAAGTTAATATAATAGATATTAGGTTTTTTCCCATTTTCAGCTTTTTTGGACCACTGAGCGCCGTTTCGAGGCCCAAAAGGTATTCTTCTAAATTGCCATAGCTTACCAGCAGCCTCAAAGGCCGTATATAGCTTGTCTTCGTCGGTTATGGGTATCTGATGATATGCGCTTTGAGATCGATAGAACTAAATACCACAAAAGCTGCAACGGCGTTTACGATATCATCAATCCGTGGTAATGGATATGCATCAGGTTCTGTGTAACTGTTGATGATTTGGGAGTAGTCGATCACTATCCTGCGTTTGTGATTTTCTGTCTGTGTCACCAGAACTTGAGCTCGCAAGGGGGAGAACTTTCTTCGATTATTCCTCCCTTCAACAGCTTCTGGATCTCGAGTTCGATGAACTTGGCATCAGAGAGTGTGTGTCGTCGAGATTTTATCGCTATGGGTCGTACATCCGATGGAACATTCCCTAACAGTCTTACTGGATCAACTTTGGCCATGGCAAGTCCACAAATGTTCAGCGGGTCCCGGGTACCTCCAAACTTGACTCTCGATTGACGAATGGAGACTCAGGATATCATGGCCTAGTATAGCGTAGTTCGCAAGGGGGAGAACTTCCAACTTTGGCCATTCAGCTTGACAGGCACGATTGCCTTAGTGAGGCAGACTAAAGATTGTTCCGAAATGGAGGCGGTGAGGACAGTTTGACACTTACAGGTCCTAATTGACTTAGTCGACTTCTTAGGGTACCGGATCCGCACCGCAGCATTAATATAGGTTATGTTCAGAATATTTTTAATTCAACTTACATAGTACCAGGGCTTCTGACTGCATGGAGTGGGGCGACAGAGTACTCCCTATACTGGCCAGATTGTTCTATAATGGATTTGAGGGCTTAAGTCTGGCTAGTCGCCTCATCCAGGCTTAGATTTTGACTCTACAACAGTCTCTGACGTATGCTGGGCTCTTTGAGTCCGGAAATAAAAGCGTCCCGTATACAATCATTTAAATTTATTCAACAAAATTATGGAAAGATTACTAAGGCCCGATCGCCTTGCGATAGAACCTGATTCTCCAACTGCTTCTCAAGAGTGGAATCATTGGTTCAAGACCTTTCAAAACTTTCTTCTGTCTTATAAAGTAAGTGACATTGAAAAATTACGTATCTTGGTCAATCATGTCCCGCCGCCTATTTACGAAATCATAAGCAAATGCGGTACGTTTAATGATGCAATTACTGTACTCAAAAATACATTTTCAAAAGAGGTTAATGAGGTCTTTGCACGACAAAAATTAGCCAGTAGACGGCAACATTCAAGTGAAAATATTAGTAAATAATTTGAGGCATTGAAAAAGCTCGGCAAGGATTGTAATTTTAAAGCCGTGACTGCTGAAACAAATCGAAATGATTGTATACGGGACGCTTTTATTTCCGGACTCAGAGAGCCCAGCATACGTCAGAGACTGTAGGAGAGTAAAAATCTAAGCCTGGATCAGGCGACTAGCCAGGCTAAAGTCCGCTATAGGACAATCTGGCCAGTATGGGGAGTACTCTGTCGCCCCACTCCATGCAGTTAGAAGCCCTGGTACACCAAATCGACGGTCGACCTCATCATCATCGTCATCGTCCATTGAGGGCGAAGGAGCCGTGGCAGCCGCTGTGCGAAAGAAGAAGAAATGCTATTTCTGCGGAGGTTTCTATCGTGCTACAAGCACGTGATGCTGTCTGCAGGCAGTGTGATAAGACCGGACATTTTGCTAAAGTTTGTATGAGCGGTAACACATCGAGTAAGAAGTCGACTAAGTCAATTAGGACCTGTAAGTGTCAAACTGTCCTCACCGCCTCCATTACGAAACAATCTTTAGTCTGCCTCACTAAGGCAATCGTGCCTGTCAAGCTAAATGGCCAGAAGGCTAGGGCACTAATAGATACTGGGAGCTCGCTTAGTTTCATCTCGGAGAGGAAGGCTAAGCAACTGAAAATACCCATTTCCCCGACAAATCTGACTGTCACTATGGCGTCGACTTCCCTGAACTCTTTGGTGACCGGGACCTGTCAGATCGACCTGAAGATTGAAGACCACTTCTACACGAGGGTGACGCTCAACATTCTGCCGGATTTATGCTCCCACGCTATACTAGGCCATGATATCCTGAGTCTCCATTCGTCAATCGAGAGTCAAGTTTGGAGGTACCCGGGACCCGCTGAACATTTGTGGACTTGCCATGGCCAAAGTTGATCCAGTAAGACTGTTAGGGAATGTTCCATCGGATTTACGACCCATAGCGATAAAATCTCGACGACACACACTCTCTGATGCCAAGTTCATCGAACTCGAGATCCAGAAGCTGTTGAAGGGAGGAATAATCGAAGAAAGTTCTCCCCCTTGCGAACTACGCTATACTAGGCCATGATATCCTGAGTCTCCATTCGTCAATCGAGAGTCAAGTTTGGAGGTACCCGGGACCCGCTGAACATATGTGGACTTGCCATGGCCAAAGTTGATCCAGTAAGACTGTTAGGGAATGTTCCATCGGATGTACGACCCATAGCGATAAAATCTCGACGACACACACTCTCTGATGCCAAGTTCATCGAACTCGAGATCCAGAAGCTGTTGAAGAGAGGAATAATCGAAGAAAGTTCTCCCCCTTGCGAGCTCAAGTTCTGGTGACACAGACAGAAAATCACAAACGCAGGATAGTGATCGACTACTCCCAAATCATCAACAGTTACACAGAACCTGATGCATATCCATTACCACGGATTGATGATATCGTAAACGCCGTTGCAGCTTTTGTGGTATTTAGTTCTATCGATCTCAAAGCGCATATCATCAGATACCCATAACCGACGAAGACAAGCCATATACGGCCTTTGAGGCTGCTGGTAAGCTATGGCAATTTAGAAGAATACCTTTTGGGCCTCGAAACGGCGTAGCATGCTTCCAGAGAACGATCCACAACATCATATCTAGAGAAGAGCTTACAGGCGTACATGCATATTTAGACGACATCATCGTGTGTGGGAAAAACCTAGCGGAGCATGACACTAACCTTTCAAAATTCCCGAAGGCTGTTGAAAAGTATGGACTGACACTGAACGAGGAGAAGAACTCGCAGCAACTGAAAATACCCATTTCCCCGACAAATCTGATTGTCACTATGGCGTCGACTTCCCTGAACTCCTTGGTGACCGGGACCTGTCAGGTCGACCTGAAGATTGAAGACCACTTCTACCCGAGGGTGACGCTCAACATTCTGCCGGATTTATGCTCCGACGCTATACTGAAGGTTGTTGAAAAGTATGGACTGACACTGAACGAGGAGAAGAGCGAATTTCCTATTAGGACTATAAAACTTCTTGGCTATGTCATCAGCAATAAAACGATACGTCCAGATCCGGATCGCTTGCGACCGCTGCGGGAGCTACCTCTACCGAATAACCCAACATCCCTCAAGAGAGCTATGGGGATGTTTGCGCATTTTTCCAATTTCATTCCGCAGTTCTCTAAGAAAATTAGAGATTTGACGTCAAGCACCTTCCCTTTAAACGATCTTGCAGCTCAAACTTTTAAAAATCTTAAGTCAGATGTAGAAAACGCTCTGGTCGGAGCCATTGATGAGGAAGCCACATTCATCGTGGAGACTGACGCGTCGGAACATGCAATAGGAGCAACCTTATCGCAGAATGGCAGACCCGTTGCATTCTTTTCCCGAACCCTCCACCTATCAGAACGGCGACACTCTTCGGTAGAGAGTCAATTGTGGAAGCGGTTCGAAAATGGAGGCACTACCTCCTAGGAAGACACTTCAGGCTGGTAACATATCAGAAGTCTGTTTCCTTCATGTTCGATGGGAAGCAACATGGGAAAGTGAAGAATGACAAGATTTTGCGATGGCGATTAGAACTGTCTTGCTTCAATTACGAAATCATATATCGACCTGGGCGACAGAATGAAGCAGCTGATGCGTTATCGAGGATATGTTCGTCTGTAAGTTGTAGTTTGGACAAACTAAAGGAACTCCACGAGGTGTTATGCCACCCCGGAACGACCCGTATGAACCACTGGGTTAAGATGAAGAACCTGCCATACTCACTAGAGGATATAAAAAAGGTGACGTCGCACAGTGGTCAATAATTGCTTTTTGGCGGACATAAATCTGCCATTTCCATAATTTTACAGATAAATTGATGGGATCTTTTTTATTACCTTCTTAATAAAATTCAAAAACCAAGGAAACAATTCCCGTTAAGATTGCTTCGGTATAAGTGTCCTTTTTGCTTACCCAAAACCAAGTTTCTTGTGTGTTAATAGATAGTTTTCGTTAGTATGCAAAAAAACATGGAAGAACTCAATATTTTTCAGAATTTTCTTTTTTAATTTTTTAGCCTGAGGGTGGGCTTTCATACCACCGAGTATCCAAAAGAAAATTCAAATTGCGTAGAAGTTATGGATATTTTAAAAACAACTAAAAATTGAACATTAAACTCGATTTTCTTCTTTTAGAAATAAGATATCAATATACCGATTTCACTGAAAGTTTACATTCAACGACTGGTATATTACGTATGAGCAACATGAATTTGGTTTGCTTATTAGGGTACAAAAGCAATTTATATACTACTTTTTTTTCAATAAAAACCGTTTTTCTCGGTTTCAAAGGGGTGCTCCTCGGAGTTATTACGGGGTAATTTCTAGCCTTACTTATACTACGACCACATAAAAAGATCAGTTAAATTCACTTGCGCCTTTTTTAGAAAATTATGTTTTCTATATGTTTACAGAAAAATTGGCAATGTTTGGCCCTGTAATCTGCTCTAAATGGTACAGGTACATTTACAAGCTCCTTCTAATCTATAACATAAAACGACTACACCTATACGTAAGGTTTTCACTTATAAATTTTTTCTTGGTTTTCGAATACTTGAATAGTTGTAGAACAATGGAAAGAATATATTTTTTTAACTAGTTCAAAATTAAAATGTGTGTGTACCAGTAAATTTGGACTTTTTAATGATTGAAAAAATCGTACTTTTCTACCAACATAAAAAAAAAATTTCTACTCTGTATAAGATTTACAATAAAATATTTCCCAATACATCAGGAGTGTGTCATCTGTATGTGCACTGTTATGGACTATACATTTTTAAATAATATCAATAGTAAGAGAAGAAATTAATTTTCGAAATCGTTGCTGAAATAAGTATGATTTTTTGACTTTGTTGGTTTATAAAACGCTTGCGTTACAGTCGCAATGGTTTAATATGTAACTGTAGGTAGTAGAGGAACTGTGGTAAAATTTGCAGCCCCAACTTTGGCCAACTTTGGGATTTATAAGGATTTAAACCTTTCGTTACGTTGCGAGTGGCCAAGGCGGATGACCTTGGGGAGGAACTATTAGTTAAGAAAAATCCTCCTATAGGTCTCTAAGGGAGGGGGACTGACTTACAATTAAAATAAAATAAATCACACGTTATTTTCATTTTATTTCTAAAATACTAAAATAAAATAATTTTAATTTTAATTCTAAAATACTAAAATTAAAAAAAGTATTTTATTTTGTATTTTAAATAATCAAATAAACTACAACTACAAATAGGTTGTTTGAAGTTGCACAGTTTCTTTATAGTGTATGGTGGTCCTTTGCCCTAGTGCTCTCACCCCTGAAAATTGAGGTGGTACATTTATTTCACTTTGATGCTGTAATTGTTGCAAGTTTTTTAAAAATCCTTCACTAACCGCGCATATTCCAGGGATAAATAAAGAATTAATTGTGAGATTAAAAACAGTACTAGATGTGAATTTGCTCTCTGTACCCGATTGGTTCTGCAGCATTTCGCAAGTATGCAGCGGAAACGGCTGAGATGGCAGTGACTCGGTACCCCTGGTAGTATCTCCCATCGACCGTCCACAAAATTCTTTTCCGTGTAGCAGACATGATTGAGTACGCAGCTCTTTTTATCGGTTCGCTGTCAGAAGAGACTCATGGAGAGTAGGAACAAAAATTATAGGCAGTACAGGAAACATCATTCCAGGAAGATATCTCAAGTCGCAACTAATGAAGATGTTTTCCACCAATTATTTGTAACAAGCAACCTATACATTACGGATTTAAGACCAGCATACAAGTATAAAAAGAAAAAAGAGCTAACCGAGGAAGCATACAATTTACTTAAACAAGATTAAATAATTATATCCTATTTGTATTATTGTACATACAAATGTTAAATAAAAAAAATTATCTACACAATTTTTTTCATTTTTATTTTCCACATCAAATTTTAACTTAATCTGATGCTCTGATTTCGTTGATATTGATTTCATTAGATTCGGCACCTCAAAAAACATATAAGACTATACCAAACACGACTTTTTTATATTTTTGACCTTAAATTTGGACTTGATCTGGTGGTCCCATTGCACTGATTTTGGTTTCATTAGATTCGGCACCTCAAAAAATCAATACACAGGACGTTCCATGCCGTTAACAAAGTTAATATAATAGATATTAGGTTTTTTCCCATTTTCAGCTTTTTTGGACCACTGAGCGCCGTTTCGAGGCCCAAAAGGTATTCTTCTAAATTGCCATAGCTTACCAGCAGCCTCAAAGGCCGTATATGGCTTGTCTTCGTCGGTTATGGGTATCTGATGATATGCGCTTTGAGATCGATAGAACTAAATACCACAAAAGCTGCAACGGCGTTTACGATATCATCAATCCGTGGTAATGGATATGCATCAGGTTCTGTGTAACTGTTGATGATTTGGGAGTAGTCGATCACTATCCTGCGTTTGTGATTTTCTGTCTGTGTCACCAGAACTTGAGCTCGCAAGTGGGAGAACTTTCTTCGATTATTCCTCCCTTCAACAGCTTCTGGATCTCGAGTTCGATGAACTTGGCATCAGAGAGTGTGTGTCGTCGAGATTTTATCGCTATGGGTCGTACATCCGATGGAACATTCCCTAACAGTCTTACTGGATCAACTTTGGCCATGGCAAGTCCACAAATGTTCAGCGGGTCCCGGGTACCTCCAAACTTGACTCTCGATTGACGAATGGAGACTCAGGATATCATGGCCTAGTATAGCGTAGTTCGCAAGGGGGAGAACTTCCAACTTTGGCCATTCAGCTTGACAGGCACGATTGCCTTAGTGAGGCAGACTAAAAATTGTTCCGTATTATTGTACATACAAATTTTAAATAAAAAAAATTATCTACACAATTTTTTTCATTTTTATTTTCCACATCAAATTTTAACTTAATCTGATGCTCTGATTTCGTTGATATTGATTTCATTAGATTCGGCACCTCAAAAAACATATAAGACTATACCAAACACGACTTTTTTATATTTTTGACCTTAAATTTGGACTTGATCTGGTGGTCCCATTGCACTGATTTTGGTTTCATTAGATTCGGCACCTCAAAAAATCAATACACAGGACGTTCCATGCCGTTAACAAAGTTAATATAATAGATATTAGGTTTTTTCCCATTTTCAGCTTTTTTGGACCACTGAGCGCCGTTTCGAGGCCCAAAAGGTATTCTTCTAAATTGCCATAGCTTACCAGCAGCCTCAAAGGCTGTATATGGCTTGTCTTCGTCGGTTAGGGGTATCTGATGATATGCGCTTTGAGATCGATAGAACTAAATACCACAAAAGCTGCAACGGCGTTTACGATATCATCAATCCGTGGTAATGGATATGCATCAGGTTCTGTGTAACTGTTGATGATTTGGGAGTAGTCGATCACTATCCTGCGTTTGTGATTTTCTGTCTGTGTCACCAGAACTTGAGCTCGCAAGGGGGAGAACTTTCTTCGATTATTCCTCCCTTCAACAGCTTCTGGATCTCGAGTTCGATGAACTTGGCATCAGAGAGTGTGTGTCGTCGAGATTTCATCGCTATGGGTCGTACATCCGATGGAACATTCCCTAACAGGCTTACTGGATCAACTTTGGCCATGGCAAGTCCACAAATGTTCAGCGGGTCCCGGGTACCTCCAAACTTGACTCTCGATTGACGAATGGAGACTCAGGATATCATGGCCTAGTATAGCGTAGTTCGCAAGGGGGAGAACTTCCAACTTTGGCCATTCAGCTTGACAGGCACGATTGCCTTAGTGAGGCAGACTAAAGATTGTTCCGAAATGGAGGCGGTGAGGACAGTTTGACACTTACAGGTCCTAATTGACTTAGTCGACTTCTTAGGGTACTGGATCCGCACCGCAGCATTAATATAGGTTATGTTCAGAATATTTTTAATTCAACTTACACAACAACATATTACCTTTAGTTATGCTTAAAGTGGCCTGTGTCTGACATGTGTGGCCTGAACTTTAGGCATAACTAAAGGTAATATGTAAGTTAAATTAAAAATTTTCTGAACATAACCTATATTATTGCTGCGGTGCGGACATGTGTGGCCAGACCTTTACCCTATGTGTTACCGCTTATACAAACATTAGCAAAATGTCCGGTCTTATCACACTGCCTGCAGACAGCATCACGTGCTTCTAGGATGATAGGCACCTCCGCAGAAATAGAATTTCTTCTTCTTTCGTACAGCGGCTGCCACGGCTCCTTCGCCCTCAATGGACGATGAGGTCGACCGTCGATATGGTGTACCAGGGCTTCTGACTGCATGGAGTGGGGCGACAGAGTACTCCCTATACTGGCCAGATTGTTCTATAGCGGATTTGAGGGCTTAAGTCTGGCTAGTCGCCTCATCCAGGCTTAGATTTTGACTCTACAACAGTCTCTGACGTATGCTGGGCTCTTTGAGTCCGGAAATAAAAGCGTCCCGTATACAATCATTTAAATTTATTCAACAAAATTATGGAAAGATTACTACGGCCCGATCGCCTTGCGATAGAACCTGATTCTCCAACTGCTTCTCAAGAGTGGAATCATTGGTTCAAGACCTTTCAAAACTTTCTTCTGTCTTATAAAGTAAGTGACATTGAAAAATTACGTATCTTGGTCAATCATGTCCCGTCACCTATTTACGAAATCATAAGCAAATGCGGTACGTTTAATGATGCAATTACTGTACTCAAAAATACATTTTCAAAAGAGGTTAATGAGATCTTTGCACGACATAAATTAGCCAGTAGGCGGCAACATTCAAGTGAAAATATTAGTAAATACCTTGAGGTCGTCAACCTCCAACAACAATGTATCATCTAAGGCCAAGTCAAGCCATTTCAGTAAATAACCGTAATTTTACCTTTTCTTTTGTTTTGCTTTCCTGGCCCCAATATTTTACTATCTTTGTTATTCAAATGTTATACTTACATTTCAATTACATATACTTTGAAAGTATAATTACATATACTTTGAATTCATTTTGTTTAGTTACTTTTATTTCTTTTGTATCAAATTTTAGGAAATTGGTTTTCTAAAATAATACATTGACATTGCAAAAATATTTATTGATCACTTTGTTACAGTTCAATAGTGTAGCTGATTAACTGTAAAGGTTCATCTTAAACAATTTATTAATCAATACTAATAACTAGAGACCGGATTCTCGTGCAATTGCACTTTTTTTTCGGTTGCTTGAAATCGATCGGGGGCAAGTTATTTACACGAATTAAGGCTTCCTGATTAACATATGTAAGTTTTATTTTGCACGAAATTGCACATTTTGAGGGTTACTGCACAAATTTGCACATTTTAGGTTTCAGTGCACGAAAGTGCATTTTTTGATATTTCATTAAAAATATTGATTTTTTTTTAATTTTTATTATAGAGAATAGTTATGATTTATTTTAAAATCACCAACAATAATACCGATATATGTATGTATTTATAATTTATTTTTCTACCTAATTTTCTAAGAAAGAAAAAATTATTCACGATTTCAAAATATTTCTTCGAACTCGTTACGGAAATGGTATTATGTCGAAAAACGTTCCTTTGTATTAACTTTCTTAGAAGTTCTAACTGGATTTGACTCAACCTTCCCACCTACTCCTTTATTTCCATATCATTCTGAAGTTGAGTTTAGTTCGGTAAACAAGTACAAAAATTTTCACTAGTGACAGCCAGCCAATCTTCCAAAATCAAATGGATAAAACCATACCCAGAATTGAAAGAAGACGGGAAAACACGCAGTTAACTGCAGCACAAAAATCCAAGCGAACTCCAATTCAACAATTACAACAAACAAAGCTGCTCGTCGTTAGACAATAACAAACAGTTTTTACCGATTTATGTTACACCATGGTCGCTTCCAATATTCCATTCAATAAACTGCAGTCCAAGCCCTTTAAGTGTTTTTTGCAAAAATACACAAAACAAAACATTCCTGACGAGAACACCCTAAGAAAAAAATTACCTCAGAAACTGTTTTAAACATTCTGTTGAAGAAATACGAAAAATAGTTGAAAATAATTATATTTACATCATGGTAGATGAAACAACAGACCCAAGGGGACTTAATATTTGCAGTATAATTGTTGGAATCCTAGACCTGGAGATTGAACCCAAACCATACTTCATTTCATGTAAGCAGCTTCCAAAAACGACAGGTTAGCAAATTTTTTCTGTCATACATCCTACCAAGATAAAATCCTTTTATTTTTTAGCGATGCCGCTCCGTATATGGTAAAAGCTGGAGAAGCATTCAAAGTTTTTTATTCAAATATGGTACATGTAACTTGTGTAGCGCATGATTTAAACCGTGTTGCTGAAAAAGTTAGGGAAATTTGCCGAAATATGAACACACTTGTTAATAATGGGAAAAAATATATTTAAAAGCTCCTCACCGCGTTACAGCTTATAGAAATAGTATGGAATGCTCCCTTCCCCCAGAACCTGTGATAACTAGATGGGGAACATGGATCGAAGCAGCCCTATTTTATTCAGATCATTTTAATAATTTTAAAGAGTTTGTTTCTACTCTTGAAGATGATGCAGTATCTTTGCAAAAAGTAAAATCTTTTTTTAAATTTTACATCTGTTGCATCAGATCTAGCATTCATAAGATCCCATTTATCGGTTCTACCTTCGCAAATAAAAAAGCTTGAAGAGCAAACCTTAACGTTGAGATCACAGATTAATATTATCGAGAAAGTTGGAGATGAATTTACGAAGCATAATATGGAAATGTACATTATTGTAAATTTAATACGATAAAATTTTAGAAATTTCTATTTGATAAATTAATATAGTTAGTAGAAAATTACGAAAATTTATGTTTTAATATATATATGTTATTAGTTTTGTTTAATTATGATTCCTAGCAAACATTTTTTTTGTTGGTTTTGTAAGCACATATGTATATAACAATAATTATATAAATATGTTAAATTAATATTTGATTTTTTAATTATACACCGCCTCTTCACACAGCAGAAGGTTGAATTGCACGTTTGTCAGTGTTTTTTTTTTTTATTGCACGCTTGTCAGTGTTTTTTATTTTTATTGCACGTTTTTGCACGTTTGGCTAATTTTTATTGCACGTTTTTAAAATTTTTACTGCACGAAATCCGGCCTTTACTAATAACCTTTTGAGCCAAAGAATAAACTCAGTTCTTAGCTTGTAAAATATTGAATCATTTGAAACAGTACACAATTCTCATTAAACATTGATAACCAATCAGTCTAAACTAATTTAAATAGAGAATATGCTTCACTTAATCAATAAACTAAGCACATTCATCATCAATTAGACACTGTCTCAAGATCACACTTCACAGAGATCCATGAGGGAACAGTGCCAGTAGAAGTAGGTTTCACTGCTGTTTACTACCGCCATAGAGGTTCAAGCATGAGCTCTATGAGATCGATTCTTCAAAGTTGCACAATAGATTCATTTCATCACAAGTAACTAATATTAGGTTATCACAACCATTATCTTTTCATTTTACTGTTACGTCTATGAAATTTAATACATCATTTCTTTAGGGACACACACTGCGTCATACATTGACCGTGCTCACTAATCATTTTTTTTTAATTTGATTAATAATTTTCGCCATCGATTGGCACAAGTAAATGAGCACACTTAGTCAAACATGATTACGCTCATTACACACTAATCATTTTCGCCATCAATTGGCGCTATAAATATTACAGCTGTTATTTACTGTTTAACTCTTTTGTTTTTCAGTTCTTACTCCAACATACATTTATTATTATTTTTTTTTTATTGAACACGATGATCTTTTTGCAGTCCTCTATTTATCATCAGCTCATTCCTCATAGAAGTTTCTATTTTACAAGATCACTCTCTTAACTTACTGAACTTTTGCTGAACTTGCTTTGTTTGTTTATTTGGTTTTCTCTTCTCGTTGAAAATTCTTCTACCAGTAAGCCCTCGTTTATTGTTGTCGCCCTGTTCTCTTTGCTGCCATTCCTGCCACCCTAGTCCTATACTAATTTTCATGATGCCACGATCAGTTGTTGATTTTAATCAATATATTAAATCCCTTGAGCGGAAACTACGCTCTTTACGCCGCAACATATTGGGCACTTCAGAAGCGGGACGTAATGCCATCGTTGACCCAAATCAGAGAATTATTTTTGAAGCAACTTTGGATTCTGCACATACTGATTGGCTCGAGTTCAAAAGATATTATGATGACCTCGCCGACTCTTACCTCGAACAAGGTCGAAAAGAAGCATTTCCCAATGAACAGTGGGACGCCATCTATGACGAACTCTTGAAGGAAATCAGAACCTCAAAGAGTTACCTCATGCAGCTTCAGAGGTCAGAAAAGGAGGAGAAACCCCTTCAAACTGATTTGACTCAATTGTTAGGCAGCCTCAGCACGAATGCTACTAATAGCAAAGCGCACCTGCCAAAAATACAAATCCCGGAATTTTCTGGTGATTTGTGGAAGTGGACTCATTTTAGGGAAACGTTTGTGTCACTGGTCCATGAGGTCGATGGACTCACAAACGTGGAAAAATTCCATTATTTACTTGGCGCCCATAAGGGAGAAGCAGCCTCTCTGGTCTCCCGATTTCCCGTAGAAGATCGATCTAACATACCTGCGTGGGAGAAGCTTGTTTCCACCTACGACGATCCAAGGGTATTGGCCACCGTGTTATATAATTATATAACATATATATATAAACTGCTCACAAATTGAAGTGGACCACTCATCAAAAGTTAGGTAACTCTCTTTTTTAACGATACTTCTGGTTATTTTTTTGATATATTTGTGCTTTCAGTACTTCACTTATCCATTGTTAATGGTATTCGTTCAACAAAAATAAATACACCAATCAAAATTTAAGAAAAGTTTATTTTTTCAATTAAATAAAAATTTTGTACAAAATAAACATTTAAATTTTTCTATTGGTTTTCATTTCTAATTCAACCTTCTTCAGTAGGGTGTTGGACCCTCTCTACTTTGAATTAATGCTTCACATCTGCGATTCATACTTCTTATTAAGCTCAATTTGTAATCTTGAGGTAAATTAATCTGAGTTCCGGGCCCATTACCTGCTAATTAGTTAAATATTTTTAACTATTCAAATAAACTTTTATTTAACAATACACACACTTTAGAATGATATAACATATGTAGAAAAAGCACAGGTTAAGATCAGTGTTGCCAAGTTACAATTTTTCCTTGACACCCTCTCTCAATTAAGGTAACTGCACCAGTCACTGACCCTGTACCAGTAGTTGACCCTTTAGGAGATTTAGCTCATTTATAAGGTTTACAATGGTTCAATGTTCTTTAAAATTCTATCGTAACTACTACTGCCATCTATGAACGCATTCTAGTTACTTATCAGACAGTTGAAGAAGTTAACGGCAGATGGCAGGCCTTCAAATGGAGAAGGTTATGGTTTCTTTCGTTTTACCTGGTGATGACTGTTGGTTTTGATAAGGACTGCTCCTTGTTCTTCGACAAAAGTAAGTACTTTTTTTGACATATTTCTGTTTTTTTATGCATTATGACTAAGTCAACATACCAAGGAATGGAATAAAATCCAGATTTTCACTTAATTATTATAATTAGTGGGCACCTTTGTTTTGGTCAACTACTGGATAAAAAATTACATTTGATTCAGTAGTTGACCAACCTGGTCAACTTCTGGTGTTTTCAAAATATAATTTTAAACTTGAAAATTAAATGTATTCAGGAAGCAGAGGCCTTCCAATATAAGATGTAAGCTGTTAAAGTCCAATACATTGCTTGTTTCCAGTAGTTGACCGCCATGGTCAACTTCTAACGTACGACTGGTCAACTTCTGGCCAACTTCCTCTAAAAGTTATTTTTATTTTATTTTAGTTATATTTACTACTTTTCTACATGAAATACGTAATTACTGCTAAGCAGTAAACGCTATAAAATCGTGTAGTGGGGTAGCTTTTATTAGGAACAATTTTGATGTAGTTTTTACTAAATAATAAGGGCTGAACCCCTGGAAGCTTTGCTCTTCAACTCTTATGATTAGCCAGTGTATAAGTAAATAGCTGTAAGTATGTTAATTAATCGAATGGTAATTTAAAGTCTTGTGTTTGTAATAGATACTAAAAAAACTGTTTCAGGTCTTGAAAATGCCACCTACTAAGACCAATTTCAGACCTTACAGTGAAGAGGACATGAGGTTGGCTGTCCAAGATGTTACCTTGCATAAGACGCCTGTTTAGTATTGGCCATCGGCTTTCTCCGGTCTGACCAACACTAATTAGAATGAAATAAAAAAAAGGAAATGGATGCATGCTAATATATAGAAGAAAAGAATGGTAGTGGACTGTATAAAAGATATTAATTAAATTGCTGGAAACAAAAGTTATATTTGTACAAATTAAAATTATTAAATACAGGTATTAGAAGCCAGTTGAACGATGATATGGTTGATGTGGATAATTTGAAGTTAAAGTTAAAATAATCTTCTTACTTGTGGTAGTCTTGAGAATACTTGCTAATTTTCGGTAAAAATGGCCATTCTTTATTACCCCTTGCCGCCTGCCCTGAGGCTGCCTGTCTGTTCTACTCTATCATTTTGTAGAGGAAATTAAGTTCATGAAAACCAGAAGTACTTTTCAGTCTAAGTGCACTCACTGAACTCTACAGGTACTCTACAGGTCCTAAGCATGATTTTTGCAGGTGAACTTTTACCTTTTGGGATTTAGTTCCCCAGTTTCTCCATAGATGGCCTTGGGGCATCTTGGAAACTGCCAAAATTCGTTCCGTGAACAAAGCCGCCCACCTAAATTAAGCTTGGCTAATTTACTTGAAAACTCAGACTGATGTCCCTATAGTATAACCAATAAACGATGATATACACATAGGAATACGTATCTCGTACATACATACGTACATATGAGGTTCAAAATGCATAATAAGTATCATTTATAAATACAAAATAAACAAAAAAATATACTACTGGATCACATGATTGATAGGACATGTACTTGTCACCGAAGGCTCCATTCTCTGCAATGGATCATAAAGGGAAATAACAAAATTGTGAAAGATAAATTAAATGAGGAAACGTTTAAAAAAACAAAAAAAAACAAATACAAAACCAAAGGTGAAAATAAATATGTGTAATGAGTGATAAATGAAATGTAAATGAAAAGGTTACTTCCACATGCAAATTATTATTCTGACGGCTCTGCCTCGTCAGAGGGGAAAAGGCGGACGAGCGAAGAAACCGGCGTCTAGAGGTTTCCTGATTTCCAAAAGCTGGTGCTGGAGCTGTGCCACAAGCAGGTGTAGTTCCAGGTACCGATGTGTTTCCAAAAGTATTGGTTGAACTGCTACCAAAGGCTTGAGTACTTTGGTTTTGGGCAGTGAAGGTATTGTGAGTGCCAAAAGATGGGGTGCCTGATGCTTGGCCGAAGGTAGAAGAGCTGCCAAACGATGTTCCCGACTGGCTACCAAAGCTAGGTTGAGCCTGATTTCCAAAGACTGGAGTTGCTGTAACATTATTCCCAAATGTTGGAGCAGAGGAAGGGCCAATTGCTGGTACTGAAGAACTACTACCAAAGGCTGGTACACTTCCAAAGGATGGAACACAGTTAGCTCCACTGAAACCTGGAGCTCTCGGACCAGCTGAGGAGGTACCAAAAGGTGATGGATTGGTATCACTCACAGTAGTTCCTTCGGGGTCGCCTCGATTGGCAGAGGTGGGCTCTTCGAATTCCCAAAACTTGTGTGCCTCCACCTCTCCTTGAGACTCTAGGAAGAAGGAACAAGTTGTAGAGGATATTCGAGAACTGAGCTTCCCCGTTACCACTAGCCCGAACATTGTAGGGACTAGATAGAGGTCATGCTTTCCTGAATGATGAGGAGCACCAGTAACGATCTGCGGATAAAGGTCTGCACCAATCAACAGATCAACGGGGCCAGAGACACCAAACTGGCTGTCAGCGAGCGGTTGTTGCATCAGCTCATCACTAACATTTGATGGAATATTGCTGCTAGGCAAGGATGTTGTGATTCGATCGACCACTACTGCGGTGATTGAAAACTCCCGATTCCTCTGCAGAGCGACTATTGAGCACGCAGTGGTACCCTTTATTTGTGTTTTCGGGACCGCTGATTCTCCGAGGCCAAAGATATTACCTTTAAATGGGGTGATGACGGCACCAATCTTCTGGGCGAGCGAGGTGGTCGCGAAGGCTGCCGGAGTCCAGAATGGCTCTTGCGGAGTGAAGATCTCCACGATGACCCTTGATCAAAACTCTCGCAGTACCGAGAAGTACTTCAGTACTGGATGGAGAGGGTAGAGGAGAGGAACCAAATCCAATAAAGCTGCTTGGCTGCATGGTTTGATTTTCAGAGCAGGTCTTTATATCTCCAGTATCTTCGTGAATAATGGAGTGATGTTTGGCTCTGCAGAATCTACATGTGTAACGGGATCTGCAATCCCTGGTAGCGTGACCTGGCTTTAAACAATTACAGCATATTTTCCAGGAGCGTACAAGAGCCGCTCTTTCTTGCGAGGTTAGAGACAGGAAAGATGAGCAGCCGTATAATTGGTGCGTTGAGTTGCAATGAGGGCACCTCGGAGTTGATGTTGGACGTTTTCCTGGAGCATTGGATTTCGGATTCTGCTTGGCAGCTGAGGAGCGTTCCTTGGAAACATTAGAGGTGTGAAAGGCAACTGAGTTATATTTTCGTGACTCTCTGTTAGGGTACCTTTGTCCTCTAGGCGAAGAATGAGTTGCGCTGCTACAGCTTCCCGAGATGCGAGAATCTTGAGCCATCGTTAACGCTGTTTTCCGTTGTCTCACGAAAGTGAATATGTCATTGGGTTTCGGGAGGTCTTTAGTTGACTTGAGGGACAACTCAAATTCCTTCCTGGTTCCAGCATCAAGCGCGCGAAGAGACAAGGTCGCCAAGACGAAGGCACATGGATCTTCTAATCTTAGTGTGTTGAAAGCTTCCACGCTGTCAGCAACGCAGCTAAGAAATGCCTCGTAACGCTGCTGCTCACTTCTGTACTTACTGCTGTCATATTCCAGTAGTTTATTTATAAGAAGACTGGCAAGAATTCTGGGGTTGTCATATGTTGCTAGGACCTTGTTCCATGCCTGAGCGTAGGATTGCTCCTCTACGGGAAAGCCTGCTAGTAAGGATGCAGCTTCACCTTTTAAGGCTGACAACAAGTAATGAAACTTCTTGATACCTGACAGATTGGGCTGACTGTGTACCATGGAGATAAAGGTATCCTTAAAATGAGTGAAGTGCAGGATATCTCCCCTAAAGGTGGGTATCTGGATTTTTGGGAGAGAAGGCTTGGATGAGCCGCCCAGGTTAGTGTTAAATGACTGACTAAATGTGTCAGCGTGTTGCGACTCTGATGATCTTTGCAGCTTTAAGAGGATGCTATCTGCTTCGATAAGCTCATCGCGGAGCTGATCCCACAATGCTAGCCATTGATCATTGGGAAACTGATGTTCATCATCTAAGTACACCTGGATCTCATCCCGTTGCTCCCATACGGATTTAAACTCAGCCCAACACTCTTTTGCAAAAGATAATTTTGCCTGAAAGCGATATGAGTCATCGCCTTTTATTTCATGCGTCCTGAACTGGGACACAAATAATACGTCTCGCTTGATAGCTATGAGACGGCGCTCGAGGGTCGCTGCCTTGGCGACATAATTAGGCTCCTTAGGAGGCATAATGAATAATTATAGTAATAGATTTTAAAGAGACTCCCTCCGCAAGGCGGCGGTAGGTAGGGGTAACAACGACTGGCCAAGGTCGCTGTGGTACAAGAGCAAGAAATAAGATGGGTACAATAGGAATAATGAAAATAAATAACTGAGAACCTGACCGTAAACAAGATTGAGATAGGCATATTATGAAGACTTCGATGTTTAAATTCAATTATGAAATTAAAATGATGAGAGGATGCCGGTAACCTGATAGAGAGAAGAAGAAAAAGAAAAATTAAGTGAATTGTGCAGTGATAATTAATGAGTTATGTAAAGAGGTGACATCACTGCCAGAGAATCAACTGCCAATTCATCAAACTGAATGCCGGAGGTATTACCTCTTTGGTAATGCCTCGCTGGAAGAATCAGGTTACCTATAGGTCAGGTTGTTATCAGAGTAATGTTTAACCTGTTGAGTTTATTAGAAACTCATGCCAGTGACTGATTGTTACCTAATTATTGTTAATAGATTAAATAAATTGATTAATGAAGTACTTGTTTTGTAAATAACAATGCCCTGTATAAATTGTATGAATTTATAAGTTAATTATAGATGGTGAATTAATATGATAATGTGCTTTGGAAACTATCTGTTTTCCATGTACAAAGGTATTTAATGACAAAGTGAAAAATAAAAAATGCTTAGAACTAATTATTAAATTAAACTAAACTGAAAAGATATTGTAAACTTGAAATTGCTCAATTTGCAAGTGAGTGTTGGTGCAATAATTATTGGAGAATGTAGCCTTTACAATGATAAATAATATCAATTGGTATATTACATAAATTATGATAATGACATGACTATAGAAGTTACATTTAAGATTAAATTATTTGAAAGATAAAATGATTAGTGACTAGAACTATAAAGAAGGTCAATTCATGTAAAATGAATAAATTGGTTAGCTTTATCAATTACTTAAACTATTGAATTAATTAGCTCAGTGAGTTTGTTTAATTATTGCTAATGAAAGTGTTTTAGCCTCTCTTCTAAAGATTTATGCTATTGATATATTAATTTTACTCACAATAGAAAATGTAATATAGCAACACTTTCAATGCAGTTATTTTAATGTCTAATGCAGCATTTATTAAAATGATTGAATGTGAAAAATTAAAATGGATGTAAAATAATTAAATATATTACATTTACACATTTTCTACATTATTTAAAAATTAATAATATAATGAAATATTCCTCTGAAAGATTTATTAAGAAAAAATGTCACTGATAACAGGCTATTTTTAAAACCAAAGTTTTATAAGATGATAATATAATTATATTAATGAACTTACTATTCAATGTGATATGTTAATAAAAGTGCATTTTAGAGACTCCTGGCTAATAAACTTACAACTTATACTCCATTTGAAATCATTTTCATGGCGGTATAGCTAACATTAAATTTCTGATATAAAAAAAATATTAGTTCTGTTATTCACATTGGTTTTAAATAGTTTTTAATGAATCAATTGATAAAGAAAAATAGTTGTTCCGGCAATTTAATTAGAAAGATTATATGTTTGATTCATCCGGCCCGGAGGACCATTTGTTTAGTATTGGCCATCGGCTTTCTCCGGTCTGACCAACACTAATTAGAATGAAATAAAAAAAAAGGAAATGGATGCATGCTAATATATAGAAGAAAAGAATGGTAGTGGACTGTATAAAAGATATTAATTAAATTGCTGGAAACAAAAGTTATATTTGTACAAATTAAAATTATTAAATACAGGTATTAGAAGCCAGTTGAACGATGATATGGTTGATGTGGATAATTTGAAGTTAAAGTTAAAATAATCTTCTTACTTGTGGTAGTCTTGAGAATACTTGCTAATTTTCGGTAAAAATGGCCATTCTTTATTACCCCTTGCCGCCTGCCCTGAGGCTGCCTGTCTGTTCTACTCTATCATTTTGTAGAGGAAATTAAGTTCATGAAAACCAGAAGTACTTTTCAGTCTAAGTGCACTCACTGAACTCTACAGGCACTCTACAGGTCCTAAGCATGATTTTTGCAGGTGAACTTTTACTTTTTGGGATTTAGTTCCCCAGTTTCTCCATAGATGGCGCTTGGGGCATCTTGGAAACTGCCAAAATTCGTTCCGTGAACAACGCCAATCAGGGAGGCAGCAAGGAAGTTCGGCGTGCCACGCACCACCCTAAAATATAAAGCGGAGGGCAAATTTCCATTGGAAAGGTGTTTATCATTCTACATTTCTGAATTCATTTGTTGTGTCGCTAGGACAGCACTTTTTTATAGGTATTAAATAAGTGACTGATATACTCAATATGTACTCAGTTTTATTGTGTTTGTTGTTATTTCAGAAGTATGGGGCCATCTCCAATACTGCTGAAGACTGAAGTGACCAGGATCACTGAATGGATTGAAAAAATGTCAGCAGCTGGTTTTCCAGTCACTGTCGATCAAGTCAAAAAGAGTGTGAGGAATTATTTAAAGGAAGTTAGGCGGCCGAACCCTTTCAAGGATGATTGCCCAGGTAGAAAGTGGGTTAGCTCTTTTTTCAAAAGAAATCCCATGATTGCGAAGAGGGTTTCACAAAATTTAACATCATCCAGAGCTGCAGTATCTGTAGAGGGCGTAGCTAAATGGTTTGAAGAAGTCCATCAATACCTAATTCAGCAAGGTGTAGTTGATATTTTAAAAGATCCTTCCCGAATTTTCAATGCCGATGAGACTGCATTTTTCCTTAACCCCAAAGGAAATAAAGTCATCGCAAAAAAAGGCGAAAAAAATGTTTACCAGCAAGTAAACTGCGATGAGAAGGAATGCATAACCGTGCTAGTAACAGCCAGTGCTAGTGGGGTTGTCGTGCCTCCAACAGTCCTGTTCAAATATAAAAGAGTACCACAGGATATTGCGGATAATTTTCCACCTGAGTGGGGCCTTGGAAAGACAGACTCTGGATGGATGACGTCGGAAGCGTTTTTTGAATTTGTTGCAGACATATTCTACCCATGGCTAGTAAGCAAACAAACTAGTTTTCCTGTGCTACTCTTTATAGATGGCCATGTTTCACATCTCAGTCTTCAAACAAGCCAGTTTTGCGAAGCCAAAGGAATTATATTAGTGGCCCTTCATCCAAATGCAACGCACCTGTTGCAACCATTGGATGTTGCAGTTTTTAGGTCACTAAAAGAGGGCTGGAGAAAAAAAGTACACGACTGGAGGCTTTCAAATATTGAAAATCCAACATTAAAGAAAAAAGATTTTCCTAAATTGCTGAAAGAGATAATAGATGAAAAAATTACTGCAACCGTCCTAGCTAATGGATTTCGCAAATGTGGCTTGTACCCATGGGACCCTTCTTCCGCTGTTCAAGTACCTGGTCGTTTGCCAAAACAGGTAGAAAACGCAAATAATCCTGATGCACTAGAAAAACTGAAGTTTTTACAACAAGGTCTATTTTTTTTAAATCAAAGTATTGAAAAGGAGAAGCTTAATGCGTTTCACTCTTCTTCTGAAAATTGGACTGGAGATGCTGAAGACAGATCCCTTTTTATGCTCTACCAAAATACCCTGCGGCAATTCAACATTTTGAATAGGCAGTTGGACTCAAAGAATGCTTACCCAGAGAGTGATAACAACAATAATAATTATTCTCAATCACTTGACGACCTTGATATCAGTATTTCTCCTTCAAGGCTGTTAGCTGAAGCAGACATATTTTTACAAGATTTGGAATACTTTGATTCAAATAATACAGATATGCTTTCTCCTGCAAACCCATTGACTGATGTGGTTGCAGGACCATCATCTGGTCCTACAACGCCAGTCGGTTGTCCTACAACGCCAGTCGATTTTCCTACAACGCCAGTCGATGCCGATTGTCCTACAACGCCAGTCGATGCCGATGGTTCTAGAACGCCAGTCGGTTGTCCTACAACGCCAGTCGATTTTCCTACAACGCCAGTCGATGCCGATTGTCCTACAACGCCAGTTGATGCCGATGGTTCTAGAACACCAGTCGATGCCGATGGTCCTACAACGCCAGTCGATAGTCCACCAGCGCCAGTCGATGGTCCTTCAACGCCATCATTCGGAAGTGAGAGTGATACAAAATGTACCCTAACAATCCCAAGCCCGTTCAAAAGACATTTTTATTTCAAAAAAGTAGAAAACACCAAAAAGATGCCGAAAAGAGGGAAAGTAAAGATGCCTACTATTGTGTCAGGTAAACTTTATCAGGAGTATTGTCAGAATAGAAATTTCAAGAAGGAACAGTTAGAAAGGCTGAAAGCTGAGAGAGCTGCTGAAAGACTCAGGAAAAAGGAGGAACAAGAGAACCTGAAAAGATTTAAGGCAGAGGGAAAAGTCAAGCAGAAGAAGAGGAAAATAGATGTGCAATCGTCATCTGACAATTCTGATGGAGAAAGTCAAAATTATTCCAGTGACGACAACCATAAAGACTGGGTACCAGTGCAGAGAAAAAATAACGAATATGTCATTTTTAAATATGAAAATCAACATTTCCCTGGCAAAATTGTGGAAATAACAAAAACTTCTGCTAAGATCAGTTCTATGCAGAAATGCGGAAGGCTGTGGAAGTGGCCTGAGAAGCAAGACATTCTTAGTTATCCGTGGAAGGACATAATTTCTCATATTAATGAGCCCGTTAAAACAAGGAAAACATGAAATGTTTTTTCCATTCCGGAGTTAAATTTCATGTGGGATTGAAATTTAATTAATTTTTGCCTTTTGTATTCTTAATAATGATAATTTTTAATTAATTTTTGCCTTTTCTGTTCTTATTAATGATAATTTTTAATTAATTTTTGCCTATTGTGTTCCTAATAATGATAATTTTTAATTTTTTAATAATATATGCGAAGTTTTAATTGTGTATTTCTTATAAATCCTAGATTCATTGAATTTATTCCCCTGGTCAACTACCAGTACAACAAAAGGTCAACTACTGGAAATTTTTAGTAAGCATGCGGTCAACTACTGAGACAAGTGGTGGGTTGCCTTAAAAGACCAATAAATATTTAACTGCTGTATTTTAATCAATAATAGTATGTAATAATTATATACAATAGTTCAAAAATGTGTAAAAAAAAAAAAAATCGTCTAGGTTCTATAATGGGTATCTAATTTTCACTGAAGTGGAAAATTTCCCTTAACTGGTCAACCATTGGTGCAGTTACCTTAGATGTTTTTTTTTTATTTGTTTTTTTTTGTTGGTTACAAGCATCTATAATAACAAATAGAAACTAATTTCTCGGACTCCATCCAAAAACAAACAAACAACTAATCTAAATTTAAAAAAAAACAAAAGAAAAAAATCTAATTGGTTACCATTAAATCAATTTCAAAACAAACATATTTTCAAGAACGTCGACTAGTGAGCAGAGATCTTCTAAAAGTTTCAAATTTTTCTGCTACTAGAGCTTTGGTGAATAGATCAGCTATATTATCCTTGGAACTTACATAATCAATTTTAATAACATTGTTAAGACATAGATGTTTGATAAAATGAAACTTAATTTCTATGTGCTTTCCCCGTTTGGTGTTTGAAAATGTATTTGCTAAAGATATCGCACTTGCGTTATCCATTTTAAGAACGGCTTTCATTTTATCAGGCTCTTCTGCCGTTTCATTTAATACATTTTTAGCGGACTTTAACATATTTTCACTGATTACTTCACTATTAGCCCTTTTTATTCGACACAGATCACTTAACACCCCACGAAGATTAACCAACTCTTGAGCCGCGAATCCAGCTGCAGTGTATTCAGCTTCCATTGTTGATTGAGCAACACATCTCTGCTTCTTTGAATACCAGGAAATAGGATTTCCAGCATGAAAGCATATAAATCCGTTGACACTTCTCCTAGAGTCGTTTTGATCAGCTCCCCAATCAGCATCACTCATGCCTACTAAACTTCTTGTACCTTTATTAATAGAGAGTCCCAAATCTTTTGTGCAGCTCAAATACCGTAGCACTCTTAGACCAGCTTTCCATGTCTGACTGGTTGGCTTGTCGAGATATTGACTCAAATATGAGACAGAAAATGTTATATCTGGTCTGGTTGTGATAGAGAGGTACATCAGACTACATATGAGTCTCCTATATGGCACATCCGTTAAGATATCCAAATTTTCATCTACCTTGAACTTAACTTCCATTGGTGTTGAGATTGCTCTACTTACTTCCATACCAAATTCTTTTGTTAATCGATCTATCATTTTAGGTTGAGATAAGTTTAATCCATCCATCACATGTTGAAATTCCATTCCTAAAAACGATTTAGGATAACCTAAATCTTTTATGTTAAAATTTCTCTTGAGATCTTTTAATAGAGAATTCACATTTTCATCGGTCCCAGCCAGTATTGCATCATCTACGGATAGGATTAAATAGATATTATTCTTGTAGCAAAGACAGTAATCATAATCAGATCGAGTAAATCCAAGATTTTTCATAACGTTAGAAAATTTATTGTTCCAACATTTTGGAGCGGAGGGAAGACCATAAAGGGATCTATTGAGAACAAGAGTATTTTCCTTACATTTTAATCCTTTTGGTGTTTTAATGTAGACCTCCGTATCTATATCTCCATTCAAAAAGGCGGTGGGTACATCGATTTGATTTAAAATCCAGTTACGCTGGACTGCCACTGATAACATTAGTCGAACTGTAGGGATCCTACATACTGGTGAATAGAAATATTCCCATTCTCCCTGTGGAACTTGAAAGCCTCGAGCAACAAGTCTTGCTTTTTTGGTACCATCCTCTTTAATTTTGAACACCCAACGTGTTTCTATAGCTTTCCTTCCTTCAGGTAATTTTGCAGGAGTCCAAGTCTTAAGTTTCTCGTGTGAAACTAATTCCGACTGTATTGCACTTCTCCACTCTTCTGATTCTATGGCCTGTTCAAACGTCTTTGGTTCATCATTAGTGGATGCTAGAAAACAGTATGCAGTGTACAGCTCGTAGTCTTCCAGATATCCGGGCTTTTTTTTTGTTCTGCTTGTAGTGACATGTTCCTATTCCGGGTTCCTATTATTACTTTCTTGCAAATTACTCTGAACCTCTTCCTCTTGTTCACTTCCTTTGTTAGTTTCCTTTTCTGGATTTATCTCTATCAGTTCATTTGGCTCTAAGATTTCTTGAGAATTATCTTTGATTTTATATTCCATGATAGATTCATCAAATTTGGCATCCCTTGACTTAATTATTTTTCTTTCATTTGGTAACCACAGCCTGTAACCACCTCCACAGTAGCCTACCATTACAGCACGAACTGCTCGGGGTTCCAATTTAGCAGGTTTAGGTGTCAGAGTGTGCCATGCTCTACAGCCGAAAATTTTTAATTTAATGAGGTCAGTTCTTCCATTCCATAAGTCCGAGGGAGTTTTACCTCTAGGTAAAACTGAAGTTGGGGATCTATTTATTTCATACACCGTACATTTCAGTGCTTCCCCCCATAAAAATTTGGGAACCCCAGAATCTATCAATTTTGTTCTTAATTTTGATAGAAGAATCCCATTCATCCTTTCACATCTGCCATTCATTTGAGGAGAATGGCTTATAGTATATTCTATTTTAATACCATTATTTTTCAAAAAAATTAAAAGCTACTTTGATCTCAGTTCACCAGCATTGTCGATTCTTACACGTTGAACGTTTAAATCGAACTGAGTTTTTATTTCTTTAATTTACCTCATCAAATTTTCCGCTGCTTCACTTTTTTGTTTTAATAGCCTTACCACGACAAAGTGAGATTAATCATCTAAAATTATTTGAAAATATCTCTCCCCATTGAGTGTACTCGGTGTGATGGGACCAACTATATCGCTGGAAATAAGACCACCTATCTCTGTTGCACGTTTTTTGTTCGCATAAAAGGGTTGTCTTTTTGCTTTTCCTTCAGCAAATGATTCGCATGTTTTGTTTAGAATAGGTAAACTCAATTGTGAGAGCCCATCATTTGAAATATGGCCCATTCTTTTATACCACTAGTCTCCTTCATCGTCGGCAACTAAGCACTGTTCAACTAATCTGTCTGCTTCAAAGTAATATAAACCATTTCTAGGTTTAAAGATGAGAACAGGATTATATTTCATGTACACAGTTGTACAAAATTCATCTGTAATTATTTTTGCCCCACGGCTTGCTATTTTTGATGAAGAAAGCAAATTGTGCTTCATACCTGGTACAATCAATGCCTCGATTACAAATTTTTGACCCTGGCAATAAAGAACCAGCTCTCCTTTTTCATTTGTAGTCAGTTGCTGACCATCCGCTTGAACAATTTTTACTTCTCGATCTAATTTTGTAATGTTTCTCATAAAACGCTTCAATTCACCTCTGACAAAATGATTTGAAGCACCACTATCATATATAAAAGATTTTTCATCGAAGGTTATACTTGAATTGCAGGTTTCAAGGGTATATAAAGTAATTTCACTCTCACCTTTTGCATGAGTGGCATGGCTATCCCTTAAAAGGTTTGTTTCTCCTTTGCCCTGCTGCGAAGTGAAATTGGTACCTCGGCCCCTTCTCCATTTATAGCCTCTGTTCATTCCACGCCCATTTTGGCTTCCTCCTCTAAAATTTTTAGGACAGCTTGCCTGGAAGTGTGAACTGTCCCCACATCTAAAGCAACCATTATTTAGAGCTTTAAGACCTGTCTCAGAAATATCTTGAGACTTAATTTTTAACTCATGATCCAAGAGACGTGCTTTAACAAAGTCCATTTTTATATTTTCGACAGTTTCTAATGCAATTACGACACTATCATAATCTTCCGGGAGCGATAGAAGCAAGTGACATATTTTATCACTTTCATTAAGTGTAGAACCTAAATCATTCAGTTCTCTGATTAATTTATCAAAATTAAGAAAATGATCTTCTAAACTTTCGAATCTTTCACTTTTTAAGTTTACCAACTTTCTCCATAAGGTTAGTTTAGAAAAAGAACTAGACCAAGCAAATATATTCTTCAAAGATTGAATCATCTCTTTGGACGTTTTACAGTCTTGAATAATATCAAGATGTTTATCGGAAAGACCTTGAATCAAAATAGCTTTTGCTTTTGCATCATTAATAAGAAAAGTTTTCTTTTTAAAGAAAAAAGTTTTTGATATAACATATGTAGAAAAAGCACAGGTTAAGATCAGTGTTGCCAAGTTACAATTTTTCCTTGACAACCTCCTCCATGTGTGAACTGAGCAGTAACTGTTGTCTGGTATCGAGACCATGCTCGTCCAATGACTGTGTGAGAACACTGAAGCCTTCGACCGACATCACGTTGAGAATGGCCTAACTCTAAAAGTGCTAATGCCCTCCCGAGTTCTTCAGCACTAAGTCGTCGTAAAGACATTATTAAACACTTTCTAGTGAATAGTTGGAGTAATACTGACGATGAAAGGGAAATGATGTTTACAAAACACAAGTGGAAAATAACCAACATGACCTTATGGGACAAAGTCCAATAAGCAGCTTAGCTCTAAGTAGTGATACTAAGACTTTGTTTTTGTTTTTATCTCTTTCAACACCGTGAAAGGACTGATAAAATAGTTTTTACTAAGTTATTAACGAGTTAAAGGAACTTTATTTAACGTTATGTAATATTAATGAATACAATAATAATTTATACAATGTTGCTGTAATACAATTACAATTAGCAATATAGTTTATCGATATTCAACTACAATATTTTATAAACATAATATTATATATGACCTAATAATTACATGTGGGTCACCACATTATTATTAAGCCGTCAATATTTTATATTTTTGAAATAAGGATCTATTATTATTTCTGAAATCGTAAATTTCGAAAATAGTCATAATTTTAAAATTAATATTATTATTCCCAAATGGAAGTTTAATTTTTTTCAGATTTCTTTACAATAAATAAACTTAATTTTGTTTATGATAGCGTAAATTTAAAAAAATAGTAATGATTTTAAAATTTCAATATTGTCGGGGATGGCCTTATAAGAAAATTGTAACTTCTCAAATTAATTCGAATAGACTGTATATTTTTGTAAATATACACTAAATGGGGGTTTATACTGGTATGGATTTTGTGAATAGTACTAATTTTGAAATTTGATGCTGCGAAGGGGGGGATTTCTCCATATAACATTTTTTTAACTTTTCAGATTTCTTCGAGAAGAGCGTTTATCATAACGGGGGAGCAGATTTTGAAAATAGTTACAATTTTAAAACTTGATCGGGGTTACTACGAATTTTTTTTTAACTTCTGATTAATTGGTTATGAGGGTCTACATTCGTTGCACATAAATTTTATTATAATACATTGTTGGCATACAATAAATTTTAACATAATCAAAATATAAAGAAACACACAATAAGGGTAGATATGAATTAAAACATTCATATCTAAAATGGATACTTTATAAATAAAAAGGAAACAGGAACAGTTTATATCTTATATTTTACTTGTTATAACTTATATCCTGGGGTGTTAAAAGGTAAATGAAGCAGGTCCATCAAGAAAGTCATCTGAAAACTTTCAATGAGGTCTAGGTTACGGAGTGCCCAGATTTGGCTTCCATACAATAAAAGGGATAGGCTCATAGCATCGAATATTTTCAGTATGGCATTCCATGATCGTGCTTTTGAATTCACCAATAACCTCCTTACTTGCGCTGACACCGCATTTCCCTTTGTACACATATCTCTTGCACTCTTAAAAAATATGCCCGAATTATATATTGGAGCCCTCATGTACTCAATTTTGTTCTCTTTATATGAAAAAGTTATCTTAGTATTTTTCCCACCCTTCTTAAATTCAACAATTTTTGATTTGCTTGTATTAAGAATTAGATGGTTTTCTAAACAATAATTTTCTAGGGATCTTAAAATTTACAGAATACTCTGAGGAGAGTCGAAAAGGAAAACATAATCATCTCCATACTCCAGATCTATTATATCTTCTTTATTATCGATACTAATGCCTCGGATATTGTTAGCTTCCATGTATGATCCTAAGTCATCAATATAATTAGAGAAGAGATTGGGAGAAAGGCTCTCCCCTTGAAGGACGCCTTCAGTAACTGGCACTGGTTTGCTGCTTTCTAGTTTGGTTTAAATGTTTAGTTCAGCCACATTATAGAAGTTTCTTATTATATTAATGAATTTTTGGCTAATACCTTTGTTTGCCTAATACATTTTATTGAATAAGATTCCATGTGATATTTTGTCACAGGCCTTCGAGAAATCAATAAAAAGTGCAAAAACCTTTCCTTTTTTGAGTCTAATTTGTAGATGGACCAGGGAAACAAGAGAGAATATTCCATCTATACTACACCCTCTACCAGGTCTAAATCCATTTTGGTCCTCTCTTAATATATTGTCAAATTCTATCCAATCAATAAGTCTATTATTAAGAATTTGCATGAAAATCTTAGTGACACTGTTATCTAGTGCGATACCTCTATAATTTTTGTGCTTCGTAGGGTCACTTTTTTTATGAATTAAGAAAAACTTTATATTAGACCAATAGGTGGGATTAAATTCATTTTCAAGTATTTTATTAAAAAACATTTTTGAAAATGTGGGGGTAAATTCTTATAAAAATCATTAGGTATTGCATCTGGTCCTGGTGCTTTATGCGGCTTAATACTGGTTAAGACTCTCTGTAACTCAGATAATGTGATTGGGCAATCAAAGTGGGGGTGGAACGTCATATATTTCAATTATTGTTTCCTTTTTTTTTGGCATATAAACTTCTATTATATTGTTCCCATGATTTTATATCAATAGTACTTTGAGTTGATCCTCTCTTTTGTTTGAATAATCTGACTACCTTCAAAAAATCAGATGATTTTTTTTACATTACACATGTCTTTGGTTAAAGAGTCAAAATAAGCATTTTTCTTATTTTTTATAGTTAATTTATGTATTTTTCTTTGAATAACAAGAGATGAGACAGTTTCAGGATTATTTAGTTTATGTAGCATTTTCACTCATTGCTTATATTTCTTTTTCTCCTCTCTGCACTCATTATCGAACCGTACCTGCATTATTTTCAGGTACTTGTTTGCTCTGACCTTTTCTCGTGTGCTTTTTTGATAACCCACAAACCTCAGCTGCTTTTTTGATACTCAAAAAATTAACTCTGTGAGTTAATTTCATTAAAATCATCTGTATAGGGGGGTTCATATGATAATGACATTCTCTTAAAAATTTCACTTTTAGATTTTTTCCCACTTGTACTTTACTTACGTTTTTACATGGGTTTGATTTAAACGTACAAAATCCTGTGAGGCCATTATATTTAAAGAGAAAATACACATAAAGTGATCAGAATGACCGCATTCATTTGTCACACAGAAGTCCTCGATCAATTCCAGACCAGCTAAATTTGTCCATACTAGGTCCATAATACTTGAGCTATTTGGCCCAAAGTAAGAAAACTGTGCAGGCGAATTACTGGGAGCTCTTCCATTTATAACATAGTAACCACAGCTCTCCATCTACCAAAGCCCACCTCTGATGTAACGGTTGGTGTTTTCTGATCTAATTGTTTTCTAGAACACAGTAATTCACTGTCTTCAAATATTTGCTGATCACTTTGGTTAACATCTCCAATTCTGGAGTTAAAATCCCCTCCAAGAATAATAGAATTTCTAGAATAATTTGACTGGCCTGACAGAAATAATTTATCATAGTACATGATAGCTGGTAGATTCTGTTCTTTAGCACGTATTATATATGGTATTAATTGTTTACGTTTCTCTCTAACAACTTTTAAATAGTCTGCACTGATGCCTATACTAGAGCCTTGTAGGTTTTTGGCTGCTTTTAATACTTGGATCTTTAATTTGTAAGATACTAGCCTAATTAATATTGATTTATTGCCAGAAGTTCCTCTACCTAATAATTTAATGCAATCTATATTTAATCTTATTTCGTTGTTAAGTACATTTAATACAATATCTTCATTATCCTGAAAAGTTTTACTACTAGTTCCTTCTATGTTGTACATAATAACATTTTTTTGTCTCGCCCTATCCTCGAACTGAGTTTTTAGTTGCTTTATTTCATTATCAGTAAGTTTTGATTTTTCTTTCTTAGCAGATATTTTATGGTTTATTGCCAACCGTTCAGTTGTTACCTTATTAAATACCTTTTTCAAAGATAGCAAATCATTATGAGATTGAGTTTTGAAACTACTTATTTCATTTTTAATCTCTTCATTAGCCTCTTTGAGGTTTTTTTGAAATGTTTCTCCTAGAGATTTTATAAGCTTTTCAAAATCACTCATTCTTATTATAACTTAAAACAAGTATGATCAGAAGAAAAAGACAAAGAAAAATAATAGAAATTAGAAATTATCAGAGAAGCAGATCAAACCTAAGGTATAGTAGTTGGTTATCTATATGTCAAAAAAGGTGAAAGGTGTATTAAACTACAGTGAAAATAAATATGCATGCAAAAGAGTGCTTTTGCATTACAGTTAATTGAAAATTTTGTTATGTTTAATTGATTGAAGAAGAAATACCTGTAAAATTTCAAAATATAAATAAAGAAATAATAATAAAGAAAAAGCTCATGCATAGCAGAAAGGTTGTATTACTTAAGTCCGATCTCCCAGTGTTTTAATGAAAATAAACATTGAAGTGCTGTTAAAACTTATTCCACTTGAAAAGAGCTATTTATTTCAGAATGTCAACACTTTTATCACTATGACCATGAAAATTTCAGTAGGAGAAAGGAATACTTATAGAGCGCATAAATAGGCAACTGGTCAGTAACCTATTCCTAAGAGGTCTCCAAGAAGATGGTTAGCATGATAAAAAAAAAAAAAAAATTGATATTTTACTTTTTGAGTCCAGAGTAATGCAGAGACTGAGGGGGGAAATTATAAGGTGTGGGGTGGGAGAGGGTAGTTTGCCGACTTCAAAAGGTTTAAACCCAACGCTTTTGAACTGAAAGGGTACTCAACGACTAAGTGGAAAATATAAACAAATAAGGAATTGTAAAAATAACAATATTGATGGTATAGTATACAAATTGTTTATATCTGGACTCAATAATAAGATAAAAGTGAGAGTACACACAAGGTAACAATATATAAATAATGAAAAAAATAGATAGAAAAGAAGTTATATATTATTTTCTAAATTAGAATATAGAAATTAATATAGTAACTTCTATAAGAAGTTATTACTATTTTCAAAATTTATGCTAGCATAAACATAATTATGCTTCTTGATTGTGAAGAAATAGAAAAAAATTTAATAGGTACAAGTACTGAAGTGCGGCTTATGCGCCGTTCACTAAGGCGCCCTTCAAAGTAAGGCCCGATCTTTACTGAAAAGGACCCTTTTGGGGGTTTATTTATCTCTGAAGAGCGAGTGCAGCGAGCGGGAGTCGAAAGCTAGAATCTATTAAAGCCAATCAAGGCACTTTTTAACTGAAAAAAGGGCGATGGGAGTTCGATAACATCACGGTCACTGAACCTCTCAAAACAAGCCCCGCCCATCAGTCGCTCTTCAGTACCTTTACCATTTAATTTTGCATTGGAATATTCCTATCGGTTTTTTTTTTTCAAATTATTACTTTTTTCAAAATTCACGCTTTGTATAATGGACCCTTATTTAGAAAAGATAAAATGTTGACAGCTTAATACTAATAAAATTTTTACAAGTTGATTAGAAGATTTTAATAATATGGTCATAAACATTCCCAGCCCCAGAAGTAGAAGTATCCGAAATTGTATCTGTAAAAATGTTACTAAATATCGAAACGGTATTTACGGATACTCGAGTATCCGTGATGACATATACGAGTACTATTTGTATCCGTAGGAAAATATTGGAGGGATTCGAGTACTGTATCCGAGTACAACAGAATCTGTAACTTATAAACACAACAGTATCCGTTTTACTCGGATAGTGCCCAACTCTTAGTCCGGTTTATTACTTACTAACTTAACGTGGCTCTACAACTCAGTTATGAGTCCTGTCCTCCTCCACCACTTCTCATGGTGAAGTGCAGCCGCCATCCAATGTCCTACATTTAGGAGCTCACGGGCATCGTCCATCTCATTGTGGTTCTCCCTTGGCGTCTTGTGCTGTACAGCTATTCTGTTAGAAGCTGCTTCAGGAGCTTATCGCTGCTCATCCTAGCTACGTGTCCACCCCGCCGGAGTCGACCAAGCCTCCAAATCCTCACCACAAGGGGGTCTTTATAAAGTGTGTTGACCTCAAGATTGTTACGTCACCGCCATCTGCCATTGTCCAAAACTCCTCCAAATATCCTTCGCAGGATACTCCTTTCAAATATGAGCAGGTGTTGCCTAGCCTCCCTTGTAATGGTCGATGGTTCCGACCCGTACAGTAAAACTAGTCTAATTAGTGCCTTGTACAGGTGGATTTTTGACTTCCTAGTAAGGCACGATTCTTCAGGTGTCGGAGGAGTCCAAAGTATAATTTGTTTGCGGAGGAAATTCTCTGGCGAACCTCGGCGTTGTTCTCGTCCTGAGTAACCAGTGAGCCTAGGAACTTCAACTGAGAAACTTTTTCAAACTCCCAGTGGCTAAAGGTAACAGTTTCACCAGGGTTTGGGGACTCTTCTGCCACCATGTATTTTCTCTTCGAGACATTGACCTAGAGCCCAAACCTACTTACAGGTTCCAATAGCTCCAGAAACGCTTCTTCTACCGCCCGAGGTGACCTGCCTACTATATCTATGTCGTCTGTGTAGGCAAGTAACTGCACCGTCCAATTAAATATTGTGCCCCTAGTTTGTATTCCCGATTCTCTGATTGCTTTTTCTAGGGAAAGGTTGAAGAGAAGGCAGGTCAGTGCATCTCCTTGTCCTACACCTTTTGTCAATGGGAACTCCTCCAACCTCTCACAATTTACTTGGACAGAGCAACGGGCGTTCAGCATGGTATTCTTGACCAGGTTTATCAGTTTTGTAGGTATTCCCAGCTCTATCTATCTACAGCTCCTCTCTGTTTATGCTGTCATTGGCACCTTTGAAGTCTATGAACAGGTGGTGAGTTTTAATCTTATGCTCGCGACCTCTTTCCAAAATCATTTGGAGACTAAAGATTTGGTCCAGGGTTGACTTTTCCTTCTGAACCCACACTGGTATTTTCTTACTATTTCTTCAGCAAACGGAAGGATACGCTGGAATAAAATGTTTGAAAATATCTTATACACTGATGGTGATATGCATCTAAAATTTTTACATCTTAATCTATCTTTCTTGTTTATGGAACATATCATTGATAGATTCCAGTCTTCGGGCATTACTTTATCTGTCCATATTGTGATCATGATGTCTTGAGGACTTTAAGCAGCTCATATCCACCACATTTGAGAAGCTCAGCCTGAATTCCGTCAGCTCCGCACACAAACAAACACACACACACACACACACACCCACAAACACACACACACACACACACACACACACACACACACACACACACACACACGCACGCACGCACGCACGCACTTCATCGGACTTCATTATTTGGACTCGAGGGACCCCAAAAAGTGTATTTCCGTTGATAACTGGATGTCGAAATTTTTCACAATCTCAATACTTTCCCTTACCATATATTTCATATGTAGGTAGGTAAGTGAAAGTAAAAAAGACAACAACCAATAACAGAAAATCTATCAAATATATTTATAACATCATATAAAAATTGATTACAATAAATAAAAAATAAAATTATGGATATTTTAAAAAATTATATAATAATTATTGGAATAAGACCATGATAAAAATAAATGAAAATGAGATAAAAATCTATACATATTATCTAGGGTAATCTAAAGTAATATTGAGATGTAGGTGAAAATGTTAAAATTATCAAGAATGAAGCCTATATTAATAAGATTAAGTATACCAGTGTACTTATATAGGAAAATATCAAATGAAAAGAAATTTGATAGAAAAATATAAATACTGTTGGAGATGGGGCCACTGGCTAAAAAATGTCTTTTCCCACCTACGCTTCCTCCTTGCATTTTGACACCACCGGCCAAAATCAGGTCTTACTTTTTCCAGGTTCTTTCCCAACCTCATACATTTCCTTCTCCCTTTATGATATTGTCAAACTAACTTATATCATGTAACACACATACTATTATTATCATATTAACTTTAATTTACATCACTTTACATGTCCTAAGTATCCCATTCTTCTGTATTGCTGTCATTATTTCTCAACAATATTCTCCTATCCATGAAATTTATATTTTGTACCACATCATCCTTTCTTATATATTTATCTTTATTTTGATGTCTTTCTTCTTCTAATTTATATGACACAATATTATATGTTTCATTTTATCCTTCTAGTGTAACACTCTTTATAATATACATCTAATTACCATTCATTGAATGCTATGATGTAGTAATACATTTCTTAGTCTTATTCAATGATTGATTCCATATTATTATATTTCACTTATACTGGTTTTGATATCACTATCACAGTATAAAGTTATAAACTTACATAAAATGACACTATTTGAAGATTCTCTTAAAAAAAAAAAAATTAAAACTGGTCAATGTATGTATTAGCAAAAAAGATTACAGAGATTGAAGACTAGTAGAAGATCTAGAAAACCTGAAAACAGAAGTAGAATAGAATAGAATAGAATAATGTTTTATTACAAAAAAATATAAATTACAATTACAATTAGAATTTTAAACATTATTAGGGCTTGGTTCGCGACTGTTAGCCCGGAGTTGGCCTTGGCCTTACTTCTAATAGATCTTTCACTGTTCTTAGCTAAGAATCCACTTTATTACAATATTACTATATAAAAAATTTTAAAACCAAAAAGAGGGGCTTGCTGTAATCTATTGTAACATGGAAAAATACTATAATCTAAACTACATTTTATTCTACCTGTTAACACTATTTATATATTACGCTAATACCTACAAACTATATACAATCAACAATAATGTGCATTAAATAAACTAGTCAATCGACATATGACAGTAATAATATCATTACCTACTACAGATTTATAACCTATCAACATTTCCGCAGAACACAAATATTGATGATATATTAATGAAACAGAAAAACACCACTTCATGGTTCATTCAATAATGAAATTCCTTAATAAGTTGAGATCTATAATTCCATGCAATTTTACAGTATTTAATTAAACTCAACCAATTTTTACCGTTTAAATATTCTATTAATTCGTCGTTTTTTAATTGATTTTTATTGAAACATTGTTTACGTAATTCGGATAATATTGTACAGGAGGCTATATAAAGTGTTGCGTATTTTCGATTTCTTTGCTATTGCATAGGGAGCATATTTGGGTTTCATCTTCCTTGTATATTTTATAATTTAAATCTAAAAATTCGCCTCTTGCTTTGAAAAACCATTTAATATCATTAAGGTTTTTAATACAAAATAAATAACTTTCTTCTAACTGATGAGATAACTGTTTGTATAATAAATATTTTGATGAATTATTCGCCTTTTCTATTAAATTATTACAAAAGGATTCTTGTAACTTATTTCTAAGCAGTGAGAATAAATCTTTTAGGCTATTAGTATTATCTATTATTATTTCTTGTTCTACATTGAATCTGCTTATCAACTTTTTTAAATCAGATACCCAAAATACATTATTTTTCAACACCTCTCTAGCAAAAAATTTAGGTAATCTATTTTCATTCATACTTAAAACATGTATAATATATTCATGATGTAGTTTCAAAGTATAAAAGAAAAGGGGTTGTATCTTGGTCTCTAGATGTATTATATAACGTGGAGTATATTGTGGTAAGTTAAATAATTTTCTTACAAAAAAGTATAGTAACTTTTCTACATCATCGAATTCCTGGTATCCCCATACTTGTGCTCCATAACCAATAATTGATCTAAAAACGGTGTTAAAAACTTGCATTTTTGATGGATAAGATATTTTGTTATTGTATATGAAATTTTTCCAGACTGTGTTAATTCCTGTTTTAGCTTTTCCCAATTTTTCTTGAAAGTGCTTATTTAGTGACAATCTGCAGCTCAAGTTAATCCCTAAATATTTATAGTTCTTAACTACCTCTATTTTTTTCTTGTTTATGAACCAATTTTCTTGTTTTCCCAACTTCCCTCCATTCCTAAAAACTATTATTTTTGATTTATCTAAATTTATATTCAATCCCCATTTTTCACAGTATTTTTCTAAATTGTTTATCATATATTGCAATATATTTGGGTCGGATGCCAGCACAACGATATCGTCTGCATACGCTAAAAGTCTTATGTTCTTTCCATTAATCCAAAGACCTCCCCCAATTTCATCCTACAGATCATTTATATAGCAGGAAAAATAAAAATGGACTCAATATACAACCCTGTTTAAGTCCTAAATTAACCTCAAAAAAGGAAGTCAAACCTTCTTTGCACCAAACCGTCCCCTCCACATCGGAGTATAGTCCCTTAATTATGTTCACTGTTTTTGTGGATATTCCTAATTGATATAATTTATATAGTAATGCCCCTCTATCGATTCTGTCAAAAGCTGTTGAAAAATCAATGAAAAATGCATAAACTTTTCCCCTTTTTTTACTAAGCTTTAATTTAATTATACTGATTAGATTAAATATATTGTCTATTGTGGAATATTGTTTTCTAAATCCCACTTGTGATTCTTTAATTATATGATTAGTTTCAGCCCATTGCGTCAATCTTAGATGCAATCGTCCAGTAAATAATTTTCCCACGGTATTAATAAAGGATATCCCTCTATAATTATTCGGATTACTCTTGTTTCCCTTTTTATAAATAGGATAGATTATTGATTTTTTAAACTCCTTTGGAATTTCAGCGGTATCATAAATTTGATTAAATATATCTAGTAGTGTATTTAAGAATATTGTTGTTGCATTTTTATAAAACTCGTACGGTATTCGATCTAGTCCGGGTGCTTTATTTACTTTTGCTACGTTTCTGGTCTCCCGCTTTTCTAAGGCGGGTGGGGGTTACCAGAAACGGCATATATCTAATTGATATTGTAATTAATGTACTTAATTCGCCTTAATGTAAATTGGATACTTTTCCAAAGGTGACGTGTTTACCAATTCTATATTATTCTAATAAACCTGTGGCATAGGGCAAATGATAATAAATAAACAAATCTAAATTGAACTATATCTTTAATTTTATTGACCAATAATGTAAATTATTTATACCCCCTTTAATATATCATATAAACATATTTTACTAGCACAAATTAGTTAATGGATGCTGACTGGCAATTTAACATTATTTTAATAAATACTAGCCACACAATATTACAACTAGTACTGTATATGTATTAACCTTATCTGGTGGGTACTCTCTGGTGTTGTCTCTGGCCTATCTGCTGGATCAGTCCCTGCCATCCCTGACGCTCTCTCAGACTCAGCTCAGCATCCCATCTCGGTCTGTCTGGTTATATGGACTCTGCCCTTCTCGTTCCACTCTTGCCCTCTTGGCACACTTCCCGACCTCTGTCCACCTCCGAACTCTCTCTCCCCGAACTCCCCACTCGACTCCTCACAACCAACTCTCCTCTCGACTCTCCTTTCGATTTTTTTTTTTTTTTTTCTGATCCCTCTAAAACAGAAAAACAGTATTAAAATGCGAAATTCGAACCATAATACTAATAGGTTTTTTTTTTTTTTTTTTTTTTTTTTTTTTTTTTTTTTTTTTTTTTTTTTTTTTTTTCTGATCCCTCTTAAACAGAAAAACAGGATTAAAATGTGAAATTCGAACCATTAATACTAATGGAACGATGCTGATTTACCTCATTACCTTATACTACCTGTGGTATTTGAAGGTGCGTTGAGTTGTTAATTTATGTTATTTTCGCTGTGGTGCAGCTCATCGTAATGTGCTAGGAGTTGAGGGGCCTCCGCGTGTTATCATTTATAAAACATAAAATAAAAGAAATAAAAGGGGAGGGGGAAGGATAATGGAATAGAGGACAGGGCTAGAGGAGAAGGGAGTTAGTGAGGGAGTAACCGTAAGGCAGGTTTATATGATAATGTTAATTTGGTTGGTTGGACCCTTACGGCCTTGCCATCTGGCTGGGAGTAAGGATGGAGTGATGGTGCGGAATAGCGGATTGAAGGATGAGGGTAGGTTATCAAAGAATTTTATGTGCCTACGTGATATGTGTTTTTGTATTGTGTCGAGTTGTAATGTATCGTGAATGTGATTCATGTTACGTCTTTCTAATGTGGTGCCTCTACATATCTTCATGAGTATACTGTTTTGATATTGCTGTAGTTTCTTCAGGGCTGTTGGGTAGTTGTGTTGATGTTGATCTGACAGTGTGAATTCTGTTCTGTATGTGTACTAATGGGACGATGCTGATTTACCTTATTACCTTATACTACCTGTGGTATTTGAAGGTGCGTTGAGTTGATAAGTTATGTTATTTTCGCTGTGGTGCAGCTCAGCATGATATGTTAGGAGTTGAGGGGCCTCCGCCAGTCTCCTTTCGAACTCTCTCCCCTCTGTATAAGTCTTCTTTCCCCCACTCTCTTCAGACTTCCTCTGATTGGCTGGCTGCAGACTTCTCCTGATTGGTTGGTTCCAGACTTCTTCTGATTGGCTGGCTGCCTCAAATTTCCATTCCTTTCTATATTCACCGTGTTTCCCAGCGGCCTCCTTGCCGGGGCAAAACCAGGGTTTATGGCCACAAATTTCTTTAAAAATCTTCTTAGGTATTTCCCTGGATGTTTGTCGGTCCTAAGCTTTGCTTATTTTGAATTTCTAACAGAAGGTTTATGGCCCCAATACTTACAAGGGGTATTTCCAAGACCTAGCCGCCTTCAGGTAAAGCTGACCACCGGGTTGACCATATACAGTACTTTATATATTTTGTGTTTAAATTATTAATTCGATTTCCTTTTCCTATCACGGCAGCATCCACAATACATAGCACTTTAGATTTATTAATTATGTATTGTAATTCTTTTAATTTGAATGGTGCATCCATTTCACTATCATAAATAACCGGTTCAATATAAGGGATATCTATTACAAGTGTGGGTTAATTATACATTTTATAAAAGCGTTCTATCCATTTATCAGGTGTTATGCTTCCATCAATAACAAAATTTTTATTTCTGATTTGATTTATTATTTCCTAAAATTGTTTTGATTCTTTTATCTTATTGAGTTTTTCTATTAAGTTTAAATAGTACCTTTTTTTTTATTCTTACAGAGCATTTTAAAAATTCGATTGTGCATTATGTAGGATTTTCTGCCTCATCTGTGTTTGAATTCTTATATTTGTTTAGTTTGCTGAAAGATTGTGCCCTTGCTTTTCTACAATCTCCATCAAACCATTTATTTTTTCTTTTTGTATTAATTTTTGTCTTATCATTAATTATTGAAGATTTTTTTATTATTTCCGTTATTACTCCAATTTTTTCATCAGGCGGCCCCATAACAGTATCTAGAATTATGATATTCTTATTAGGGTTATTTTGATATTTTTCCGTAATTTGTTGTGCCCAGTTCAATTTTGGTAATAATGGTAAAATATCTTGCTCACTATCCCTTGATAACTGTCGGTCGCATATTAATACCAAAGGCAAATGATCCGAAAACGTTAGTGACTCTATGTAAAAGTTGGTTATATAATTTAGTATTTCCCGTGATACACAGCAATAGTCTATAACCGAAGCACCGTTTTGACTAATATATGTCATTTCGCCCCTCTCATCGCCTTTTGTTCTACCATTTAGAATTATCAGGTCGTTCGAATCAAAAAGTTCGATTAGTTGAGCGCCTTTAGAATCTTTAATTTTGTCATTTGAATTTCTTCTTAAATTTTCAATTACACAATTATTCGGTAGGCCTTTTTTCGATATTAATTGTAAGTTTGCTGTCCTTCCGTTCATATCCCCCAAAACAATAAAATTATTGATAGGGCCGGATAATACACTTGCTAGGGTACTATAGTCCGCATTCCAATCGTTAAGGTATACAGGGACGAGGTAGATGGGATTACTTTTTAGCAAGATCCTAATAACATCATATCCTCTTAGTTTCGCGAACTCTGCTCCTTGCCCAAAAACATTATTTTTTATTCCATACAACCTACCTCCTCTTGCCCTACCTTGCCCACCCTTGAAAACAGAAGTATTTGACTTCAAAGATGACTATAACCAACTAATAAAAACACAGAAATACAATGAAAGCAAAAAAATCTAATTGTTTCTGTTTTTGATAAAACAAAATCTAGAATTATTATTACAGAGAAATTCCTAAGTTTCTTGAGGAAAATATCAAAAAATATTGTTATGTATTAGAGTCCCCACACCGATGGAAATATTATTTTTTCCTTTTACTTAAATAAAAAAAAGGAGAACATTAAAATTCATTAAAATCAAAATTTAAAACATTAACTATCTGGGATATCAATCTTCTTATTTTCATGTCAGGAATTTAATGATGCAATTCAAAATAGATCATTTTAATTATTAAAGGAGTTAATAATCAGAATTTACACCTTAAGTGAACCGGGAAACGGGCATCCTCAGTCACATCCTCTTGGGAATTATTAAATATCCTGTTGTTGAAATGTCACTGGACACTCGTGGGAATGCCAGTAACTAAAGAAAAAGTAGATCCGAAGCTTTCAATTATCTAAAATAAGTATTATTAAACAACTTTTTAAGGTCTCAGATACTTTTATCCGTTTTACAAGATATATAGTGATGTTTTGGGTGCTTTTTATAACCTAGTTTTAAAGCTGTACCAATCAGTACCATTACGCGGAGAAGAGGTATATAAGGCAGCCGTCGTCACCGGTCAGTCTGTTCTTCTCTGTCATCGATGTTTTATGTCTTCTCTAGTTGTGTCAAGTTCGTCATGTGATCCCGCTATTTCTTAGGCTGTTATCTTATTGGAATTGCTGCAAGAACATCTTAGCCAAGCCTTCCACAGATGAGTACCCTATTAAATGTTTAATTTGTATCTAGTAGTTTTTAAGTGTATCATGATTGGGTACTTTCTTGTAACCCATTCTGGCTCAGCAATTTCCAATATCAATGTAATATTTGGCCTGTACATAATATTTTACTTTATCTTTTGTTTCAATAAGAAAGTGCTCCTATAATACTTATTTAAACTTTGAACATAGAATGTCAAAGAATTATTGCTTAATTAAACTTTTATTTCAATTTAAGTTCATAAATAATAACTATGAAGGTTAAGTTTATATTTCAATATTTATTCAAATTTAATTGTTTTCATAATAAATGTTGAGTTATATATTTATTTTAAGTAATCTTCAAATAAAAATTTTGTTAATAAATGTTTTATTGTACTTGGGTCAAGCTCTAGAGGGCATCCCCACACTGCGCAGCGGTAGAAGGGGAAGGAATATGATGATGATGATGTTTTATTGTGTAGCATCAAATCTTTTATTTATTCAAATCTGATTTAATTTTTTTTTTTTTTTATGCATGATCCTACTGTTATTGGTACATCCTCACTATTAATACTTTTTTTTTTTAAATCAGTGATATTTAGCTGTCAGGTCAATTAATGTGTCTAAGCTATCACTTCTTCCCTCACGATACCTCTAGAAAGGAATGCAATGCAACGCAAGTACATATACAGTACTGTCGCAGGGACATATGCCATAAAGGACTAAATAATTCAATCTTTTACACGGTGGGCCAGACCCCCCTACCGTGCACCCCCCCCCCACATCCCTATAAATTGCATATCATTGTGTTCCTTGTGATAAAAGATTAAGAAAAAGCCAATGTTCCCAGAAAAAAAAGTGGCCGCACTAACCGAAAATGGCGTTCAAACATGGCGGAATGACGATTTTGATTTTAGTTATTTTTTTTATTACTGACATTCACCATTATGCTTAATTTCGCCAAAACTGGCATTTTATTAAAGCTAGATAGTTCTAGATTCAGAATAAATAAACAAACGTTCTAAAATAATTAGTCTTGACAACATAAAATACATTTAAAGTCAATTTTTTCAAGTCACTCGCGTAAAAGTTAAAATTCCAAGTTAATTTGTGATTAAACGGTCATCGTTAACGAAAAACACCCTGAAATAAACCATCTGGAGCAATTATTCTTCTTTAGAAATCAGTGGTCAAATTTCAAAATATATCAACTAGTTTCATATAAAACGGACCTACAAGGCGAAAAGGCGCCGGTGACTCGGGCGCATCCAGTCCTCTGCCACATCGTTCAGTTCTCATACATCATATATTTACAGCGGGTTTAGGATATTATTTTGAATAAATAATCCAGCCTATGTGACTGCAAGTTTTTAATTAACAGAAATGATAAATATAACCACTTTTTTTTTTTTTTTTTTTTTTTTTTTTTTTATAAATCTGATTAATAAAGGATATAAATCTGCTAAATAATAATGAATTAGTCGCAGATTGCACATTATCTAAACCTCACTTATATTGACATAAACTGGTTATGTTGAAATTAAATAATAATGTTTTCATAGTAGTAGTTAGGTTACAGACACTGGCTTCTGATCATTCGTGAAATTTAAAATAAATGCATTTTTGCAAAGTATTGATTATTTACAGATTTAAAAACAATCAAAAGAAAAAAGATAAATAAAAAGTTCTGTTTGTTCGTTGATATGTAGGAATAATTCGTAATACAATTTAGGAAGTATATACATAACACAATTTAATAGCTCACAACAATTAATGAATAATATATATATATATATATATATATATATATATATATATATATATATATAATGATTAATTTAAAATTAGACCACTACTGGAGAGGAAAACCAATTAAAACATCTAAGTATTCATGCATCTAATGATCTATAATCCACGAAATTGTGGCCTTTTTCGGTTTCTGGCATATAACTACACATCAAAAAGTTTACTTCCTCTTTTTTTCGAAAAAAGGGTATACTAATACAAATAAAATGAAATATTTGAAGTTGAAATCGGATTAGTTATTTAGCCAAATTCGAACATGAAAGATCGGTAATTTTTATCATTTTGGTGAAAACTCATATTCCAACTCCTATAACTCGACAATATGTACCCTAAATGAAAATTGTCACAGATAAAAGTTTCAGGACATTAAATTTAGCAGAAAATAAGCCCATTTATTTTAAAATTAACTTATTCCTGCGTAGAGATACAAATGAAAAAGTGAAAGTATTTGTAGCGCTTACTTTATTCTTTTAACTATATCTTCTTTCCTTTATATAACTACTCATTAAAAACTTTACTATCTCCTTTTTTCGGAAAAAGGGTATATTAATACAAATAAAATGAAATATTTGAAGTTTAAATCGGATTAGTTATTTAGCCAAATTCGAACATGAAAGATCGTTAATTTTATCATTTTGGTGAAAACTCATATTCCAACGCCTATAACTCGACAATATGTACTCTATATGAAAAATGTTACATATACAAGTTTTAGGACATTAAATTTAGCATAAAATAAGCCCCCCTAAATAGTTAGCTCTGTGAATATTTTATCATATCCCTTTAGGTTTCACAAAAAGAAGGAATCAAACGCGAGGAATACTTCCACGTTTTCAGTTGTATCTCTACTTTGTAATAAGTTAATTTAAAAATAAATGGGCTTGTTTTATGCTCAATTTAATGTCCTAAAACTTTTATCTGTGACATTTTTCATTTAGAGTACATATTGTCGAGTTATAGGCGTTGGAATATGAGTTTTCACCAAAATGATAAAAATTACCGATCTTTCATGTTCGAGTTTGGCTAAATAACTAATCCGATTTCAAGTTCAAATATTTCATTTTATTTGTATTAGTATACCCTTTTTTCGAAAAAAAGAGAAAGTAAAGTTTTTGATGTGTAGTTATATGCCAGAAACCGAAAAAAGCCACAATTTCGTGGATTATAGATCATTAGATGCATGAATACTTAAATGTTTTAATTGGTTTTCCTCTCCAGTAGTGGTTTAATTTTAAATTAATCATAATATGTATATATATATATTATTCATTAATTGTTGTGAGCTATTAAATTGTGTTATATATATACTTCCTAAATTGTATTACGAATTATTCCTACATATCAACGAACAAACAGAACTTTTTATTTATCTTTTTTCTTTTGATTGTTTTTAAATCTGTAAATAATCAATACTTTGCAAAAATGCATTTATTTTAAATTTCACGAATGATCAGAAGCCAGTGTCTGTAACCTAACTACTACTATGAAAACATTATTATTTAATTTCAACATAACCAGTTTATGTCAATATAAGTGAGGTTTAGATGATGTGCAATCTGCGACTAATTCATTATTATTTAGCAGATTTATATCCTTTATTAATCAGATTTATAAAAAAAAAAAAAAAAAAAAAAAAAAAAAAAAGTGGTTATATTTATCATTTCTGTTAATTAAAAACTTGCAGTCACATAGGCTGGATTATTTATTCAAAATAATATCCTAAACCCGCTGTAAATATATGATGTATGAGAACTGAACGATGTGGCAGAGGACTGGATGCGCCCGAGTCACCGGCGCCTTTTCGCCTTGTAGGTCCGTTTTATATGAAACTAGTTGATATATTTTGAAATTTGACCACTGATTTCTAAAGAAGAATAATTGCTCCAGATGGTTTATTTCAGGGTGTTTTTCGTTAACGATGACCGTTTAATCACAAATTAACTTGGAATTTTAACTTTTACGCGAGTGACTTGAAAAAATTGACTTTAAATGTATTTTATGTTGTCAAGACTAATTATTTTAGAACGTTTGTTTATTTATTCTGAATCTAGAACTATCTAGCTTTAATAAAATGCCAGTTTTGGCGAAATTAAGCATAATGGTGAATGTCAGTAATAAAAAAAATAACTAAAATCAAAATCGTCATTCCGCCATGTTTGAACGCCATTTTCGGTTAGTGCGGCCACTTTTTTTTCTGGGAACATTGGCTTTTTCTTAATCTTTTATCACAAGGAACACAATGATATGCAATTTATAGGGATGTGGGGGGGTGCACGGTAGGGGGGTCTGGCCCACGTACTATTTTGGTTATTTAGGAAAATAACCTGGCATCCTTTTATAGGTTGTGTGATATATTAATTCCATTAACATAAGTAATATGATTATATGAATAGTTTGTTAATTGCCTAATTAATTCTAATTTATTATAAAAATTAATTACTAATTAATTATGATAAATTAATTATTTTAAATTTTATTTTTTAAAACATTTCAACACACACGCACAACATAGCAATATGACATCAAACAAGTAAACGTTATGACACATACATGGGTCATTTTCCCAGAAAGGGCGAATCTGAACTTAGGAATTCTTGAAATTGAAAATGTCGGATTAACGTCTGGAAAATTTTTAGGGATGCTCTTTACATAGCACTGATTGAACTCCAATGTAAGGTTATACAAGAGCAGGGTGCATAATTATTTATAAGTAAAAAAAGAAAACTCGAAAGACGGGAAAAGACATTCTAGGCCAGGATAACCTCAATAGGTTCTATATACAGGTAATGGCTGCCTGCTGTACAAAACTAGAGAAACACTGGGAAGGATATTGCAGGGGATTGATCTGGGGAGGTTGTTGGAGAGATATGATTTATCCCCCCTCCCCCCCCGAAATTTAGGAAAATATTTATTAGTGGAATAAATTTACGCATCTAATTCTTATAAAGTTTTTAGTGTAGTAGTTTTTATGTATATGAATTTATTGAGGTTTCTATTCGATTAATAAATAAGTGTGCTGCGTGTTCGTTTAAGTATATTTTTTTCTTGTGTGTGTGTGTTTTTTTTATAAATGATTGCTTAAAAGCTAATTTTTAATAATAGGGTCATAAATAATAATTCTACTTAATTCATAAGACATAATTTACGAGTATAAATGTTTTACCCTGTCAGATAAGTGCTTCCCCCACTATTAGGGTGACCACATATTGTATGACCATCCAGTTTTTTTTCGTTTACTATTTAAATACAAATGCTTTTTAAATAAATGATAGACCATCGGAAACGTCTCAACGAGTTCTATAAGTAAAAAGCAGCGAAACATTTTATATACAATTACTTTCCACGTCCGTAGAGGCGGAATCATGACATCAGAGTTTGAGTGGCTATCTAGTTTTTTCACATTTACTACTAAAATATAGCAGCTTTTTAACAAAATGATAGAAGTTCGAAACGTTTCAACGAGAATTAGAAGTTGAAAGCAACGAAAACATTCAGATACAATTACTCTCCAAGTAAAAGCGGGCGGGAGAAAAACACCCGATATTATATTGTGTGTCCGTCCATTTTTTCTGCTTCACTAATTAAATACAGCTGTTTTTTTAAGAAAAAAAACGATAGACCGTCAGAAGCGTTTCAACGTGCTCTAGAAGAAGAAAGTGACGAAAAAATGTCGATACAATTACCTTTTATGTACCTACAGGCGGAATAATAATTGTACACGGGTTGTATGCTGCCTCAAGCAGCAGCATCAACGTTGTTATCCTGAAGGTTCTACAGTGACTGAAAACATTTGGCGGCAAAAAGAGTTGTTACCCGAGATGTAATCCTACTTTTAGCCGCAGTCATTTGTAATGGTTAAAACTGCCAAAATACGAAAATACTACGTAAGCGGGGAAAAACCCTAACACCGGGGACACTTTTCCTTCCTCTATATACAATTTTATCATTTCTAAAAGTCTCGCATACCTCACATTCTAATCTTGAGCTGTTTTGAACAGCATCACAGTTATAAAAACTTCAAAAATCGTCTATGGTCAATTCGTAGACGAGCGTAAAGTTTGGAAAATGGAGTTGTGACAGGGCGAGGGAAGATTTCCACTCCTCATATGAAATTCAACCTTTAATTTTTAATGTTATATGAGTAAAACTCTAATTAGTCGACAGTGCAAGTCAGAAAGCATAATTAGAGATTGTCTTAATGTACATGTACCAAAGTGGTGAGGCTTCAGAATCCATCGGGGACAGCGTTTGGCCCTTTCTAGGAAAATGACCCATAACGATCTTCATTTTCTCGTACTGTGTTCTTATTCCATTAGTTCCAACTAACTAATGTCATGGTGTTTGGTAAGTTATGTAAGAACAATTATAGTTGGTGAATGAGTTTTAACTTTAATTTTTTTATTTTTTATTTAACTCTATTTAATTATGCATTTAATGGATGTATACATAAAGTGTATATGCTTAGAATTATATAGTTTATATTCCTGAAATATATAGAAGTATATTATAATTGGGCTACCTGGAAAAGTGGTAAATCCTATTTTCATTTGATACCTTATAGAGATTAGTGCTAATGCTGTTTTTAAGAGGGGTTTAATTTTTCCGATTTTGGAAAAAAATTTAATTATTGTTTTAATTACTACTGTTTTATTGATCCTTATGGGTAAAAGGATTATTTTTTGCAGTATATAATAATTTTTACGATATAAAATACGTAAGCTTATATATTGGAGAGCTGTATCTTGATATTTTTTAACTTGAGTTTAATAAACCGCGCAAGAAAATTATCTAATGTGTGTTTGATGGTTAGAATTGGACGACAGTAAAAATAATCTGGTAATAATCTGTATATTAATATGGTGTATGTTAAAGTACAGATAATTTTTGGGGTATATTATTACTAGTGCCCGACCGAAACCGAAACTTATTTAGGTGAGTATATAAAATATATTCAAGTGTGTAAAATGTGTAGTTTAGCAACAATATCAATGCAAGGTTATAGAATAACAGTAATTTAACTTAATTATTCATTAAATACATGGGATTGGTATAGAACAGTGGTAAGACGAGTGTACTAATAAGGTTATAGGATCGGATCCCTGCCCCTACTTCCCAGCTGTTGGTCCCCGGGGGAAGTTAAACCATACCCCCTTAACTATTAGTGGCCTAAATTGTTAAAATACCTGCAATAAAAGCTGGTAATTTGTAGAATAGATATAAATTATATTAACTGGAAATAAAATAAGTAAACAAGGAAAAAACCCGAAATGGTCAAGAAAAGCCTGAATAGTCGAGTTTTAGAACGTTTTCGATGTTAAATTGTGAATAGGGATCAAAAAAAGTTCATTGGTGTTTTAATTTTTTCAGTGATAAAAAATATATGTTGTTTCAAGAAGTTGACTAGAACCCCATGAAAGATTGATTATTTTTTTTTTTTTTTAATGTGCATTGCACCTAATATTATCAGGCACTCACTATAATTTATTTTGCAAATTAGATAGCCAGCCTTAATGAAAATTTATTCTTGTGGTAAAATAAAATAAAAAAATCATCCTTTTTTTTTAACCGACTTCGAAAGAGGAGGTTACAAAATTCGATACGCACGTGCCTTTTTTTTTTGTGCTTTTGTTTTTCTTTGTATGTTTACCGATTACCCAGAGATGGTTGGACCAACTGGAACGAAACCTTTTGCATCTTGTAGAGTATTTTCCCAAGGTGGTCCCATTAAAACTTTTTTTGGGTTCTTAATTTATTTAAGAAGTTATCGGGAAAAAAACACGAAAATAATTATTTAATTATCGCTCAAAATATTTACTTATTGGAAAAAACATATGACATATATAACGTAAGGTATGCTCCAACAAACTATTGGTATAAATACGTTTATACCAAACAAACTGCTCATGTACTTTCCCTTTTTTTTTTTTTATTCTAATTTGATTGGTTGATTTTAAGCAATGTTCAATACTCTTATAATGCTAGAAGAATCGGTTGGTAAAACCAACCAATCAAATTCAGAATTAAAAGAGTGGGATAGAACTTGAGGAGTCTGTTAGTTATTGACGTGTTTCAGGTGCTTGTTGAAACAAACCTTAAATACATTTTCAACAATAGATTTAAATAAAGATAAATAATATCAGTAGAATATAATATCGCTGTCATTTTCTGAAAAATGAAACACTTTTTTATGGTTCCGGTAAAGTTACTGTAGTGGAAAACTTTGCCAAGAAATAAAACTCAAGTACATTTTTTTTGGGTTATTTAAAAGATTATTTTTATGGATTTAAGGAGATTAAAGCTACTATTAAACACCGTAAACAGTAAAAAACTGTTAATAAAAATTATTAAGTTAAAATGTTTAATACCATGTTCAATACAACACAATCTTTTCGGAGGCGGCGCAAAACGTAAAATTTCCAACACCATAAATTTAAAAAAAATTAAAAAAAAATGTATCTTCTCTTCCCATCTATTGATACCAATATCTATAGTTTTCTAGTAAAATCGTAATAAAATTATTCGTTTTATTGCATTTTTCCGCTTTTTATACCATTTTCAATTTTGTCGTGTATTCATAAAAATTGATTAATTGGAGGGGGCACTTTACTTGATAAATTTTGTCTCATTTTAACGAGTTTTTTTTTATCTATTCAAAAACGGCTTTAACGATTTTGATCAAACTTGGTATTTGATACATTTTTGAAAGCAATATAAAGCGATTTTAGAGGAACAGTAATCGTTCTCGATTTCCAAAAAGGCATAAGAGACAAACTTTAGTACGAGACGTAAATACACCTATCGATTCACCTTCACAATATATTTACAAAAAGCAACTCATAGTAAAAAACAAGCAAGCGGTAAAAAAACTCGATTGTTGATGAAATTAGTCGCTTCAATAAATAAATAAGCAATAATGAATCGAAAAGTGCTGTGAACTTCCAAATTTTGCTATACATTTGGACATAGATACTCTATAACTTATGGGTCATTATCAACTCCATAAGGGCCACAGACCACCATATCCACCATATCAACTCATCCAGGGTAAAACACCCAAGGTCTCAGATTTTTGTGAAACTTGGTAAATGTGTTCCTTTTATATAGATAAACAACCATGCCAAGGTTTATTGACTTATCTCTATCGGTTTTCTTTTTACAACCCTTTAAAGTTTTTACTAAAATGCCGGCCGGGGCTCACCTAAGGCCACAGACAGAACGTTTATTTTCTCGGAAAAAAAAAATCATATCTTTAATATTTATCAATAGAACTCAATGAAAATTTGTAGTTTAACTAAATGAAATATGCTGCTTTTGGAAAAAAAATATATTAACACTCTAAGCCTTACCATAAAATTACCATAAATTATTATTTTACAAATATTTTATTTCCAGAAAGTGATTACAAGGGTTTACGTTACAGCTAATATCTACCTGAGGGTTAAAGATAATCAAACAAAACTTTTTTTAAAAATTATTTCCAAGATGTTTTCCATCATATCCAACAATAAAATTAATGGCATTTTTATTCCTTCACATTTAAAAACTAATATTTTTCTGAAAAACTTGATATTGTCAAAAAATACAGCAACGATATGCGTATTTAATTCCTTGGACATAAAATAGTGTTTAGTTAAATAGTGTGAACTGCTGAAAAACTATGAATTATTTCTTGTAACTTAAGAAAACTTGTTACAGCTAAAATATTAGTATTGTCACTTACATAATTTATTTAAAAACATTTGATTCGTTTTGTTACAACTGACAGGGTAACCTTTTTTTGCATAACCATTTTATAAGCCTATATGAAGCTTATAAAAGCTTACATATAATATAAAATATAAATGAAGTGTTCTTTATTGGACATACCTGATTTGATAACATTTCCTTTTTTTAACCGACCTTTTTTCGAACGAAAGAGGAGGTTACTCTATTCGATACGTATGTGACTTTTTTTTTGTGCTTTTTTTTTTCTATTTATGTTCACCGATTATTCAGAGATGGATGGATTGTAGAGTATTTTCCCAAGGTGGTCCCATTGAAACCTTTTTTGGGTTCTTAATTTATTTAAGAAGTTATCGGGAAAAAACATGAAAATAATTATTTAATTATCGCTCGAAATGTTTACTTATTGGACAAACATATGGCATATGTAACATAAGGTATGCTCCAACAAGCTATTAAAACTAATTGATAACTAACAAATCTCAATATTGTTTTACTGCTGGATGAATCAAATGGGAAAACCAACCAATCAAATTCAGAATCAAAAGAGTGGGGGGGAGAACATGAGCAGTATGTTGGTTATCGATGTGTTTTAAGTGCTTGTTGGAACAAACCTATACATAACTTTAACTAATTTTTAACAATAGATTTAAATAAAGATATATAATATCGCTGTCGTTTTGTGTAGGGATATTAGCATAAACATTAGATAGATATATATTCACCGATAACAGTGAACCTTCTTAATTTAGATCTAATCGACGGTTGGACACCATAATCATAAGACACAAAATTCGTGGAATTCCAAGAAAGACTGAGTATTGATAACCGTTTTAATGCAGAATTTAAGACTTCTTCAAGTTCCCGAAGGTTCGTTTAAATTTAAAATCGTAGCCACTCACTATGCACATTAAAAAGGAATACCTACAATAATTCCTTGAAAAGCTCATTTTCAGTTGACTTAACAATATACCTCTGTCTTCTTCCGGATACACTTGGTCACTGTTGAGTATCTTGTCGGAGATCTTGTGCCAATTCTTCACGGGTGACACTTCTGTTATGCTATCCGGATTACCATTATCGGTTTTTAATTTTGTTTCTGCAACTATTGAGGCTTTTGCGGATGTTCATCCATCAATAAAAAGTGCAACTTGATATCTCCCAGAAAACAACCTCATTGTATGAAAGTCCCCTCATCAAAAATTTGGCGGCCATGAAAATGATTGGTATCTTAAATGCTACGCCACTAGAATTGAAGCAACAGTGTTTAGCAATTTATTTTCTGAATAATATTTTATTACGAAGGGTAAAATTCATAGTACTTCGGTAATAAATTTAGTCAAAAATTCATCGAAAGGAATTACGAACATAATTGACTCAACCTTTTGAATTAAATCAGTAGTGTAGTACCGAGAATAATAATATCCTTTGTAATAATAAATTAACCATAAAATGAGTCCCGAACCCTGTTGCTTCTATCCTAGCGGGGCAGTCTTTTTGATATCGATCAATTTTATGGCTGCCACTTTTTTGCTTGGACTTCTATCTTATGATGTTGTTTAATCTCTACTTTTCCAGCGATCGATTTAAATAAAGAGTAGTGCATAATATCGCCATAGTTTTCAGAAGGATATTCAAGCGATCATAATTCCAAAATTACTTTCCAATTTACGAGTATAATAGGTCATATTACCATCCTCATCGATTCTCCAATAACGATATCTTGTCCAAAACCGGCCAAAATCTCGACTGTTCAGTGACTTCATCTTGGAATGGTCGGATTTATGTAATTATCTATATTTAACTCAACACATCTCGGAACACTGATAATGTATGTAAAATGACGACAATATTTAGCAAACATCCTACCCAATGGAACATTGATCTTTAAAAAAATAAAATCCATTTTTAATCATAAAACGTAGTATGTTGAAATTTGTATAATACACGCAACGGTTTCCCACTTTTCTGTGTGTATTCATAAAATTGAAAAGGTGACTGTTTATATATAGAGAGAAACACTTTATTCATCATAAATGAGATGCTGCCTAACTACATTGGGTTGCTTATACAAGGTTTGCTACTATATGTCTGTCTGAGACTATTTGTAACATCTTATTTTTATAATATGTAATAATAAAAAGGCCCGGGAAAGACGAACGTGGTAGAGCGTAAGAAGATCTCGACATTTTTTTTAAACCAACATGTGGTTTTCTATATTTGTTATCTCATCCAACTAAAAAGTATGAAATAAAAAACATTTTATAAAAGAAATTAAACCGACTTCGAAACCTATGTAAAACTAAATTCACTGAAAAGTATGAAATAATTACCTTCTGATTTTTATGAATACACAGCAAAATTCAAAATGGTATAAAAAGTGGAAAAACGCAATAAGACGAATAATTTTATTTTGATTTGTACAAATACACACTAACTGTTAATAAAAATTATTAAATTAAAATATTAAATACCATATTCAATACAGCACAATCTTTTCGGAGGTAGCGCAAAATAGAAATGACATGTTACGTCATGACGTCACCAGGAGATTATCATAATTTCTAGTGTTAAAAATTTTAAATTACTTATTACTCATGAAATGTAAAAAAAAAAAGTGCTCAGAAAATTTCTGGATCCGTTACTGGCAACACTGATATCCCGGCAGGTGTAACTTAGTGTTAGTACTGTTTAACAAACCTCTTTCTCTGCGAGCTCTGTGAATCATACTATACTCAGAAAATAGGGAACTGATATATACATACGGTGGAAAAAACGACTTTGTCAGCATTCAATTTGAAATTAGTTTAACAAGGACAACCTGACAACGTTTCACCTGTTCAATGTGAATCAGAAGGGAGGCACAGTTCATTTAACGAGCCATAAACATTTTAAACTTACTCGTCCCTTAATCAGTTTCTTCTCCAGTAGCATACTAAGAAACCCACTCCTCTTTCCCTTTCCAAATCAGGTGATCCCTGTAAAACTTTAGAACACTTTTGTATGTAGCAGCAAGCAGTCAGGTACTCTTGTACAAAGCTTGTATATTTGAACAATAAAGTTTTTTAGTTCTCTATTTGAGCAGCAACATACGCGCGTCAATTTGTGAACTGAATTGGATGCAGAAAGACCAATATTATCGTTGGACTTTTATTAAATTTGAACGGTTTAAAATTTAAAAATGTGTATCTCTTCGGAACAACCTTACATCAACCTAAATACCAGAATTTAAAAAGTTTCATAAGTCTTGTTCCTGAAATAGGATCATACTAATTTGAAGATGCGAAAGAATTGCATCAAGATATTGAATCAAATTCAGTCTAATTGGCAACGATGCTTCACTTAAAAGAGCCAGACACTGTTTACAAACATTCTTTGTAAATTACAAGAACCATTGTACCCATTTTGATTCACAGCCCTACAGTCTGTGATTCACAGTTCCTGTCAATCACCTCCAAATTATGAAAATATGCCCAAAATGAAAAATATGTACTTATTTTGATTAAATATGTATTTATTTTGATCAAATATGTATATGTGTATATATATATATATTTTTTTTTTTTTCGGTTGGCGCATTAGGCCTAATGAGACCTTTGGCCGCGCAGTGTGGTCTTCTTACAGACATTTGTTTGTCTTGCGGGAGTACAAACAGCCTGGAGGGGGTAGCCCAAACCTCACGTTGCTGCAAGCCATGGTCACCATGGTACAGCGGCAGACTGCCCATAGCTCCATAACCAATCCCATTGGGGCCAATTTGGCAGTGTCCTTCCCACCGATGGCGTCAGCTCTCTCGGGTTCAAGGACAGTGACAAACTGGTCTAGGTCCAAAGATTATGGTAGCTCAGAGTCAGCAGGCCCCGAGGACCTATATTTCTTTCCCTGAAGCATACCGTCCCTGAACCAAACCTCCGGGCGGTTACTGACATCCTGGAAGACCACACCACGATTCTCGATGAGATACACGGGGAAGGTTCATCACTCCTACGCCCGGTCGGTGTGAGTCGCCTCCAGTAGGCTGACGGGTCTCACATACCCGGGGGTGGGGGTAGGCGTTGCGTTCATTAGTGGGCGGTCCCCCGAATGGAGCGGTCACCCATCCAAGTACTAACCACGATGGACGTTGCTTAACTTTAATTATCTATTGCAAGCGCCCTTGTCCACTCGGCCATCCCGGCCCCTATATATATATATATATATATATATATATATATATATATATATATATATATATATATATACACAATTAGTTGATAAGTAGTCAACAGTGAAATCTCTTTGGCCCAAATTAAATTTACTTCTGATATATCTGACACAAAATACATTTCTTTTTATTAAAATATTTGATAGCTGAGAGGGTAATCTGTGGTGCGGGTATTGCATGGTTTTAATAATATATTTTAAATGAAGTTGAAGTGTGTGAATATAAATCTGGTCGGGGCCAGTCTCCAAGTATAAGATGTAATTTGAGGTGTTCCTGGGCAACCGAAAGAGTTTTTTTAGAAAAAAAAGTCCCTAACCGTTCTAATGTGCCATGTCTTTGATACCCCCAGACTTGGGCTCCGTAGGATATTATGGATTGTGATGCTGAGCGAAAAATAAAATTTCGAATTTTTTGCTCAAGGGAATATCATTGTTTGAGATAATGGTCCAGGTCCAAAGATTATGGTAGCTCAGAGTCAGCAGGCCCCGAGGACCTATATTTCTTTCCCTGAAGCATACCGTCCCTGAACCAAACCTCCGGGCGGTTACTGACATCCTGGAAGACCACACCACGATTCTCGATGAGATACACGGGGAAGGTTCATCACTCCTACGCCCGGTCGGTGTGAGTCGCCTCCAGTAGGCTGACGGGTCTCACATACCCGGGGGTGGGGGTAGGCGTTGCGTTCATTAGTGGGCGGTCCCCCGAATGGAGCGGTCACCCATCCAAGTACTAACCACGATGGACGTTGCTTAACTTTGATTATCTATTGCAAGCGCCCTTGTCCACTCGGCCATCCCGGCCCCTATATATATATATATATATATATATATATATATATATATATATATATATATATATATATATACACAATTAGTTGATAAGTAGTCAACAGTGAAATCTCTTTGGCCCAAATTAAATTTACTTCTGATATATCTGACACAAAATACATTTCTTTTTATTAAAATATTTGATAGCTGAGAGGGTAATCTGTGGTGCGGGTATTGCATGGTTTTAATAATATATTTTAAATGAAGTTGAAGTGTGTGAATATAAATCTGGTCGGGGCCAGTCTCCAAGTATAAGATGTAATTTGAGGTGTTCCTGGGCAACCGAAAGAGTTTTTTTAGAAAAAAAAGTCCCTAACCGTTCTAATGTGCCATGTCTTTGATACCCCCAGACTTGGGCTCCGTAGGATATTATGGATTGTGATGCTGAGCGAAAAATAAAATTTCGAATTTTTTGCTCAAGGGAATATCATTGTTTGAGATAATAAAATTCCTAGTAAAGTTGATTCCCCGTTTTGCCTTGGCCAGGACATTATTGAAGTGTTGGGACAGGGACAAACCGGGTGTGATCCCAATCCCCAAGTAATTATAAAAATTCACCACTTCTATGGATTCACTCCCAAGTTTCCATTTTTCGTTCATATTCGTATCTATATGAAACCATTCTTAAAAATCATTATTTTTTATTTTTCCAGATTAATAAGCAAGTTCCATTGAGAACAATAAATTTCTAAACGGTTGATCATTAACTGGAGGGAAACAGGATCTTCCGCCAGAAGGACAATATCGTCAGCATACATTAGGCACGGGATCTTAAGGCCATCGATAACTATTCCACCCCAAACAAAATCAACTAAAACGTTTATAAATAATGAAAAGAGAAGAGGGGAGAGTAGACAGCCCTGTTTGAGTCGCACAGAAGTCCTTATAGACTCCGTTAAACGGTCCAGATACAGCACTGATACCTCACTATTTCTATATAAGGCCTTCGATACTGTAATAAATTTCGTGGAAATCCCTAGATTGTGGTGTTTATAGAACAACATGTTTTGATCCGGGGTGTCGAACGCCCCCTTGAAGTCGACGAAGAAGGCATAAACCTTTCCCTGCTTTTCAGAGGTTAACAAACTAACCACAGAGAAAAGACTGAAGATGCCAGCAGTGCTATACCCCTTCCTGAAGCCTCCCTGATGTTCCAACAAAACATTATTGTCGGCAACCCACTTTTCCAGCCTTGCAAGTTTAAGTCTTGTGAAAAGCTTTGACACTGAATCATTTAGCGATATCCCTCTATAGTTTTTTGCTTCGTTTTTGTCACCTTTTTTTAAGAGGGGGATTATTATGGACTTGTTCCAGTTGGTTGGAACTTTGCCCGTTTCCCAGACAAAATTAAAGAGATCCAAAAGCCTTAACAAAAAATCTGTGGAGCAGTTCTTGAAGAATTCAAAGGGCACGCGATCCTGACCCGGAGCCTTGCCGTCCCCGGCATTTACTCAGTGCTACCTGGAGCTCCCCCAGTTCAAATGTTCTATCTAATTATTCGTTTATGATAAATGGGCTAGCGAAGTGGAAGGGTGCAGAAGTAAGTTCAGGGTTAAGAAGTTTTTCAATCAAATATGTATATTATATATATATATATATATATATATATATATATATATATATATATATATATATATGTATGTATGTATGTATGTATGTATGTATATATAACAACAATATATGTACAGATCCAGAGTCCTTTGTCTGGCTAATTTAGAACGAAATTGGTAAGAAATTAAAGAACTAAAATAAAATTAAAGCAAGCCTCATGAAATAAAACAAACAGCAAAAAAGAGATAATATAAGTTGATGGGTTTCCAACCATTTGAACATAAAGCAATAAAATAAAAACAAAATTTTATATCCACAAACACAGATAAGTATTATAAATTATAACAGATTTCACTATTTTACATAGTCGGGGTAGTTTGAAGATTAAGGAGATGGAGAAATAATTGGATTTTAAAAGAATTGAGGGATGAATTTTTACGGATGGAAACAGGTAAGGAGTTCCAAAAGGAGACACTACAGATGATAAATGATTTTGTAAAGGAGGCAGTACGGTAGGAAGAGATGTATAGGTTTAAGGTTTGGGATCTGATATTTAGAGAATGTATGGAGGAACAGGGTGTAAATAAATTCAGGATATACGGGGGCTTCTTAATTCTGAACGTTCGGAAGAGATATACACCAAGGAAATATTGCCGCCGAAAAACTGGGTAGAGCCACTTCAATTCAGTATAGCAGCTTGTGACGTGGAGCACCTGGGGACACCAAAGATGAATCTAATGAAGCAATATATATATATATATATATATATATATATATATATTCTTAGAAGATTTTCAGACTTAGAACTTCAATCAAGAATTCATTCAGGAATTTCTTCATACAGAAGACTAAGGTATACACTTGCTTTTAAGTAACTGTTCTGAACCTCTTCATCTAATTTCAAGTTGTCACTATGGAACTTGTTCACCATACTCTTGAATAAAGAAGAATATTGCTGATCTCTTAAGATCTAACTCGAGTCAAGAGCTAATAAATAATCTCATCTTGAATAAGACTTATCAAGAACCTCTTAGGAGAAAAATACAGCAGGCTAGAATTTAAGATTAGTTTATTTAAGATTTTATTTTAATTTATAAGTATTGTATGTCACTTAGTGATTCCAAGCTACGGCTGAATTATGCAGCTGGAAAGAAGGAGAATTGATTGGAGAAAAGTCAGCCATTCTTGAAAGATGGAAGCAGTAGTTCAGAGAATTACTGAACACAAGAACGGCAAAAGATGAAGAAAAACATCTAAAAGACATTGAACTGGTATTACAGCGTTTAAAACAGCATAACTTAAGCATTCAATTGTACAAAACTGAATTTTTCAAAACAGAATTGAAATTTTTAGGATATATAGTAACGCAAAATGGCTTGAAAACGGATCCAAAGAAAATAGAAGATATTTTAAAAATGAAACTCCCAAACGATCAAAAATCCCTTCGAAGGTTCTTAGGTATGACTGGTTACTATCGCAAATTCATAAAGAATTATGCAAAAATTACTAGACCATTGTCAGCAGTCATCAATACCAAAGAATATAACACTCCGCGATTCAGAGATGCATTTTAAAATTTGATTAATATGGTGTCGAATACGCCTATATTGGCCTATCCTGACTGGAACCAACAATTCATTTTAACGACAGACGCATCCAATCAAGCAATCGGAAGAGTGCTTAGTCAAATTAAAGATGGAGTAGATCATCCAATCGCCTATGGCTCAAGAATCCTCTCTAAAACGGAAGAGAACTATTCGACGATCGAAAAAGAATTATTTATAATTATTATTACTCAGTTGTTTAAACCTTACCTATATGGATCCGAATTCTTATTGCAAACGGATCACAAACCACTCACAAGGGTATTTTCTATGAAAAATGGAAATTCTAGAATTATGAAGTGGATTTGGAAACTGCAGGAATTTGAATTTAAGATCAAGCATATAGAAGGTTAAATGAACCATGTAGCGGATGCACTCTCAAGAAGAAACGAAATTAACGCCATAGAAAATATAGAAATTGAAGAAACACCCGCAATAGATATACCTGATTCTTCATCTTCAGAGTATGGAGCGTTTATAGAGCAACTGTTACAAGAAGGAATAGCTCCGGAAGGAAACGCTGGAACTTATGTAGAAGAAATAGTTGATCTTGAACTCCCAGAGGAAACTTATAGAAATCCAGAAGATAATCAGAGTATAATGACCCAACATTCTCAACTCAGAAGTAACAAACGTTTTTGGATAGTCGATAATGACAAATGTATAAACGTAGAAAAAAGACAGATAATAGTAAAAAAGGGTTCAACGAATAAAGTTGAAACTAATAAACTATTTGAAAAATTTAGGTACACGCTGCACATCAACAACATAGGTGAAATCAACCGATTGCTACTGGAAATTTTAGAACCAGGAAAAACCTATGGAATATATTGTGCATTTGCAGCAAAAACTCAAACATTAGAATTTTATTTTAACGAAATCACAAAAATAATCCAGAAAGAATTTAGCACCGTAAGAATCAAGAGATATTCATTGCTATGTAGAGACATTACATACTTGAACAAACAGAAAGAAGAAATAATAAATTACCATTTAGGAAAAACTTGCCATCGTGGTATATTGGAAACCTATGAACACCTGAAAAGAGAAATATACTTCCCGAGTATGAAAGATAAAATTACCGAACTTATAAATCAATGCGATATTTGTAAAATAAGTAAATATGGTAGGAAACCTATTAAAGCTAAATTCCAATTAACCAACACACCGGAAAGACCCTTTCAAGAGATAATGATAGACTTATTCTTTTACGATAGGCATATCTTATTCACGAGCATAGATACATTTTCAAAACGATTATATGTACAAATTATTAATTCTAAAAATGCTATGACGATTTGTCAATCCTTAGAAAAATACTGCATGTTATATCCTCCAGCTGAACGAATAATTTGCGACCAAGGAAAGGAATTCAACATCATGTTGATCAAACAATTTTGCAAATCTTTAAAAATTGAAATTCATTATACAAGTACTAATCATTCTAACTCACTCAGAACACTTAATAAATGTCACGCCACATTTACAGAAATTTTAAGACTTAACGCTAATTCACATAAACAATATAAATTTGATAGAATTGTACAAACAAGTGTAATTGCTTACAATAATTCACTTAATTAAAATCATAAATTAACACCCAATGAAATAACATTTGGTAAATTTCAAAATGATTGTGAAACTGAATTCCAGAATTGGATGAAGCCACTTTTTATGTAAAAACTCCTAAAGTTAAAAGTAAAAATAAAAATCTATATAGATAGATTGATAGATAAAGTACTGTATTTTGTTCTTGTTTTTTTCAACAATTACAGGGGTCTGGTTACTTTGTAATATAAAAAAATAAAATAAAAATCTATATCATAAATTAAAAATTAACAAAGAACATGTCAATAATGTAAAGCGTCCTATTAAAAAGAAGAAATCTTATTTTCGTGTTTCAGATGATGATGTTAATCTTTCTTCAATTACTCTTCATCCGATGTAATTCATTAAAAATACAAGATCTGCCACAATCCCCAGGTATTCTTCATTATACTGCAAATAACATTAAAGTCATTGATGCTTACTATGAGACATATTACAGGACAGACTTAATTTCCAAGGAAGATAATAATCTTCATACATTATTAAAACAGTTTAATGAAACCGATATTTATGATATCTTATTAAATAACATACAAACTGTAGAAAATCAATTACGAATTTTAAAATATACCCCAAAAAATAAAAATAACCTTAGGACAAAAAGAGGATTAAGTAATGCGATCGGTTCAGCGATATCGTGGTTAACCGGGAACATGGATGCTACCGACAAAGCATACTACGACAAGAGACACTAAGTAACACAGTTCAAAATAATATCAACGAGAAAAACATAATTGATACAAATAAACGATTGATTGATAGATATGAAAAAGATGTAAAAACTATAAATAATAATTATAAAAAGATTCAAGCTTTTATTACTGAAATAAATAGAGAAGACAAAGCTTATCATTTCTATATCCATACACAGTTATTAGAAAAGAAATTAAATGCACTAATGCTTTCAATGGAATTCTGCAAGTCAGGAATAATTCATTCTAGATTAATGACTGATGTTATAAATAATGTACCTTCTAATATTACATTAATTTCTAAAAACATTGAAATTATATGGGAAAATACTAAAATGTACTGTTCTTATTATAATTCTACATTTCATGTATTTATACGTTTGCCTACTGACGAGCAATCTTATAATGGATTTCTAATAATTCCAGGACCAATGTACATAAACAATACCTTTAAACAATTAAAATTAGATCAACAACTAGTTATTAAGAAAAATAATTATTATTTTCATGCAAATTGCATATTTAATAATGAATACTATTGTAAAAATATGAGAGAAACATTATATAAGTGTATCCCAAGTATAATTAATAATTCTAGTTTTTACCTACTTTTCTTATGTAAATTGTACTACTAACATTATAATTAATGATTACATGTAAGCTGGTTGCCAATCATGTGTTTTTTAGAGGACATATTATTTTGTATAGTGCATTGTTATGGATTTTCTATCTAGAGATGTAACAATGGATTGTTAATCAATTGTTATTTTTAGGTATTATAGTTTTTGTATAATTGATATCTATTATATTGTTGTACATTTGTATTGTATTGTAAGATTAGAAATTGATTAACCACTTTTTTTTTTTTTTTTTTTTTTTTTTTTTTTTTTTTTTTTTTTTTTTTTTTTTTTTTTTTTTTTTTTTTTTTTTTTGCATTGGATAATTTTTCATACAGCCACCCGTGTGTTTGGATTAATATTTACTCATATGTATTATATATGAGCATGTATTATATACATACTCATATATATATACACTATATATAAAATATATGCTTCTATATTTTAATAGACGAATATTAAATATATTTATTTATTGAGCGAAGGTATTTTGATATATTAATGATTTCCTCTCTTTTGTTTGTAGTTAGTAATTTTTTATATTGCATATCGTAATTATCCGTATTTGACAAATTAAGATATTTTTTCCTCTGGTTTTTGTATGCTGGGCATTCCAAAATTATATGTCGAAGGTTTTCTCTTTGCTTGCATTTATCGCATTCAGAAGTATTTTCAACTCCAATCCGTTGCAGGTAAGTTTTACATAACGCGTGATTTGTTCTCAACCGAGAAAATTTTTTTACCATGTCCTTTGTTAAGTTCATTTTAAGAAACCACGGTTTATTTAAAATTTGTGGTACATGATTTTTATAAAATCTGCCTGTGTTCGATTCCTGATAATATTTTGACCATTCGTTTATCGTATCTTTTCTAATCATTAAATACCAATCTGAGTAAGGTAATTTTATGTCAGTTATTTGCGGAAGATCAACGGACTTTTTAGCGAGGAGATCAACCTTCTCATTTTCTGGAATTCCTACGTGCGCCGTAATCCATATAAATATTATTTCCTTGTTTTGATTGACTGCATAAAAATGTTCCTTAATTATGTCAACTAAAATATGATTTTTATCAATATTACTATTATTTTTTATTGCCAATAACGCGCTCATACTATCTGTTAATATTACAAATTTATTGTCATCTGATTTATTTACAAATTTCAGGGATTGCAGTACTGCATATTGCCGTGTCCCTGATTTAATTAAATTATAATATGGGTTAGTAAAGAGGTCCGTTTAGGTCTCTTTAGGTCCGTGGATCTTAATTATCTAAATAATAGGGACATGCAAAAATAAACAGAATTACGCAGTGGAAGAATATTGTAATTGGTGATAATATATACATATATACATATAGACAAATATATCTAATTACTATTACAATACGAGCCTGGGCAGAGGAGTGGGAAGCCGACAGCAATACGTCTAACTGGAAGGAAATTCAACTAGAGACTCTCTCTGTGAGTGTAGCCTTCTCAGAGATAGGGCTTAGGGTACAAAGTTTGGCCCTATGTTATTAGTTAACATATTTATATAAACACAAATATATTCAATTATCTATTTGGGCACCTAATTAAACTAATTATAATCATTATCATTTATATCCACATACACAATATTTCTATAATAGCCCTCATATAATATGATATAATAATAATTAATATACATTATATTTATATAATAAATATGACATAACAATTATATGTGTGGATCACCACATTACCCCCCCTCTCGATTAAAAAAAATTGATGATGTCAATTAAGTTTCATGACGCTGAAGAAAAAAATTTGTAATACTTTATAATAGGACGTCAATATGGGCAGATATAATCCGATGTGCAAAAGGTTTAAACTTATTCTAACTTAAAGTACGTTAGACACACACATGTAACAATATGTATATAGAATCATCTTTTTCAAAATTAAGTTTAATTAATAGTCTTAGTGTTTCTGTGTGTGCCAATTGAGGGGGATTTCCCTGTGGGGGGTATTGAATCCCTTCGCCTAGATCAGGATTTATGGCTGCAAGATTACAACCTGATAAGAGGGATCTCCTCTTATGCAGTCGTCTTGAACCATCTTGAAAGGTTAGGATTCAAGATCACAACCTTATAAGTGGGGCCTCCACTTATGCAGTCGTCTTGAACCACAGGATATGGAAAGGCAAGGAATCCAACATACCCCTTCACGAATTTAAAAGGACCCTAGGTCAAATTTATAGCTAAATGCAGGAAAATAGCACATCGGAGCTGATGTGGGACCCTATTTAATGGAAACTATCCTTTCAAAATTTCTGCCCAGCAAAATAAATTGGCATGTGTCAGTTATCATATATGATGTCATGTCAAATATATTGAATCCCTTTATACATATTGGCCACAAACATATATCTTATATTAAAGTAGTCTTAATCTAATCTTAATCTTAGAGACCTATTGCACATATATAATAAACAAACATTCGAAGCAAATATTAGGCAGCTCTGATAATCGTTGTGGTGGCATTAATCATCAATTTTTTTTTATTGCAATATAAAGGTCTCAATAATAATTTAAGGGCTTATTAAGTTCAGATAATTCCTACAAAAACAATAAAATGTTATTTCAACTCTTAAAAAATTCAAAATGCCCAAATAATTTAAATTTGCTCCCGCTCAACAAAATTGTACTAATTTCAAAGTAAATAATCATTTGTCCTTTATTTTCATTTAATTAGATCAAAATTTATAGTTTGGTCTCTACATCACTGAAGCAAAAAAAACATCTATGTAGATTGATCTGTCTTGCTTCTTTCGAAGCCATAAATCAAGCTATATACATGTGAAAAAAAACTTCAGTCTCTTTTCTTTTTTTTTTTTATGAGACCCAAATTACTAATTTAAGGACTGTATTCTTTTAATATTAAGTTATCATATATTCATAATAATTTTTCATTAATTTCAAATATATTTTAAAATTTCACTTTTTCTTAAAAAAAAATTTAAGCCAAAATTCAAATTGATACAATATTTTCTTAATTTTTCCCCAAAATTTATACAATTAAAAAATCATTTTACAATACTTGGTTAAGTTTCAATGAGAAGTAGACCGTAGAATAAGTGACTCGATGGCTGTTGATGGGTTGATGTCCTTGATGGCTTGGGTGGTTGGATGGGTGTTTTTGATGATGTCCTGTTGGTGATGCCCAAGAGTACTGGTAGCCTTAAAGTTGAAGAAAGGGCTCAGCTAACATATTTGGATCAGTCCTTCTGGACCTGAAAATTTGAACAGCGCTTAACCTTGTTCTCAGATATAACACAGAAATTAACATTTGATGCACAGCAATTTCATCATAGTATAAATTTCATCAAAAATCATTCAATCAATGTCAATATAATCCCAATAATTCATTTTAAATAATATGAATAAACATCATAATCAATATTCAAAATAACCTTCATCAATAATAATGATACCATTATACATATCAATATATACCAACTTATATTTATCAATTATTTTATTTATGAATTCATTTATTCAAATAACATTATATCATATATTGTTTTTCGAAGTACACTTGGCCATTTTATTTATGCTCAGTTGCGCATTGTATAATCAAAAAAATTACAACACAAACATGTAACATATTAAGGGGTTTACAAACATAAAACTTCCTTTCATTCAACAAAAATCATTCATTCAAACAAAATTCAAAAAATAAAAAATATCAAAATTCCTGAAAAAAAAAATATAAAAATACTTCTCTGTGCATATAAACTTAAAACCAAATCCTCTTGTAATGATCCTCTTAAATAAAATTACAAATTCAGAATTTCCATTCAAATCTAGAATTCACAAATCAATATTAATTTCAAATTCATAAAAATGTATACATATTGAATTATTTTCAATGTTCTAAATATATAAATTATTAATTACAATACATTTCATATACACAAAACAGAATATCAAAATAGGCCTCAAATTTTTATAGGTATATTCATTGTAAAATGTAAATTATTCAATTAAATTCTTCAAAGGTCATATTCACAATTATTATTTCTAAACAAAATAATTAAATTCAAACTTATCTCTGTGCATCATTCAATTTTTCCAATAGTTTCCATGCAATAATAGTAACATTAGAGCCAAAATTAAAGTTGCTAGTATAGCTCTCTCTCTCTGGCCAAGTTCAAGGTCGACACTTCTTAATATATAACAATTAATATCTGCAACTGAGCTCTTTACAATACATTTTAATTTTACTTAAAACAATAGCTGCCTCAGGAAAGGGTTCAAGGATAGGCCATCAAAAATTTTTTTTTTTTTTTTTTTTTTTTATCAACACCATATATATGTATATATATTCCACCATTATTTATAATCGCCGAACAATTATCATTAAAAATAGGCGAAGACCATTTCTAATTAATATTATTACCCATCAAATAAATAAAATATACAACGTAGTTTACAATTGATTTAGCCATCTTATATCATTCAAATTATATTGACTCAATTTTTCCTAAACATCAATTATTATTACGACAATACGAAGACAATATTTTTCCATCATCGGCCAATCTTTTTATTATAAAAATATATCAAAACAATTTTTCCAAAAATATTCGTTGTCTAATCACAATAAAAAAATAGCGAAGATCTAATGCTGCTCTTTTAAACAGTACTTATTTATTTTATACAACCTTACTCGTCGTTAATAGATGCACAATTTAAAATTTATTAAATTTTAGGCCCCTTTAATATTTTTAAAAATATTTTCAAAACTTTATTTTATTCGTCGTTTATTCAAATAAAAAAGTTATTAAACCTTATGACCAATATCAATTTTATCAATATCACCAATATCAGAATTATTATTATAATCAACTTCTACTATTAATTATGGCCATCGATTATTATTAATCATTAACAATGAATATTGATTCAATTAAACGTCATACTCATCATTTTACACATTATGCAATTGACATTACTCTCATTAATCCAATTGTTTAAATTCCTTAAACACGCGCGGTCCTTATTTTAAATCCAATTAAATTAAATCCAATTTTATTTATTAATTAACTAACACTTTACCGCCGTTCCGATCTGAACCTAATAACTTTTTGTATTTTGCTTTCCAATAATTACCATTACTATTCTCTACTTTGGGCGATAGGAAATTATACGTCACTTTCCAATAATTAATGTTGCCACGACTATGATTTTTAACAAGTTTACTTATAAAATAATGATTTTTATATCTGCCCTTACAATTTTTATTTCTAAAATAATTTTTATTTATCCTAGCATAATTTCGACGTTTAGATTTATTATATTTGCGACGATTCTTTCCCTTTTTAAAGTAATTGTACATATTCTGTCGACAACTATTTTTATTCGAAAAATAAAATTTATTACTGCGGCTGTTGTTTTTATTGCGCGACAAAAACAAAATAATCCTTTCAGTTAGTACTTGGTATTCAGGATTAGGCCAAAGGACGGCATTACACTGATTATTCGGAGAAATACTGGCATTATTATTATCGAACAAACATAACGGTTGGCAGACCTGTTCACTATTAATTTCAATTTTATCAGTAGGGCGACAGTTTAAATTTTCACAATTATTTTCAATTGGGCTAATATTTAAATTTTCATTATTTTCTGGGGCAATCTCCATAAAAGTTATTCGCGCGTTATTTATTTGATTTATTTCAATTAAATTCTCAAAATTGTTAGTTTTTTCTTCCGATGGGCTAGATAAATTTAATTCACTTATGCCACAGTTATTATTTTCTATCTCTAAATTATTTTTATAATTACTAATTGCCTTATCATCCTTATTATACCCCACTCCTTCTGAATTATTAATATTTTCACTCAACAATAAATTCAAATATTTCACATTTTCATAGATATTATTAATTTTTGCCATAAAATTACAATGCTGCTCGGCCAATCGTTCTTTCATAGTTATTTCCAATAAATCTACCATTTTATCTATATCTTCAATAGTTAATGTCCTAGATACCATTTTATTAGATTGATCCGCCATTTTAATTTTAATATTATCTTTACTATGATTAATGTATTAATTATAACAAAATCGCCCTAATAATTATAGTATTATATTTTAATTTTCAATCAATTACAAATTGCCCTTAATAATTAGTACAAATAATTTAGCCCCAATATTTCACCAATTAATTTATAGATACGCGCGACCAAAGTTCACTAATAAATGTTTAAATACAAATAGTTAAGCCCCGATATTTCACCAATTAATTAATAATTACACGCGACCAACTATATTTTTTTATTTATTCGCGATTTTTAAAAAAAATCAAAACCACGTCTGCGAACCAATTTGCCGTGTCCCTGATTTAATTAAATTATAATATGGGTTAGTAAAGAGGTCCGTTTAGGTCTCTTTAGGTCCGTGGATCTTAATTATCTAAATAATAGGGACATGCAAAAATAAACAGAATTACGCAGTGGAAGAATATTGTAATTGGTGATAATATATACATATATACATATAGACAAATATATCTAATTACTATTACAATACGAGCCTGGGCAGAGGAGTGGGAAGCCGACAGCAATACGTCTAACTGGAAGGAAATTCAACTAGAGACTCTCTCTGTGAGTGTAGCCTTCTCAGAGATAGGGCTTAGGGTACAAAGTTTGGCCCTATGTTATTAGTTAACATATTTATATAAACACAAATATATTCAATTATCTATTTGGGCACCTAATTAAACTAATTATAATCATTATCATTTATATCCACATACACAATATTTCTATAATAGCCCTCATATAATATGATATAATAATAATTAATATACATTATATTTATATAATAAATATGACATAACAATTATATGTGTGGATCACCACAATATAATTCGGCGTTGTAAACAGATACATTGCTAGGTAGCTTGTACTGTGCGGTATATTTATACTTAGGGACGTATATTGCAGAGCCGGTATTATCGCTTGTTTTGGACCCGTCTGTGTAAATATTGATGTGTTGAGGCCAGTTATTTGTTAGAAAGGCTTTTAAGTCTGCATTAATGGTGACAGGGTGTGACGAATATAGTTTATTATTAATTATTATATTATATGTTTGAAATAGCATATCATATTCAAGTGAATATACTGGTAGTATATTACTGCTAAATACATTTTCGGCAACGGATTGATATTTTATGAAACTATTGTAGATAAGAGGGACATATTTTTTCTTTTTCCAATAAGACGAGGTTAAAATAAGGATGCTTAGTGACACAATCTTGCTATAACATTTGCTATTCCTACATTTGATTTTAAAGAATATTCTATCCGCTAATTGTTGTCTTCTTAATTTTAAATAGGTTTCCCCCACCTCATTATAAAGCACGTCTATTGGAGTAGAATTTAGCAATCCTAAACACATTCTTAAGCATCTATTTTGTATGATGTCTAATTTCTTTAATGTACTATCACACGCTTCGCCATAAATTGTAGCCCCATAATCGAACATTGCCCTAATCGTACTCCTATTAAATAATAACGACATATTGGGATCGGCCCCCCACTTATTGTTCGTACAAATCATTTTTAGTGGTACCATTAATTTTTCAGCTTTTTTTTTAATTTCTGTTAAGTGCTGGTTCCAATTTAATTTTCTTTCGAAACGGAGACCTAGAAATCGAACGGAAGTAACACACGGGAAATTAATCCCTGCCAGCTCAACTTGATCTCCTAGGGGAAAAGTTCGTTCTCTACTAAAGGGGCAGACCACCGACTTAGAAACTGATATGCTCAAACCTGTATCAAGCTGCCATTTCTTTAGACCTCTTACTGCTTCTTCTAATAACTCGAGGCAAAGATTGATGTTTTTATGTGTGACATATAGACAGGTGTCATCAGCGAATTGTAGTATAGCTACCTCTTCTGGTATGTATTTTCTTAGATCGGCCGCGATTATAGCGAAAAGTAGTCCACTAAGAATTCCACCTTGCGGTATCCCATTTTGTGCCATTCTCGTCCCAATTATGTTATTTTTGACCTTTAAAAATAATTTCCTGTTACTAATTAGGTTTAGTATGAATTCAATAATTTTTTCGGGAACGTCAATGGCTTCCATTTTTTGTGAAAGTATGTGTATAGGTATTAAATCGTATGCTTTTTCAATGTCCAAAAATAATCCTACTGTTTTTTTACCTTCCGTAAAATCGATATTTATGCTAGAATGTAGTATTAATAAACTATCTATGCTTGATTTCCCTTTCCTAAAACCATACTGATAATCGGGTAATTTATTTTGAGATTCCAGCCACCATTCGAGTCTATATTTAATCATTCTTTCGAACGTTTTAAGAATACAAGAGCTTAATGAAATGGGTCTGTATGATGTAGCCGATCTCGGATCCTTTCCTGGTTTTAGAATAGGTACTACACAATATCCCCGCCATGAGTCAGGTATTAAATTTGTTTTCCATATATTATTAAATATTTTTATTAATACTATTTTTAGATGTTTAGGCAGTTTGTCTAGCATTATATAATGTATATTATCTTTACCAGGAGCGCTGTTGGCATTAGTTTTGATTGATTTTAGGAGTTCTGCCAAGATAAAATTATCTGAAAGTCGCTTGTGATTATCCTCATTACCCATGTCGTTTTCACTTTTAAGTGTGATTTGAGGCGCAGCTAAGGGAGGGGCTACAATGTCTAAAAATCTGGTGCGTGCGCGCAACACACAACTTTCACTTACCAACTTAGATTAGAAATTGTGTTAATGCTACTTCTCAAAGTTACACATTGTTCCATATTCATTTTTTTTTTTTTTTTTTCATTTGCTCTATAACAAACACTAATTTCTTTTATTATTAAATAAAAGGTTTTACTTGAGATAATTCGGCAATGCAAGAAGCATAATATTCCAAGTCGACGGTTTTTATAATTCTCTATGTACTTGTTGAAAATTTCATTTAGTTGCAGTCATGATGAATTTTTACAGTCATATCTCGGGCATATTAATAAATCAAATACCCAGTTTGATCGAAATTGTTAAAGCCGTTTTTGAGTAAATAAAAAAACACTTGAAAATGAGAAAACATTTATTAAGTAAAGTCCCCCCTCCGGTTGATCAATTTTGATGAAATGTTGGCTATCACATCTTTGGCATATGCATACATCAAATACCCAGTTTGATCAAAATCTTTACTACCGTTTTTGAGTAAATAAAAAAAACACGTGATAATTATATAAAATTTATTAAGTAAAGTCCCCCCTCCGGTTGATCAATTTTGATGACATTTTTACAGTCATATCTCGGGCATATTAATACATTAAATACTCAGTTTAATCAAAATCGTTAGAGCCGTTTTTGAGAAAATCGAAAAAAACGTAAAAAGTTATTAAATAAAGTACCCCCTCCCTTTGAGCAATTTTGATGAAATTTTTGCTGTCACATCACGGGCATATACATACACTAAATACCCAATTTCAGATTCGCACGGTTTATTGTTTTTGAGCTAGTCTGTTCACACACACACACACACAGACACACACACACACACAGACCATTTCGCGGGACTTGGTCATTTGGACTCAGGGGACCCCAAAACGTGTATTTCCGTTGAAAACCGGAAGTCGAAATTTTTCACGATCGCAATACTTCCACTTACTTATATATTTCATATATAGGTAAGTGAAAGTAAAAACTCCTCGCACCAATCTCCTATGAGGGGGATAGTCTATTAGAGAGTTTTCGATTTTTCAAAATTGATAATTTATCCCATACCTCTTTGATTGGGTTGCTTTTATTTATACTCGAAGTAAACGTTCGCCATGCTTCCTTCTGTTTAGTTCTCGTGACCCTTTTGAACTCAGCGTCCGACCTTTGACATTTTATTAAATTATTAGTTGTAGGATTATTTTTATAAATCCTAAAGGCCAGTTACCTTTGACTAAGTAGTCGCCCGCATTCGTTGTCCCACCAGCTTTTACTGAATTTTTTATTGAAATATGCCTTATATGAGGGAATGCTGCTCTCGCATGCATTATTTAGAAATTTAAAAAATTCGTCATATGTGGGGTTATCCGGAAGTAATGAAGAATGTTCTAGGGTAGTTTTTTCAAATTCGGACCAATTAGCTGATTTAATTTGCCATTTTCTGGTAGAATAATTGTAATTTGTAGCTTCATCCTTTTTGTATCGCATTTCTATAATTATGGAAAGATGATTAGAACCCAGAGGATTATCGTGTACTTTCCACGAGCAAGTGTTGGTGGATGTTAATGTAATGTCTACTGCGGTATTTCTTTTCTGGCGGATATTGTTTATTAAGGTTGGGGTGCCATCATTTAAAAGAACGAGATTAGTTTTTTCAATTGCTGAAACTAAATTTTCCCCTTTCTTATCGCATGAATCACACCCCCATTGATAATGATGGGCGTTTGCATCTCCTCCGATTATTACGGTCGTTGAAAACTCATTAAAAGATTTTCCGAATTATTTTTTGTGGCTTTGTTACCCGGTTTTGCATAGAACGACATAATATTTAATTTATAATTTTTGTTCATAGTTATTCTTGCAGCAACTGTATCTATATCTTTAATTTTATGATAATCAGATATTTCTTCAAAATGATATTTCGATTTTATTAATATTGCAACACCTCCATAACCGTCATTTCGATCCGTTCTTACAATATTATAACCAGGAAAATTTACATATTTACCTGGTTTGAACCAGGTCTCTGAAATTAGAGCAATATCAATTTTTTCTGTAAATAAAAAGTAGTCTAAACTATTTTTGTTAGAAATTGCCGATCTGGCATTCCACTGTAATAATTTTAATGAATTAATCATATTTATTTTTATTTTATATTGTATTATAGAATTCTTTACTGATGTATATAATATTGTCTGTTATTATTATTTTTATTATTATATCGTTACGGATAAATGTTTAGTTCTGTCTTTTATCATATTTTTAATTTCGTCTTCGGTAACATTTTCATTTTTGCTTACTAAAACGGTATTTACCACTGCGAGAAGTGCATCCGTTAACATATTTAATTCATCTTCTTTTCTTAAGGTAATTTCTTTATCCTTGTACGATTTTTCTTTATATGGATTTTCTTTGATAGGCTGAGGCGGAAATAAGGGAACGGAAAAATCTTTAATGATATTTCCTCTTTGATCTGAATTGTTATTTTCTTTATTTGGGCTCGAGATTCTTTGTCTTTTAACCATGGTAATTTTATTTCTAACGTAATTTTTCGCGTTATTCGTCGAATTGTGCTTTGATTGTTCTAGAGTTGGAAAGGCATCCGGAGTATTTCTTAACGCTACCCAACTGTACGATTTACCTTCGATTTTGGCCCTTGCCTCAATATAAGTCAGGTTAAAATTGCTCATTTGTTCCTTAATATTGACCTGTTTAATATATTCCTGACAAATTTCTTTAGCCAATGGAGAATGGTTTCCCTTACAATTTATGCATTTCAATAACGTATTAGGTGGACATTCCTCGGTTTGATGTTTTTCCGAACATTTTCTGCAGCGTGTTATTGTACTTTTACACTGGGTAGTACTATGCCCATACCGTAAACAATTGAAGCATTGAATTACTGATTGAATATACGGATGGACTTCGCATCTAACGTGATGAATCGTAATATATCTAGGCAGGAGTTGACCTCTGAACGTTACTAATACCAATCTCGTAGGTTTATATACAACAGAGTTAGTTTCTTTATTATTAATTTTTTTATTAAAGCGTCTCACATTAACAACTTTTTGAGTGTCAGCATACGGTGTTTTTATATTTTCTAAGATTTCTGAATCTGATAATTCTAAATCTACATCCCGAATAACTCCTTTCTTTTCTAATGTGAAACTCGGAATATAAGCTTTAATTTGTTTTTCTTTCTTTCTTTTCCGATTTTACTAAAGCGTTTGCTTGTTCCCCTAGCCGGGTCTCTACTTTAATCCTGTTTCTACCTATTTTATATATATTTAAAATATTATTGTATATTTCGGGGAAAAGTTGCAAAAGTTTTCCTATGGACATAGGATGTAATCTACCTATCCCTGCTCCTTCTGTAGAAGTACTTTCTATAAAAACAAAATATGGTCCTAAATCAGTATTTTCGTAGTACCTTTCCGTTCTAAATTTATTAATTTCTAAATTAACGTTAGGTTGGGGATTTATTTTATCCGTCGAATTATCCATTTCTACTTCTAAAATAGCATCCTTATTTATTTCGTTAGATATAATTACTTGTTTATTACTGTCCTTCAAATCTGGAGGAATTTCTCCCCTCCCATCGCTACTCATCGACATTTCAATAGTATTTTACATACCAAAACTATATGCAATAAAATAAACACAAAATTTTTTTTAAAATAACCCAACTCAAAATATTATGCTTATTAACTAAAAGAAAAAGAAAACTAAATTAAAACTCTTATCTGAATATCCTTTTGGAGAGCAGTAGGTAAACACCTCCTAGATCCGCACAGCTCGGCTGTTGACTCTAGACTGAATTAACCTTTTGCATCGCCAGTCACATTGGCGTTTAAAAAAGAGGATGGGCGGAGGACTCGCTTATGTGTTGATTTCCGAGAGTTGAACAAAATTGTCGTTCCAGAACCCCAGCCGTTCCCGAGAATAGAAGATATGGTCGTGAATGCCGGAAACTGCAGTTATTTTACGGCACTAGATATAAACTCGGCTTTTTGGTCTATACCGTTAAGAAAAAAAGGCAGGAAAAAAACTGCATTTATAACTCAAAAAGGCCAATGGCAATGGAAGGTGCTTCCTTTTGGATTTAAAAACTCACCAGCGATATTTCAAAGAGTTTTAGCAGGAATAATTAGAAAATACGATTTAGATAAATTTTGTGTCAATTATATTGATGACATACTAATTTTTTCTGAAACTTTTGATGACCATTTGATTTAAATTAAATTATTTTTTGAGGCTATTAAACAAGAAGGTTTTAAATTAAAATTATCAAAATGTAGTTTTGCCAAACCTTCCATAAAATTATTGTTTCCTTTTTTTTTGGCATATAAACTTCTATTATATTGTTCCCATGATTTTATATCAATAGTACTTTGAGTTGATCCTCTCTTTTGTTTGAATAATCTGACTACCTTCAAAAAATCAGATGATTTTTTTTACATTACACATGTCTTTGGTTAAAGAGTCAAAATAAGCATTTTTCTTATTTTTTATAGTTAATTTATGTATTTTTCTTTGAATAACAAGAGATGAGACAGTTTCAGGATTATTTAGTTTATGTAGCATTTTCACTCATTGCTTATATTTCTTTTTCTCCTCTCTGCACTCATTATCGAACCGTACCTGCATTATTTTCAGGTACTTGTTTGCTCTGACCTTTTCTCGTGTGCTTTTTTGATAACCCACAAACCTCAGCTGCTTTTTTGATACTCAAAAAATTAACTCTGTGAGTTAATTTCATTAAAATCATCTGTATAGGGGGGTTCATATGATAATGACATAGCATGTCCTGACTTCAGTAAGCGATTCTTCCTACAAACCGATGCATCTAAAACAGGATTAGGGGCTATTCTTTACCAAGAATACCCAGAAGGAGATCGGGTCATAGCTTATGCGAGCCGAAGTTTGACCACAGCCGAGAGGAAATACAGTGTAACTGAGCAAGAGTGCCTAGCAGTTCTCTGGGCAATAGAGAAGTTTCGGCCTTATTTGGAAGGGATGGATTTTACAGTTATTACTGACCACATTGCCTTAAAATGGTTGAATAGTCTTCGCGACCCTCAAGGTCGACTGGCTAGGTGGGCACTAAAACTGCAGCAACACCAATTCACTATCGTACACCGTCCTGGCAAACAAAACGCTGCAGCCGATGCTTTGTCACGGACTTACGAATTTCCGGTAGCCAGAATTGATATTGGAGAACCAATAGAGGACGCGTGGTATCAGCGGATGATTAAACAAGTAGAAGAGAATCCATCGAAATATGCGGATTGGAGGATTGTTAACCAAACTCTATGGAAGCTTGTTAATAATAACCGGAAAATGGTAGGAGATAGCAACCAGTGGAAATTAGTAGTTCCTAAACAAAAACGTAGGGAAGCGATCTGGGAATGTCATGATAAAGAAATTGCAGGAAATTTGGGATGTTTCAAAACCTTGCAGCGGGTAAAGGAGTACTACTATTGGCCTGGCATGGCAACCGATGTAACCAGGTACGTACGGAAATGTGAAGTGTGCTTGGCGAATAAGCCATTACAGACTAAGCCTGCGGGCCTAATGGGGAAACAGCGAGTAGTTACCCAACCTTGGCAAATGGTTTCGGCAGATATAATGGGGCCGTTTCCTATGTCTTCAAACCGGAAAAGGTTCATATTAGCGTTTACCGACTGCTTCACTAAATACAGCATCATAGTACCAATTTCAAAATCGACAGCCGAAGTGGTGGCCAAAACTTTAGAAAGAGAGGTCTTTCTTAAATTCGGGGTTCCCCAAATTATTATATGTGATAACGGCCCTCAATTCAGGAGCAATATTTTAAAAAAGAAAGCCCGAGAATATGCTGTTAAATTGTGGTTCACCCCAGTCTATCATCCACAGGCTAATCCGATGGAGCGTCCAAATCGAGTGATAAAGACACTCCTAGCTTCCTATGTGAAAGACAATCATAAGCACTGGGATAAGGATCTACACAAGTTGGCTTTTGCTATGCAGACTGCGGTACATGAGGTTACCGGTTATTCGCCAGCTTATTTGAATTTTGGACGAGAGTTACCACGTTCAGGCGACGAGTACGAGCATTCCATTGCTTCAGATAATGTTCCGGAAATGGGAGATCGAAAGGCTTACGCACAGAAGTTCAACATGATGCCAGTAATATATGAAGAAGTGGTTGAGCGTCTACGGCAATCATATGAGAAAAGCAGTCACCATTATAATCTTCGGAGAAGGAACGTGGATCTACAAGCTGGAGATTTAGTGTGGAAGAAGACCCAAACCCTTTCGGATGCTTCAAAGAACTTTTCTAATAAATTGGCACCTCTATATGAGAAATGTAGAATCAGTGCAAAACAAGGAAATTTATTATACGTGCTAGAAGATCTACAGGGTCATCCCTTAGGAACTTGGCATGTCAAAGATCTAAAACCTCATCCGACCTAAGAGTTAAGATTCAAGCATTAAAAAAAAAAAAAATTTTTTTGGTAGGGAGGGGGGAGAGTTTGTAACGAAAAATAAATAAACAAAAAAATTTTTTTTATTTAATAAAACTCATTAAGTAATAATCGAAGAGGGCTTAATATATTTCTGTATATAATTAAAATATGTGTTGTTTTAAAAGCTTTGTATTAGTTTTTTATTGATATAATATTTTTTTATTTAGCTATAAAAATAATTATGTTTTATTGTAAAAGAAGAGACGGGACCGAAGTAATTAATTGAAAAACAGCTGTTATTAAGGCATTTGTTTTTTTAAGAAACAACGAAGGAAAATACAGGAGATGTTCGCTAGCGTTCGACGAGTGATGATAAAATGAGACTGTTTTAGTGATTGACGTAGTTGTGGTCTATATCGCTAAATATCAGAGAATTGAAGAATAGTGGCGTTCACGGAAGAGATTCCGGTGACGAGAATCGCCAAGCCGAGTGGCTACTGGCATCAAAGCTACGAGAAGACAGGCGAGTTAAGAGAACAGACTGGAGATATTTTTCTTTTAATTTCTTTGTTAAACCTTGTTTTTTTTTTTTTTGTATAGTTATAAGTTTAAATTGTTTCTAGTTGTGTGAATAGAGTTAGATTTTGATCAGGCCTGACTACAGAAATTGTGAGTAAATTTTATTTTTAATATCGTAGTGTAAATATAGTGTTAATTAAAAGTTTTTTTTTTTTATTTGGGTTTAATTTGTTTTGTTTAATTTCTTTTTAACTTACCATTAAGTAGTTCATAAGTGTAAATTGCAAATTGTATTTTATGTACAGCCCTCTCCGAGATTTTAAGGTAATCTTCACTTATCAAATTTAAATTATTTTTTTTTATTCAGATTGCTTTAGGTTTTCGCTATTTCCTTAAAATAAATAGCGTGGCGCCCCTTAATTTATTTCAATTTTTTTTAATCACTAGTCATTTAAGAACCCGCCCGTCTCCACTGAGCTACCACCTTTTTTGTTACGATTGTTTTATTTATTTATAACCAATTAATATTTTTTTAACGTAACACCTTAAAAAAAAGAAATAAACGATAATGAATCGAAAAGTACTGAGAACTTTTAATTTTTGCAATACAAATACTCCATAACTTATGGAGACAAACAAATATAAGCATATAAATGTGTGAAGTTGAGGAATGGTAAGTTTGTAAGCGAAAGTTGTGTATTGAGTGCATTGCACCAGATTTTTTTTTTCATTTCTTCTCCTTTATAGTTAGGGAAAACTTCAGTGAATAAAAAGCAAAATTGGAAATAATAATAATAAAGGCTTAACGAACGCGAATGTTCGATGCCGACTCGCTCCCTAAACACCTCCATCAAGCGACCGTCGTCCAGACTTCATACAAAAGAATTATTTTTGAAATCCCAGCTTCTGCATCCCTTGATTAGTTCACTAGGAATATTATCGGTTCCCGTTGCTTTCTGCGATTTTAATTTTCCAATGGCTATTTCAACTTCCTCTTTACTCATTTCAACTGATAACGGTTCAGCACTCTGATATTCTGAAGGAGAAGATAAAGTATTATTTTCCGTATTTAAAATATTATTGAAATAATTCTTCAACCGACTTACTATGTCTACCTGATCGGCCAAGATATTCTTATTTTCATCCCTAATTCCAGTTGAAACCGGCCCCGACCAGGAACGGATTCACGAGGGCCCGCCGCTCCCCCAGATTTTTGGGATGATATTTTTTTTATAGATAAATAAAAATGTTTTCCGTTACAATAATTTTATAAATTTTGTTTAAAAAAAAGTATATTATTAGTCTATTCTACTATGGTTAGTAATAATTCAAATGAAGTGTTACTTCTAACAATTTTAATAACAGTGTAACATAAATACGAAAGGACGTAACTGTTATAGTTAATTTTAAAAATAAAATTTGTTTGAATAAAGTCAATAAGATAGGAAATTATAATAAAGACATTTAAAATACGATAGGGTTATTGTTAGATAAAAGAAATAGGCTACCATTTTAGGCCTAAAAACTGACCATTTAAATGGGGCTCTGGTGTTTGAATTTGGTACAAATACCTCATATCTTCGGTGAGCTCGCACCCCCAGATATCAAGACCTAAACCGCTCATTGCCCCTATCGTTTACGGAGTTAACCAGAGTAACTACGATAACCAGAGTGCCAATCGGCTTATTAAATTTCATAGTCGTACTTGCACATTGACATTCGTTACAAGTTCGTGAGGGAGAGATAGCAGGAAGGCGAGCTGCAAGTCCAGTATATTCCCAGCAGAGAACAGGTTCCAGACATCTTCACAAAGGGCTTATCAAGACCACGTTTCGAGAAACTGAGAGAAAGTTTGGGTTTAATTTCCAAAAGTGTTGTGTTATCTGGGGTTCAAATTAAGAGGGAATGTTGAATAAATTATTTTATTAGAGTAATTTGAACTGTTGCTGGCAACACTGTTTTTGTTTTACATAGCCTGAGCTGTTACCTTCTCCACATATTCCGTTTTTATATTTCTTGATATATTTTTACTATATGAAATAAAGCATTTTTCAGTGTTGTCTGGCCTTTGTGAAATCTTAATAAAATTTGAGGCTTTGGAACATGAGCGTAATTCATTTTTCCGCTAAAATGGCAAATATTGCCGAATATTGATAATCGGTTTTGGTGAAACGACTTCACCGATTTTAACTTTGAGTAACTAAGTCGACGTGAAATGTTACGCCTTTTTATTTTAAAGAGTACACAATTTCCTCTGCCATATGTTAGGTTTGGCGATATGTTATTATAATAGTTGTTGAATATCAAATTCTGTGTAACCTGAGCTCCTTAATTTTAAAATTAGCCCACTCCTGTGGAGACAAAGTAATTTATACCTGAACGTATTATTCTATGTTTTCAGTTTCTCGCATATAAACCGCCAAATACAGATCACAAATTATTGCTTTCTCTTTACTTTAATATTTTTTATTTGGAGTAACCCTCTTTAAATTGCAGGCTTTGTAACATGAGCGTATTTTATTTTTCCGCTAAAGTGGCTAAATTCACAATTGGTTTTGGCGTAAAGACTTGACCGATTTGAACTGTTAGGACCTCATTCGACGTGAAATTTTATGCCTTATTATTTTAAAGAGTACACAATTTTCTCTGCGATAAATGTTTTTCGAGTTATGAGCAAAAAATTGAAAAATAATGAAAATTTCGATTTTGTTTGCCTATAAAATTTGATGGCAACCGATCTGAGGTGGCAGACTTTCACATTTGTTATCTATGAAAATTTCTTCAAATCAAACACTTTTTTGTCCCTAAGCTCCTAGACTACAACTTGCCATTAGGGAAGATTGTATGCATACATCACCAATGTTCTGAGATCTAAGTTGTAAAACTTAAGGTCTTGAGGAAACGTTACCACAAAGGGAGGAATAAATTTCCTTGTCTTTATGGAAGATTGATAACAGAAAAGGGTATAAACCCTCTGAATTGATATCTAAGCTTACAATCGGATAGATTAGTTTCCTGAACTTGGTTGGGGATATGGTCGTTTTGAAACCAGTAATGAACCTGGATATATGGAGTATAGATTATAAAGAGAACAAGTAAAAATCATAAAATGGAGGTTGTGTGTATGAAAAATGGTAGAACTGATAAATGACTTGGTATTAATTAATTAATCATATCTTCCTTCTTAACCTGTAATTTTTATTATAAGTTTATCATAAATTAATCAATATTTTTTATTTTAGGTTGAACATGGACATCTTGGATTCATTCATGGGTTTTTAGCGTCCCTTTCCATGATTGTTGTTTCTGAAATAGGTGATAAAACATTTTTCATAGCTGCCATCATGTCAATGAAACATTCTCGTCTAACTGTTTTTGCTGGTGCCATATCGGCTTTGGCACTCATGACAGTTGTGTCTGGTAAATTGTACTGTAACCTTATTTATTGGTGTGACATTGATTTTTATTATTTATACAGTAAACTCCAGCTTAACCGGCTCTCTGGATTAATCAGTAGTAGTGATGAAAGGCAACCTCCTAGGGGGTAGGGTGCCCTAAAATCACTACTCCTGGTCCTCCAGGTTGGGGCTTGGGTGAAGGTGTCATGAGCCTTAATCTGTGAATGAGTAAATCGTGGAGAAGCTTAACAGTTACTCCAGTACCTAACATGGAAGGTATTGAACAAATTAATCTCCCCGTAGGGGCCCAATCTGATTCGCTCCAGTCTCTACCTGTTCATGTGCCCTACACGAACCGTAATAAAAGGAAAAGAATCAGCAGTCGCCGGAATGATTTTAGATTTGGACTGTGGAACACACTCAGCCTTTGTCGACCATTGAGCATTGAAAGTGCTCTTTGAACAACTGGACCTTTATGCAATAGATTTGGCTGCGATCCAGGAGATACGTTGGACAGGCAATAGTGTTATAGAGAAGAGAGAGCACACAGTCTACTATAGCTGCCATGAGAAACACCACCAGTTCGGAACAGGATTCGTTGTTGGCATGAGATTTCAACGCTTGGTCATAGATTTGAAGGCTATCAGTCCACACATATGCTACCTATGCTTTAGAGGTTGGTTCAGGAATTAATCTGCATCTAGTGTCCATGCCCCAACTGAAACACCCCCGGAAGAGGATAAAGATGAATTCTATGCTCTCCTTGAAAAATCTATGGTTCATGATGTGATGGTCGTGGCGGGAGACTTGCAAAAGTTGGCAAGGAACAATGTTACTGGCCCACCATTGGTAAACATAGCCTTCCTGAAGTCACAAATGACAATGGTGAGCGATTGGTAAGCTTTGCAGCAGCACAGGACTTAATCATCGGTGGAACTATGTTCCCACATAAAGTGAAGTATAAAGGAACTAGGGTATCGGCAGGAGTCACAGTCAATCAAATAGACCACTTTGTTATGAGCTCAAAGTGCAAGTCTAACCTGTTAGATGTTCGAACCTACAGAAGGGCAAACGTGGACTCCGGTCATCATCTATTTGTAGCCCTGCTTCGTGATGAAATTTCCCTATTGAGAACACGCTGACCAACAAGAGCAAGGAAATTCATTATTGAGAAGCTAAAGGAGGAGGGTGTATAGCTATCCTATTCAACACAGCTCGACCAAAAAGGGACAAATTGTATTCTGAATGAGGACTGTACACTGTACACTGCAAGGAAATTCATTATTGAGAAGCTAAAGGAGGAGGGTGTATAGCTATCCTATTCAACACAGCTCGACCAAAAAGGGACAAATTGTATTCTGCATGAGGACTGTACACTGGACGATAGGTGGAGCTATATTGCTTACGCATAGGTATTGTCTGAGAGTGCAGAATGCAGAAGAAGTTATAGGATGGGAGGACAGAACGAGAGCTAAGTCATGGTTTGATGACGAGTGTTGGGCTGCCACTGACCTGAAGAATGCGGCCTACAGACAAATGCTTCATAGGCGAACAAGGGGGACTATGGAGGAGTATTGCTCAAAAAGAAGAGAGGAAAAGAGAGTCCACCGAAGAAAGAAGCGAGCATTCAAGGAGGGAGAATTGAGGGCAATACAAGAACTCAGGAATTCTAACGATGCCAGAAACTTTTTTAAGAGGATAAATGCCAGCAGGAAACTGTTTAAGCCTAAGCTTTCTATCTGCAAGAGGCAAGACGGGCAGCTTATTAATGATAAGCCAAATATTCTGGACAGATGGCGCCAGCACTTCCAGCAGCTGCTTAATCCCCAAGGGAATGAAGAAGAAGCCCCTGTGAATGAGGTTGATGAGGTAAATCTCGAGCCCCCGGATGAGGATTAGATCTCGGCCATAGAGAAGCTCAAGAACAATAAAGCTCCTGGCTAGGACAATCTCAATGCAGAGCTATTCAAACACAGTGGGATGGAGCTGGAGAAGGCAATCCAGGAATTGCTTCTATGCATTTGGCTGGACGACAGGATCTCTAAAGTCTGGCACCAATCAGTAGTAGTTCCGATACACAAGAAAGGTGACCCTCTAGAATGCAGGAACTATAGAGGAATATCTTTATTACCGGTGGCATATAAGATATTATCTAATGTGCTCCAACGTCTCCTTCCATTTGCAGAGGGAGCCCTAGGACCCTACCAGTATGGGTTCTGGAAAGGAATGTCAACGTCTAACCAGCTGTTCACCTTGAGGAAAATTTTAGAAAATGGACGGGAGTGCAAGATCCAGACGCACCATCTATTCATCGATTTCAGGAACGCACATGATAGTGTTATCAGGGTATAACTGTATACAGCTTTAGAATCACTTAATATCCCCAAGAAGCTTATCACAATGTGACAAGCGACTATTGATGTTTGTAACTGTCGAGTTAGAGTACAGAAAGAGTACTCCACTGCATTCCCACTGACAGTTCGTGTTTGATAGGTTAGGGCCTGCCTCCTCTTTAACCTGGTGCTGGATAAAGCTGTCAGGGCATCAGGAATTCAAACACCAAGCACTATCTTCAACAGGAGTGTGCAGCTGTTGGGGTATGCGGACGATTTGGATATTGTCGGGAGGTCCAAAAAAACAGTTGAGGAAGCCTGGAAAAAATGAGGAGGAAGGTTGGAAAAAATGAGGGAATATAACAATAGCATGTGGCTGCTCTTCATAGATTATAAAGCTGGATATGATTCTGTCATCAGGAAGGAACTGTAATGGGCTATGAGAGAAATGGAAATCCCAGCTAAACTGATCCGACTTACGATATGTACAATGAAGGACACAGTTAGCAAGGTCAAGATTGGTGGAAATCGCGGAGACTCATTCCCAGTGAGCTCAGGACTCAGACAGGGGGATGCACTGGCCCCAATGGTGTTCAATATTGCCCTAAATGCAGTTATAAAAAGAGCAAGGCTAATATCCCACGGAACAATTTTTAGCCAGATGACCCAAGTGATGGCTTATGTGGACGATGTTGTCATAGCGGGGAGGAGTCGACAAAGCATCAAGGATTTATTAACAGTGCTTGAGATGGAAGGAAGAAGAATGGGTTTCCAAATCAACGATGACAAGACCAAGACTTATATTGAGGAAGAAGTACCCACAACATCTGCAGAGTCATTACATAGTCGGGAACTACAGATTTGAGAGAGTTAAAAGCTTTAAGTACTTGGGATCAGCAGTCAATGACACTTTGGAAGAGGGAGAAGAAGTAAAGTACGGAATAATGGCAGATAACCGAGCTCATTTCAGTCTATCTAAACTCTTTGGTAGTAGACTGCTCAGTCGCACAACTAAGCTCAGGATCTACAAAACACTCGTCCGACCCATCTTGACATCCGAAACCTGGGTAATGAGTAAAATATCAGCTTTTAATATTGACAGGTTCAAAAGAAGGATACTAAGACGAATTTACGGACCTGTTCAGGAGAATGGTTTGTTTCGACTCCGAAAAAACAAAGAGCTGTATACACTGTATGATGACCTGAGTGTCTCACAATTTGTAAGGGTACAACGGATCAGATGGCTGGGGCATGTGATTCGGATGGGTGAAGAGAGGACAGTCAAAAGACTGTATTATGGAAAACCCGATGGAGCAAGACCTTGTGGAAGACCGAAGGGAAGACGGAAGGACGCTGTCGCTGAGGATGTGAAGAGAGCGGGTATATCCATCAGACGGGCTAACGACAGGGAAGATTGGGGAAGAGCAGTTGACCGCTTTAAGCGTCTGTTGCGCCTGAATGAATGAATGAAAGCATTGGATACTCTTTTTTTGTAAATTTGGAGAGACCATGCTGCTGAAAAGACATTAAGTTTGGTAAAACAAATTAAAAAAAAAAAAAAACTGATATGTAAAGGACTGAAAAAATTGTTAGTAGAACTTTTTGTATATCTTTAAATTGAATGATCCAAAAAAAATTATCTGCTTGAATTAATATGTATATAGTTTTTATAGATTAAGCTGTGTGTAGTATTTTGATTTTTTATTTAATATTTATATAGCGGTTCTCCCGCTTAACCAGCAATGTATTGGTCCCAACGAGAACAGATAAGGGGGAGTCTATTGTTAAATGATTATATCTTGGATTAATAGATCTCAACATTAAAAATTGTGTATGTATATGATTGTTTATTTTAATAGGCCACTTATTATTTTCACCAAGCATCTAAATTTCAAACCTTGCCAACTATATTCGCCTGAGCCTCATCATCATCCACGGCACAGCAACTCTTGGAGATTCAAGTGCTCATGCAGTTTATTCCACCAGTCCTCCATATTCCATTTTTATTACCTATGATTCATAGACATTGATATTTGCGGGATCCAATATCATCAGGCCATATCTATATCTTGCACTTTCTACCTACGTACTATCATTGATCTTTAACAAGGGTTCCCTAATTTTTTCGTACCACGCCTCAGTTGAAATGAAAACTTCCCACCCCCCCCCCCCCTGTTGAAATGAAAGCCTCCCATGCCCCCCTTACACAATTAATTTAATGGGCATATGATTAAAATAAAAACAAGTATTACACTGAAAAGATTGTTTTTATTTTCTAAATATTATGGTTAATTAATGTAATCTACCACATAAATTTATTTTTTAAAAATTTTGTACTAAAATTTTAACTTAATGAGAAGTTTTTCATTTTCTGCTGGTACGCCCCTCTGATGTCTTCATGCCCCCCAGTTTTAGAACAAATGATCTATAGGCAAGGTTCTTCCAGCTATTAGTCTTTGTTTTAAGTTTTGCATTCTTCATCAAACCAAGGCATATTCTTTGTTTCCTGTGACTTCATGGCTCATCTTCCAACTGCTCTTTCATAGTTTTTTTACACCTCTGGTCCTTGTCATTTCCTTGGTACAGATCTATAAATTGAGTTCTTCATTGATATTTGATGTTTTTTCCTTTTTCAAATTCTGTTGAAATCTTTTCCTTGATTATTCATATATATATTTTGTTTATAGCTAAGAAGATTCAAATTAGGAAGAGGACATAGGCCTCTTCAATAAGATCTTGTAAAAGTTTATCTAATTTCTTTAGAAAAATAATTATAATTTTTTAAATGTAAATATATTTATTTTATGTTAATCTGAACCGGAGCCATTAATGGCTCTAACTATATGTAATATATTATTATTATATTTTAAATATTCTATTTTCGAAGAGATTGGTCTCAGCCGGGATCCGAGCCCGGGTCTACCTCATAACATGCGCGGTACGCTAACCACTGTGCCACCGAGCCCGCCTCCAAGCCGAGCCAATCTCTCCTCCTCACGAGAAAAGATTAAATTAAAATAAAATAATTAAAATTGACAATGTCAAGAGATCCCGCAAATTGGACAAATATTGTCCTTTGATGCTGTTTTGGAAAAGATGGTGTTATTTCATTAGCTTGTGCATGAAAGATACTTTTAGAAAAGCTATGCTGTTCCAGTAATCATTCTTAGTAGGTTTAATATATATTTTTATTTTTCTAAAATGTTTTTTCTTTTTTTAGTTGTATTTGGTTGGGCAGCAACGATCATCCCTAGGGCTTATACCTACTATATTTCGACTGCTTTATTTGCAATATTTGGAATAAAAATGTTAAGAGAGGGATGCAAAATGTCACCTAATGAAGGTCAAGAAGAATTTGAAGAAGTACAGTCAGATCTTCGAAAAAGAGATGAAGAGGTACTGAAATTTTAATTTTTTTTTTTCTGTTTGAAACTCCGATTGAAAGCTTTTGCTTTTTTAAATAGTACTAACATTTGTTTCCCTTTTACTGCATTTGATACAATGTAATGGATTTTTTATTTAGTTTGCTCATTTTAGATTACATGTTTACATAATCAATTTTCAATGTGATACGCAATACTATTTTTAATCTTATTAACGGAATAAAATGGCAACTATTTTTAAGGAATTATTCTGTTAATATGACGATGGATTAGACCTTCATTTCACATTCAACTCCAGAAAAAATGAACAAATATGTGAGATATTAGTTATTAAATTATATTAAAAATAGATTATTTATTTATTTCGGATTATGCAACGAAGGTCACATTCCGGTCCTCATCACACAATTTCTCCAGGCGTCCCTGTCTACCCTGTCCTCCTCAGTGAGGCCTCTGGTAGCCATGTTTTATCTCGCATTTTCTATCCACTGTTTACATGGTCTTCCATGCTTTCGTCATTTCTCAGGACAATATTTTAACAATCGAAGAGGCCAACGTGATGCATCCATTCGTAAAACATGCCCATACCACATCAGTCTTCTTTCATTGATGTCTTTGAGGATGTTTAATTATGCCCCTACTTTACTCCTTATCAACTTGTTTGGTATCTTTTGCTGCCTGGATATGACACAGCTCCTTTTCCAATAGTCCATCTCTAGGGCCAGTAATTTGGTTGCATGAACCTTTGTCACTGTCCATGACTCAGGTGTCTGTAAAAAGTTTTGGCAATGAGGAAAGAGTGGTATATTCTTTTCTTTATACGGAGAGACACTTTTTGGTCCCACAATATGCCATTTAAGAAACCAATAATTTTCTTTCCTATGGTGATTTTATTTTCAACATCTCTTTCTACAGTGCCATAGCTGTCTATGGTGACAGCAAGGTCCTTAAAATGAGAACTTCGAGGGATCGTCCAATCCTCTATGGAGAGAGAAGAAACAGAAGAGTTAACAGCCATATATTCTTCAGCCATATATTTTAACGGAACCCGATAAAACACAATTGAAGAATAAAAACCAGTGGTATTGTAAAGGCTGCACAACTTCAAACATAGAGTATTGCATTACACCCAATAAAAATATGGAAGAAAATATAATTGCAATTTTAACAGAAATCGGAAAAATGTCTGATGAAATAAAATATATTAAAAATTATATGAACACGCAAGGGAACATAATGTTGGATAACTCAGAAAGACTGAAATCAATTGAGGATCGTTCAAAAAAACTAGACGAAATAATAGAAAAACTGCTAACTGAAAACAATAATCTTAGAAATAAAATAATTTCGATGATAAAATAATATCTTATGATAATATAATAATAAATGATAAAATAATAATATCTCCTAAAATAATATGATCGAAATAAAATCTCCGAAATAAAATGGAGGCTAAACTAAACCAAGCAGAGCAGGCCTACCTCTCCAACTCCCTAGAAATACGGGGAATACCACAAAAATCAGGCGAAACGCCCGAGGGCCCTAGGATCTATCGGAGCCGCCCTAGGCGTTAAGCTCACCGCTAACGATCTCGATTTTGTGCAGAGAAGAAGGACCAGAGAAGAGGACCCATGCCCACCCACGATTGTCGTGCGTTTTGTATGACCGTCAGCCCGAGACGAGATGATTCGACTCCGGAAGTTGAAAAGGGATTTCACAACAAGGCACCTTGGCTGGGAGAACGATGAAAGGATCTATGCCAGCGAGGAAATGTCAGCGGGCAACAGACATCTCTACTGGTTGGCGAGACAGAAGAAAGGCGCGGGAAAAATAAAATACGTCTGGTTTGCCAGGGGCAAGGTTCGCTGCCGGAGAGAGGATGGCTCCCCTGTGGTTATCATCACTAAGGAGGAAGACATCAAAGCAATACAATGACTCATCTGCGCCTGTCACTCTGGAATCCGGACCATTTTTTACCCTCTTTGACCAGCATTTGTCGTGGAGTAACCATATTTCCCAAATCACTAGAAAATCCATCACTATCCTCAAACAGTTCCGAAGATCCCATGATTGTCTGTCCTCTAAAACCCGTCAGCTCCTTGTCTCCTCTCTTATATTTCCTCATTTTGATTATGGCTGTCTTGTATATGGGGGACTGTCTGGTATGCATGAGGCTAGGTTAAAGAGACTAATGAATTGCTTCATTAGATTTACCTTTGGTGTCCCCAGGCTCTCCCACGTCTCAAGTTACTATGCTGAATTGAAATGGCTCTACCCAGTTTTTGGCGGCAATATTTCCTTGGTGTATATCTTTTCCGAACGTTCAGAATTAAGAAGCCTCTGTATATCCTGAATTTATTTACACCTTGTTCCTCCATTCACTCCCTAAATACCAGATCCCAAACCTTAAATCTATACATCCCTTCCTACCGAACTGCCTCCTTTACAAAATCATTTATCATCCGTGGTGCCTCCTTTTGGAACTCTTTACCCGTTTCTATCCGTAAAAATGCATCCCTTATATCTTTTAAAACCCAATTATTCCTCCACCTCCTTAATCTTCAAACTACCGCAACTATGTCAAATAATGAAACCTGTTTTAATTTGCAATACTTATCTGTGTTTGTATACATAAATCTTGTTTCTCTTTTATTTATTTTTTTAAGTTCAAATGGTTGAAAACTAGTCATCTTATATTCTATTTTCTTATGCTATTGTTTTTTTGTTCAATGAGACTCGCTTTTATTTGACTGGAGACTGACAATGAGACTGGCTAAACTAGCCAGACAAATGACTCTGGATTTGTACATATATTGTTATTCTTAGGGGACATGACGTCCCAGAATAAAAATACTTTTTCTTCTTCTTCTTCTTCTATATTCTGTTTTCCCAGTATTTATCTCTAAACCCCATTCTTTATATGTTTTAATGAGTCTCCTCATCATGAATTCCATAGTATATTCATCTGATGATATGACAACTTGGTCGTCTGCGAATTGAAGAGTAAACAGGACACCATTACCAATCTCAATGCCCTTACCTCGGCACCTCTGTTTCCAGGATTTCAGTGCCTGTTCAATATAGATATTGAAAAGCGTTGGGGAAAGGCATCATCCCTGCTCAAGCCCTTAGAGATTGGGAATGGCCCCGTGAGTGTTGCTCCAATTTTCACTCTTGATTTTGCTCCAATGTACAAACTTTTTATAGCTTTTATAAGATCTCTGTATGCTTGCTTCCCAATGCTTCCCACAGTTTCTTTAATGGAACACTCGTATGCTTTTGGTTGGTCAAAAACTGTTAAGTGGGTTTCAAGATCATACCCTATCCTTTTTTGTACCAAATAAGTGAGGGTGAAAATATGGTCACTACACGATCTTCCACTTCTGAAGCCTGCCTGTTCTTCCGCCATCTGATCTAATTACTCTTCTTCGAGTCTTTCTTTCAGGACTCAACCATAGAGTCTTCTGACACTGCTTGTCGCTGTGATACCTCAGTAGTTTACACACATGTTCTTCTTCCCTTTTTTGTGGATAGGTATAATGTCTCCCATTAACCAATCCTTTGGTACTTTCCCTGTTTTCATACTTGTGTAGATCTCTGCTAATCCTTCCCTGAGTTCAACTGGTTCAGCTTTGATGAGCTCAATCGGCAGATTTCCAGGTCCTGGTGACCTACCATTTTTCATCTTCTTTAAGGCTCTCTCTACGTCTAAAGAGACTTCAATTTCGTAACCATTCTGGTCATTATCTTGATCTTCTACCCTGTATTGTAACCTGTCTTCTTGCAATAAACCAGAAAAATACTCTTTTCATTCATTAGCTGATAAAAGACGGGAGCTATTCTTGTGCCAGGCCTGAGTTTTTATTGATTTTAGCTTTTTCCATGCTTCTATGACTTTTTGTCCCTTGATGCATCGGTCTATCATTTCACAGTTTCTATCCCACAACTTTTCCATAGCCTCTTGTTGATAGTTAATAACCATTTTTTATATTTACATTTATTTTCCACATACATTTCTACTGCTTGTGCAACCTCTTCGTTCCACCTCTATTTATTTGCTGATCTCCTTTCATTTCTGGTCCCTATGGCTTTCAAAGTTGGTTCGTGACAAAGCTCTTTTACTACATCATAGTTCATGTCTTCTTTATTTTTTATTTTGTTTAACAGCCTCCTCTTATAAAGGCCCTCTATTAATTCTTGATGAAGACCATCGATCCGATATTCAGTTTTTTCCACCTTACCCGTACTTATGGTTTCATTTTTTACGTGTCGTGAAGTAAATTTGAACAGTATTTTGACCTTCACTAAGAAGTGGTCCGATCCACATTCTGCTCCTCTCATTACGTGGACGTCCTGCGGAATCACATTCTTCTCATAATAAGATAATCAATTATGGACTTTAGTTTTCTTTTGGGTTGTTGCCATGTATATTTATGAACGTCTTTATGTTGAAAAAATCCATTAAGTATTGTCAGATTTTGTTCCTCACATAAATCTATTAGGCGTTTTCCATTTTTGTTCAACATATCTTCCCCATGTCTATTTTTTCTTTTGCCTATTCTACTGTTTAGGTCTCCCATACAAATAGTTGTCTTGGTGGAATATATTTTAGCTTACTATCACTGCTGCTTGCACATTCTGTGTGAGCATATACTCCTACTATAGTTACTTCCTCTCTGAATAACATTAATTCCAGTATGATTATTCTTTCATTCACACATTCATAATTTAAATCTCTCATTTTAAGCCTTTTGTTTATTAATATTGACACCCCGGTGCAGGCTCTCCTATCTTTGTCCACACCGCTTTAGTACTGGATAAAGTTTCCTTATGTATCTTCTCCCTTACCCTTTCTTTTTGTTTCCGTCAACGCTGAAATTTCGTTTCAGTCTCCTTCATCCTGAGTCCTTGAATATTCCAAGTTCTAATTTGTTAAGTCTGTTTCCTAAGTTTTAGTCTTTTTCCATTATATCCGTCTGGCTTATTTACGTTTCTGTGTCTGATAGCAAATATGATTTTTTCAAGGAGATGGGGTGCTGGCCCAAATCCTAAATCCCCAACGTGGAGGACCAGGGATTTGATTTCGGGGTCACCTTCCCCTAGACCGGTTGCTTTAACCCAACTCGGAGCCCTGTCGGCCCCACCGCCTGTGTTAGCGCAACCCAGGAGGCACCACGAGGAGGTACAGGTTGGATTTTAACACCCAGCTTAAAAATAGATAATAGTAGTAAATATATAAAAAAAATACATAATTATAAAAAAGGATTAAATAAAAATATTGTTTTTTTGTGTTGGGTTTTGGGGTAAGAAGAAGAACCAAAATAAAATAAAAATCCTGCAATTTATTACAATAAAGAAAAATAAAATTAAACTATAAATGGGTGGCTCTTCCTCTGCCACAGTCCACCAGTGACCACAGGTTTCTGCAATTAAGACAGTGGTGAATCGGCCAAAACTTAGGGAGGACCCAACACTGTTGCGAACTGTAAATAAACCGATTGTAAGACTGAGCCAAGGGGAGGGGTGACTTAACCTAGGGTTAATGAAACTGGCACTCACCTGACAAAAAGCCGTACGTTTGCTACTGCACCCCTGAGGACTAGCGATATGATTAGCGGAAGCCAGCTAGAGATACTGTGCCCTGCGCTGGGAGGTGCAACCTGATGAAGGTAGACTGGATAACAAGTTTTGCTTCTCAGCTATCTGCCAGTTCTGCAGGGTTTCCCAGCTCAGCTCACAATTGTGCATGAAAGTTATAAAAAGAATAAATGTTCCGAACATAAAACTTGTTGTGGTATACACATAAAATAAATCTAATTACAAACATTATTCTTAAATCTGCAATGAAATATAATCTAACTTCTAAGTTACAATATTGAAAATAGCTGGCCAGCTAACAAAAGAAATACATACTAATTTAGTATTATAAGGAACATTGTTGTATGATATATTTACGATGAGAGATACCAGTACAAAGTTGACCACTCTGGAAATGCGTTGATCCTGACTGCGAAGTGAGTTCCCTGCAGGCTAGCAGACAGCGAAGAGTAGACAGGAAAATTTGGCCTCCGCGTTGAACACAGCATCTGTTCTAGGCTCTTGGGAAGTTGTGTTGATGCATGAACTTCCTGTTGTTGGAAGAGAAGAGGTCTCCGGAAAGGGCTGATAACGTAGCCAAGATGGCGGTAAGCCGACAGAGGGCGACCACAAGGAGAAAAACGCAAAAGAGACGTCTGGAAGGAAAAACGCAAAGATACGAAGGGACTTATCTGCCGGAGCTTATATAGGGCCTAGGGATTAGGCGCTGGTAAAGCGTGGCAATGCGCGAAAACTTCGGAAAACCCAAAATACAAAATCTTTAAAATGAAGAAAAATAATATTTATAAGCACGGCAAAAATAAAAACTGGTGAATAGAGGTAGTTTTAGAGGTAATTGAACATAACTAAATAGTTAAAAGTGCTTAAAACGAGAAAAAAAATATATGGAGGAAAAATCTTAGCGACTGCTCTGGGCTATGCGCACGAAAGGGTAACCTGTCGGGAGGATAATAAAGAGTGAAAAATGCTTAAATATTACCAAATGAAGCGATTTATAGTGAAAAAAACCTGGAAACATGGTCTGGGTAGTGTGAACAGATGACACAAGTGTTATTATAAGAAAAACATTACGGGAAAAGAAAATAGCAAACCACGTTGTAAGTACATGATAAAACTTGGTAAATTAGAATGTTTAGGAAGTTTAATCATTTAGAAATGAATAATTAACTAAAAGTTAGCGTGTTTAAATTTCAAAAGTAAAACCATAATCTTCTAGAAAAGAAACAAACATAAAACCAAATTTTTATAATAGAAAAATTCTTTAAGTTTTCATAAAAACTTAACACTCCCACCCCCCATAGGGGGAGAGTACAGGGTTGGAGAGGTGAGTGCCAAGGAACGGAAAGAATGCAAGGCAGGCACACACTCCCCTGGCTCAGGTCTTAATAAAAGCGAAGGAAAGAAACTAGTGACGACGAAGGAAGTCATAAAGGATAATTTAGCTCTTGCTTTTGTTGAAAGAAAAACGATTTAGTACAGGAACTGCAACTCAAGGAACTGCACACCGACTGCTTTTGAAACAGCTTGTTGTCTGGGATTGCTCACCGTGGTTGTACGGAGAAGGCTCACCCAAGTGAACTTGCAATCTAGGGCCACAGCAACAAGTCCTCCTCCTGATAGTAGCTCACTGAACTGCTCACCTTCATTTTAACAAGAAAGGGCTTTCTGGACTGATCCTGATTGGGCCTCTGTTGTGTTCAGCAACAAGTCCAGGTTTAACCTATACATGTTACTCTACCTGTACACTAAGCAACACTGGGAAAGAGTGTGGAAAAGAAGGGGATTGTTGTTGTCTTGGCAGTCATATGTTGTTGTTGGTGGCTCGTCGCAGGTTTCCAGCGTGTCTTCTGGTGAGTAGTCATGATTACTAGAGTGATGTTCGATCAGAAGGCGACGACAGCTTGCATAACAGGATTCAAGGAAGAGGGATAGCGTCTTGAGGGTAGCTATGACGTCATAGCCGTAAGCCTCAGCAGTAGCTAGACCTGTCACCGACAAAATGGGAATTTCACCTCGGAGGTACCTGTGGTGTCACGGGCACTGGCCACGACCGCAGGGTGGTAGAGGAGTGTAGGAGGAAAGTGCCTCGGGGGTAAGAGTGAAGTATGAAGTTCAGTTCAATCACGGAAAATAAGATGTCAGTTATAGGCTTCCTACAATATTTAATTTCTATATAACGATAATCTTTAAATGTCAAAAAATAAAAATTAAAAATAAAACATTTTTTATATTTAGTTGAAAAATATTATAAAGCTGTGTTGGGTTTCTATAGTACTTAAAGTATTGAATACTTGCTTTCAACTTGGAATCAATGTTTTGTCCAGGCTTGTTAATTTAATACAAATATAAAAATAAATAAATAAATAAATATATATATATATATATATATATATATATATATAAATATATATATATTTTTTGGGTCAAAAGTTCAATAATTTTACCATATAGCAACATTGATGGTAAAAAGTGCAAAAACTAGTTATTGACTCCACAGTTATTGATACCCCCTGTCCCCTTACCTTTATTATTTTTTTTTAAAGTTAAAATAGATCATTATAAAGAAATAACATCACATACAAATATTAACTTTAATGTAATTTAAAAAACAATAAAATATTCAACCTCTTTATTTTACAATATGAGTATAAATGAAACTATTTTAAATAACACAAAAAAAAATAGATTAAAAATTCCGGTAGGTATATGTTACGTAAAATAAAATAATTAATTTACATTTCATCATCTTCATTCATATCTTCATCTTCATTTATCATATGTATCAGACTCCACGATGTAACTCGCAGGACAAACAAATTCATCCGACTCGTCACTTTCAGGGAAATGTTCATATCCTTTTAAACATTTTTTGTGGAAGACCTTATTGCATAATCCTTATTATAGGCTGAAAATCCTTTCAGGATGAAGTAATACTTCCAAGCATTTCAAAATTAATCCTCTTCTTCCAATATGTGTTGGATGTTCTTGAAACACTTTCTAACATCGGCTTCAGAAACACAATTGCTGGCCCTAGTAACATCTTCGGAAGTCCTCTCTGCTACATAGGGGTGAGATTTTGTAAGAAAGCCTTATACCAGCCATCACCAGGACAATTAAAGGGAGTGGTCATTTTTTTTAATTCAATGAATTCTTTTACTGATTGTAAGATGTCGTTTTTCCTCCTCGGGAATCCCTTTTTCGCACAATTTTCTATCCAAGCAGGTAGAGTAAATTCGTCTTCATCTGAAAGAATCGGCCGTGGTCCAAACGATGATTTTACAAATTTATTGAGGAACCCCAAATCTTTAGATGCTGATTTAATGGAAAAGACATCCTTTATGGCCTTTAAGGCATCCTTCTAATCCTTCTGGCTATAACTGGGCTTTTTAGACATACTAGCACCTGTTCTCACACAAAAAAAAATTTTTTAATTGTAGGAACTGTCAGTGTCAATAACTAGTCATTGAATCCAAAAACTAGTAATTGACACCCCATGTCAGTAACTAGTTACTCTAGAATTGAAGTTAAAAAAATATTACAGATCTATCTGGAAGATTAAACTATCAAAATTAAAACAGAGTCATCAATATTTTAAAAAAAAAAATCAAAATTTAGTTATTGACATGGGGTGTCAATAATAAAAAACATTGGAAAAAAATGACCAGTTATTTTCACCCCTGAATAATAATATTTAAATTGATTATTTTAATTTAAAATCAATCCACACTTCAATTATAGATTAGCAAATAAAATAAACTACTTATCTTTATTGCGAAAAATGTCAGATGAAAATAGGAACAAAACTATTAGTCCGGGAGCTGAGGACCAAAAAGGTGCCTGATGTGAAGAAAATTTTTGATCATATAGGCTGAAAGTACTCATTTCATAGACAACAAATGTGAAGGTCTGCCACCTCAGATCAGTTGCCATCAAATTTTATAGACGAATAAATTCGACATTTTCGAACTTTTTTCAATTTTTCGCTAATAACTCGAAAACGATTTATCGCAGAGGAAATTGTGTCCTTCCTAAAATAAAATGGCATTAAATTTCGCGTCGACTGAGGTCCTCACAGTTCAAATCGGTTAAGTCTTTTCGCCAAGGTTAAGTGAATGTAGCCACTTTAGCGGAAAAATAAATTACGCTCATGTTACAAAGCCTGCAATTTAAAGATGGTTACTCCAAATAAAAAATATTAAAGTAAAGAGAAAGCAATAATTTGTGATCTGTATTTGGCGGTTTATATGCAAGAAACTGAAAAAATATAATAATACGTTCTGGTATAAATTACTTTGTCTCCACAGGAGTGGGCTAATTTTAAAATTAAAGAGCTCAGGTTACACAGAATTTGATATTCAACAACTATTATAATAACATATAAGTCTTAGCAGGAAGTAACCACTACGAATTCTTTCACGTTTGTATTTGTATTTCCACGCAGGGTTTAGCTAATGTTGTGTGGATGGAGCTTGTTTCATGCTAAATTTGATGCTCTGCAACTTTTATCTAAAATATTTTTCATTTAACTAGATGTTTTTGAGTTATAGGTGTTGGAACGCGGTTTCCACCTAAATCGAAAAAATTACAGATTTTTGATGTTCCTAACCCGGCTAAACCACGAAACCGATTAAAACTTCAAAGATATCATTCTATTTGCAATAGTTTAGCCTCTTATAGTAAGCAGAAAGCAATACTTTGTGATCTGTATTTGCCGAATTATATGCGAAAAACTGAAAACAAATCCCAAAAATTTTACGAATTTTAGACCACAAGGCGCTAAATACGTTCACGTTTTAATTACTTTGTCTCTACAGGAGTCGGCTAGTTTTAAAATTAATGAGCTCGTTTTACACAGAATTTGATATTCTACAACTATTGTAAGTAATATTTTTTATTTGGAGTAACCCTCTTTGAATTGTAGGTTTTTTATTTCTTTTATTTTTATTTTTATTTTTTTTATAATGTCCGCTTTATGCCAAGAGGGCTAATCAGGTAACCAACCTCTTCTAATCCATGGCAAGCCGCTGAGTCTGTTCAGTGAGGCCGTCACCGAACAGAATCGAGCGGGCTTGGGCCGGATTCGAACCCCCACCGCTAGCGTGGGAGTTGGAGACGCTATCCCCTTGGCCGCGGCCCAAAACTGCATGCTTTGTAACATGAGTGTAATTCATTTTTCCGCTAAAGTGGCTAAATTCACAATTGGTTTTGGCGAAAAGACTTAACCGATTTGAACTGTGAGGACCTCAGTCTACGCAAAATTTAATGCCCTTTTATTTTAGAAAGGACACAATTTCCTCTGCGATAAATCGTTTTCGAGTTATTGGCGAAAAATTGGAAAATGTCGAATTTGTTCGTCTATAAAATTTGATGGCAACCGATCTGAGGTGGCAGACGTTCACATTTGTTGTCTATGAAATGAGCACTTTCAGCCTATATGATCAAAAATTTTCTTCAAATCAGGCACCTTTTTGGCCCTCAGCTCCAGGACTATATTGGATGAGAATCCTTATGGATATCAGAAGGTTGTAGCCACTAACAGGCTATCTACTGAATTCTTGGATGTATTAATTGTGAATTATTCCCTGTGGTTAGTTTGCTAAACACTTACCTCATAGATGACTGAGAGAACCCTTCAAACATTAGATTCATGTATATCTTGAAATAAAATTAGTACTTCTTTACTTATATCTTTATGTTAAAGTTTGGAGTGTCAACAACTGTACTGTCTATAACTGTCTGGTTTACCCTGTCCTCAATTTGTTTAGAGATCCCAAACTTCTAACCTGTACATCCCTTTCTACCAGAGTCGGGCAAATTGTACCCGCGGATAAAGATACTGTATACTGTTACTGTGAAACGTACTTATGACAGCAGATATAGATAGTATCTGCATCCGACCAAGATTTTCCTACAGATACAAGTGGTACCCATATCCGTCAGCTACGGATACAAGTATTACTCCTATCCGTCAGCACGGATACCCGAGTATCCATGAGTACTTTATGTATTTAGTTACATTTCGGATACTTCTACTTCTGGGGCTAGGAATATTTAAAATTTTATTATTATTCAGCCGTCAAAATTTTATATTTTCGAAATAAGGATCCATTATTATTTCTATAATCGTAAATTTTAAAAATCATCATAATTTTAAAATTGAAATTATTTAAAATTAAAATTCCCAAAGGAAATTTAATTTTTTTTTTGTACTTCTTTACACTAAAGAAGCATAATTACGTTTATGATAGCTTAAATTTTAAAAAATATTAACAATTTTAAACTTTTAAATATTGTGGGGGGAGGGTCCACCTAACAAGAAAATTTTAACTTCTCAAATTAATTCGAAAATACTGTATATTTTTGTAAATATACACTAAGTGGGGGTTTATACTGTTATGGATTTTGTGAATAGTATCAATTTTAAAATTCGAAGGTGCGAGGGGGGAGATTTCATCATATAACATTTTTTTAACTTTTCGAATTTCTTCGAGAAGAGCCTTTAAGGTAACGGAGGAGCAGATTTTGAAAATAATTACAATTTTAAAATTTGATCGGGGGTTACTACGAATTTTTTTTTTAACTTCTGATTAATTCGTTATGAGGGTCTACATTGGTTGCACATAAATTTTATTATAATATGTTGTTGGCATATAATAAATTTTTACATAATCAAAAAATAAAGAAACACACAATAACGATAGATATGAATTAAAACATTCCTATCTAAAATGGATACGTTATAAATAAAATACATTATAAATAAAAAGAATCAGGAACAGTTTATTTGAGATAATAAAATGCAATTCACAAACTATTTCAATTTTTTTTAAAATAAATTAAATTACATGAAAGAAGAATTATACCATCTTACATTTTAATAATTTATTCTTCGGTATTTAAGAAATTGAAATTCGTTATTACAACAACCCGTTCTTCAAACTTTTTTTTTTATCTTATAAACGATAAGATTTAGGAATATTTGTCATTGTCGCATAGGAAATACGCATAAGCTGGTAACAACAAGAAGTAACAAAATAATGGAAACCAAATCAAACTGATGGTATCTTTACGTGACATGGATACTTAACAAATCTTTTAATTTTAATTACAATTTTACTATGAAAGATAGTAAAATTTTATATGAATATTTCAATAAGAAGGTGGTTAGCATGATAAAAAAAAAAAAAAAAAAAAAAAACAACTGATATTTTCCTTTTTGAGTCCAGAGTAATGCAGAGACTGAGGGGAAAATTATAAGGTGAGAGGTGGGAGAGATTAGTTTGCCGACTTCAAAAGGTTTATTACGGGGAAACCCAATGCTTTTGAAGTGAAACGGTACACAAACAACTAAGTGTAAAATAAATATAAATAAGGAATTGTAAAACTAACAATAGAGATGGTACAGTATACGTATATCTGGACTCAATAATTAGATAAAAGTGAGAGTACACACAAGGTAACATAAAAAATAAAAAAATATATAGAAAAGAAGTGATATAATAATTAATTAAACATGATTATCCTTCTTTATTGTAAAGAAATAGAATAAAATTTAATTTTCGCATTGGAATATTCCTATCGTGTTTTAAAATTATTACTTTTTTCAAAAATGACGCTTTGTACAATGGATTCTTATTTCGAAACGATAAAATTTTGACGGCTTAATACTAATAAAAGTGTTATAAGTTTAATGGTAGATCTTATGAATAGAATTATAAACATTCCCAGACGCAGAATTAGAAGTATCCCTAAAAATGTAACTGAATACCGAAAGTACTCACAGCTACATGGGTAACCGTCCTGACAGATAGGAGTACTACTTGTTTCTGTAGAAAAATATTGGAGGGATTCGAGTTCAAAAGTATCTGTAACTTGTATTCGCCAGTCCTTTTTTACTCAGATAGCGCCCAACTCTGCTTTCTACCGAACTGCCTCCTTTAAAAAATCCTTTATCATCCGTGCTGCCACCTTCTGGAATTCCTTACCAGTCTCCATCTGTAAAACATCATCCCTCACTTTCTTTAAAATTCAATTATTTTTCCACCTCCTTAATCATCAATCTTCCATAAATATGTAAATAGTGAAACCAACATTGAGTATATATTTATTTGATTTTTATTATAATTTTTCAAGCTCAAAAGTTTAGAAGCTAATACAATTTTTGTATATATTATACAAGCGTTTTTTATTTTGTTTCCTGAGGTTTCCTTATATATTTTTTTTATTTTAATCTTTTTACCCATCTTAGCTTTTTAACTCTAGCCAGACAAATGGCTCTGGATCTGACCATGTTTTATTATTCTTAGAGGACTAGATGTCCCAGAATAAAAGTTTCTTTCTTTATAATATAACCCTAGAAATGTAACATGAATCTCTGCCACCTTAAAAAGTAAGGTGGATCGGTCACCCCACAAGTTTTACTAACAAAAAAAGATAGGAAAAAGCAGTATATATTAAATTTGAATGTTGAGTCAGTGGACACAAAGTGTGTCCACACGCTGTATTAAGAAAAGACCCAGGGGAAATATCGTTCTAAGGTTAATGATATAATAAATAAATATTTATTTTCTTGTATTATTGATTGACATATATATAAATGTGAGAAGTTCTATAAAAACTTCAATTTAACCAAAATAATACAAAAGTTTATTAACAAAAACTATATAAATGAAATAAAAATAACTGACTTTGATTTAAACAAAATTATATAAATCAACCTTCTTAATCAAGAAAAAACCTTTACACCTTTAAATATCCACCGTTTTTCAAAATGTGTCACAGACACAACTGCTACACTGTAACCTTTTTTATTAATTTCTAATTGATCACCTGTGCAATGTGTTATCAAATTACACCAATCTATATTTATTATATTTCCATCTAATATACCCCACATATATACTAATTTAATCATTTCTTCTGGGTAACCACTTTATTTAATTTAATTTTATATTAATTTTAAATATTTTTATTTTTGAAGAGAAAAGAATGGTCTCGGATGGAAGCCAAACCCGGGTCTCCTGCGTGACATGGGCTGTACACTATCCACTGTGCCACCGAGCTCGCTTCCTATACAGTGGATATCGTTTATAATGACATCGGTTATAACGGCGTACCGCTTATAGCGACGGAAATCTTAAGTCCCAGGTCCCTACGGTCATATTTTAATGAATTTTTACCCGACTATTACGACCACGGCTATTGCGACTGATCGGCTTAAGCGACCCATTTTCAGTCCCCCGGTAAAAAAAAAAAAAAGATCGGTTATAACGTCCGGCTACCGGAAAGAAGTCTTCTATCCGGCTTGCGGGATATTTCTTCCTGAGACAGGAAGACAAATCTATCACCTTTTCTAGGAAACTCCCTCCCCCGATTGTTTGTGTTTTTATTCCTTCAAACAAATTCGAATCAGTTGCGGCCTACTTCTCGAATAAAAAACTTGAGCGTGGTGATATCTGTTTGTTAGTTGCGGTTTTGTTCTCCATACACTTGTGCGTGCTGATATCATGTCGAAGAGAAGGGCATTTTTGTTAGAAGAAAAATTGCACATTTACTATCGGCTGGAAAATGGGGAGTCGAACAGAAGTCTTTCGGAAGAACTGAATGTAAGTCATTCAACTATTTCAACAATATGGAAAATAGGGGCAGTATTCGTGGACTAGTTGAACGCGGTGAATCGTTCAAGACAAAAAATAGCTTTTTCCGCATAAAACGTTCCAGTTATTTTTTGACCCAACATCCCTAACACAAAGGTCATTATTTGTAAGAAGGCTATCATTACAATCAGCTGTTAAAAATGGACTAGATCTGATATAACGACCGGCGTCACTATAAGCGATATGTCGGATGTAACGACGATCGCCTATAACGACAAAGTTTTAACGGTCCCTTCAATGTCGTTATAAATGATTTCCACTGTATTTTTATTTTTGAACAGACATAAAAATGTTTTCTATTTAAAAATAAAAATATTTAAAATTAATATAAAATTAAATGAAGTGCTTACCTATAAGGAATGATTAAGTTAATATAAAAGTATTTAAAATTGACAATGTCAAGGGATCCTGTCAATTAGACAAAAACTTCTCCATCCCCATAAAAATTTGCAAAACATGTGAGACTGGGGGAGAGGGATCAGTGAAGAGGAGAGATTGGCTAGGTTTGGAAGCAAGCTCGGTGGCGCAGTGGATAGCATGCCGCGCATGTCATGCAAGAGACCTGGATTCAAGTCTCAGCCGAGACCAATCTTTTCTCTTAAAAAAATAAAAATATGTAAATTTAAATTTATGTATATTGATATAATTGACAGCTCCTTTATTTGCGAAACACTGGGAAAATTTATCCCATATTTCAAAACCTTGCATGCCTCTGATTTTCTGAAATAACTCCTGACCTGCTAAGGTTCTTAAAACTGGTTGTTCCTCATTTCAATAGCAAAGTGCCCATCTTTAGGGACTGGTTGCTGCGGCCAGTAGCAGTAGAATCGTGGCCGCTGGTTGCTGTCTCTGTCCCTCCTTGCCAAATCACACCTTAAAAGAAAATATTGAGTGGGATAAAGATATTTCAGAAATATTTAAAAAATTAAGTTTTCTTCCTTAATAACAATAAACTGATCTGTTCATGGTTGACCATTGAACATTCAAGCTTAGGACTGGGTTGCAGTCAAAGTTAGCCACAGTAGATAAATAATAAATTATTTATTTATAGTATTTCCAAGTCTAATTTAAACATTTCTAAAACAAATTGAGATAATTCTAAATCAAATTTAGAACTTCCCAAACTAAACAGGGATTTTTTTTTGACCGAAATTAGAATTTTCCATTTCAAATTAATATTTTTCCAAAGCAATTTAAGAATTTTTAATGCACCATATTATTCATAGTAGGTATAACTTCTATCAAATTTAATAATAAAACTAAAATAACTTATAAAAATTCTTAAACTGATTTGGAATAGAAAATTCTTAAACTGATTTGGAATGGAAAATTCTTAATTTGCTTTGGAAAATTCAAAATTATACTTACCAATGTTATATAAGTTATTTATTATAATAATAATAATGAAGGCTTAAGGAACCCGAAGTTTCGATGCCGACACCACAACTTGCTCCCTACACACCTCCATCCACCACCACCGTCCAGACCCAACTTCGACAGAATGCCTTCACACAATCCTCTCACCTTTGTCTCCCCTTCAGACTTTTCCCAGTCGGCCTTGTGCCTATTAAACTGTTAGGGATTCGTTCACCACTGCTATAACCTCTATTATATGTACCAGATACAGTTTACTCAGTTCGGCATGGTGTAAATGTCTAAATTCTTTGGTTGATTCGTCTCTCAGCCTTTGCTCATCCCTCAATGTTACTTGCCTTGTTTCACATCCGTAAAGGACCTTAGGAATAATAAGATTTTTGTAAATCCTAACTTTTAAATTTCTGTATTTTAAGAAGGCTTTTAATCAAGCCTCGATTTCCTCATTGATTTAGTTTTTCCTGGTTACCATCACCCTTAAATATCTAAATTTCTACGTGTTCAAATGTAGTACCCTCTAGATCAATATCAGCAAAATCATCACCACTTCCACAGTTAACCATATATTTTGTCTGATCCATATTTATTTCTAACCAAAGTTCTTAACCTATTGTCCCAACGTTTTTGTATTTAGTTCTATAGTTTCCCCATCCTCACCAAGCAAAACCAAATCATTGGATGTATTTCTTTCCTGATTCAAACCTTTACCAGTACGTCTCACCTCCTTAATGGCATATTCCAGGGCTAAATTAAATAAAACAGGTGATTGAGAATCTCCTTGTTTTAAAGCAGAGTGAATCTATCAGAGAAATGATTACAGATTCTAACTTTATTGAGCATTTCGGTCATACACATTTTTACTAAGTTTACCGACTTGGTATTCACTGCTCGACGAGAATATTACACAACTTTTTGTGGTCAATCAAATCATATGCCTTTTTGAAATCGATAAAAAGCTGATGTACTGTTCTGTTTTTTCTCTAATATTTGACAGAGAGGGAATAAATGGTTCGCAGTTAAACGGTTCAGTCTAAAACCACATTGATAGTCTCCAATAATTTCCTTGATGTATTCAGTGATTCATCTAGTCAGGATTAACTTAAATATTTTATAACAAACTGGGAGGAGTTAGATTCCGTGATAGTTATTAAAATCCGTTTTTGATCCCTTTCTGTGAATTGGAAAAAGAATAGATTCTTTCCAAGCTTAGGGTATCTTTTCCATACTTAAAATATTATTGAAATAATCCTTGAATCTACTTAATATGTCTACTGCATCAGCCAAGACATTGTTATTTTCATCCTTAATTCCAGTTGTAACCGTCCCTGATATTTTATGGATTCTGTTATATGCCTTCGTACATGGCCAATGTTATTCTTGATTATGTTGCTTTCAATTTCTATAATTTTATTTTTGAGATACTCTCTTTTTTTAAATTTGAGCAATTTGGTAGTTTTATAGCACATTACTTTCCTTAATGCTCGAAAGTTAGCAAGATCAGTTTGGTTAGGATTATTTAACACTTTAAGTTTAGCAGCTTTTCTTTTTTTGCACATTTTAACACAATCTTCATCGAACCATGGTTTGTTCCTTTTATTTTCCTTTTTCCCAAGACACATGTTATCGACCTCTTCAATATTATTTCTGATACCTTCTCATAACTTCTTAATGTCTTTGTTATCCTCTTCAGAATATTATAAAGCCTCAAGCCTATTTTTGACTTCTAGTTCGAATTGTTTTCTAATTGTCAGAATTTTAGTTTCTCCAGATTAAAATTATCACAATAGAAACCTATCTCATTTTTATTTTTTATTTTAAGTCTTTGACGAATTTTCGAGATTACTAGTTCATGATCCCACATTCGGCTCCACACAAGATCTAATATTAATGATGCTATTTTGCCACCTATGTTGAATCAAGATGTGATTGCTTTAATTTAGGGTTTGCGAATCTGGTGACGTTGAAGTATATTTATGTTTAAACGTAGTACATTTTATTATTAGGTTTTTTGAGGTGGCATAATTTATTAGTTGTATTCCTTTATCATTGCTATATTCATGTAAACATTCGTTACCAATAGTAGGATAATATATTTGTTTCCTCCCTACCTTTGCGTTTGCGTCTCCCAGCATTAGCCAAAGTAGTTAATATAAACCTCTAAGGTCAGTGATACCCAATTTAAGAAATGCAGGTCCGTTTTCTATCACTACTGCTAAGAAGTTCTCAAGATTAGGAAGGTTACCCTTAAGTATAGGCTTAAAATTTAAAACCCTCGTCAGGAAGAAAGTAACTTATATCCGCTTACTATCTTTTATTATTAGTGATTTTCATGCTTGATTATATCCTGACTCCAATATTGAGATCATGGAAATATTTTGTAAGGCTGGCTCCTTTAAGGCTGATTTTAAATGGTGACTTTTTGTAATATTATCTAAATCATTTCTATCATGAACTAAGGAATTAAAGGTTTCTTTAAATTCCTGCCAGCTACCTATGTCTCCAGAAAATGGTGGTATGTTAATAGCAAGTAACCGGGAATGGGAATAAACATCCGCAACACTATTTGCCATTGACAGTTCCTTAAATGTTTGATCTGTATCACTGGAAGTGGTAATTTTGAGAGATAACGCTTGTTAGTAAGAAGTCCGAACTTCATTATTTAATTCTTTCAGTGTTTCCCTCGAAGAATTTAATTTTTTCACAATAGAGTTAGCCTCTGAAAAAATTTGCACTGAAAATAAAGAATTGCAACGGATCAGGGGTATAGAGGGATCAGTAGATAGCCTCGACCCTATCGAGGTGGTCGCCATAATATCACTGGCTAAATCATCTGGTTGCTCCTTTAAATTATCTTCACTTCAAGATCCTCTGCTAATGCTATACTTGTTCTTAGAGTAATGTTACAATTACAAATTATTTTTCTCTAGACTATCACTATTACGAAAGACTTTCTAATTGAATATCAAACATACTGACATGATAAGAGAAATTGGTAGCCAGTTTATCCTGGATATGATGGTTCCAATAAAACAGGGTGTTTATATAAATAATATTCGAAAAATAAAAATAAAACATGATAGAACAATGTGTTGTATCTATTTTCATTATTAAAAATATCACTGTTATTAAAAGTAATTTTTATGATAGCTTAATTATTAGTTACTTATCTTACTTAAATTAGTAATCTAATTTTTTTTAAACTGATTATAAATGGCATAAGTGTTTAATTATAGTTTTATTATCTGCTCTCTTAGTTTGAAGAGTCAGAAAAGCGAATAGTTCCAGAGGTGTCGGACATCCCTTCACCAGATTTGGATGGCAAGGTTAAAAATTATTTTGGCTGTGCAGCTTCTTGTGCTTCAGGTGCGTTTGCTTCCTTGAGTGAGCATGTTATTGGACAAGGGAAAATTAATTGACATAAGTTTGTCTCTTTGACTAATAAATACTTTTGCAATGGCAGCCGTATGGCCTTTAATGGTTTTAATGTACATTGTTATATAATACCATTCATTAAATAAAACAAGCTTTGTACTTACGTTGCATTGCTATACTTGTTTTTAAAATAGCCATCATATAGTAAAGTCAAAAACCTGTTGTATTAAATATAGATGAATGTCAATATGTCCATGTATTGATCTGTTTTTATTGAAAGGTCAAAATTTGAAATTGCATTAATAATAGCTTATAATTAAATAAAACATACTCATGGCTTCTATATACTTTTTTAATATGCAAGTTCTTTGATTCCCTCCTCAAAGGAACTTGGAATTAAAGGCTTCAGCTAATTCAGCTAAAGGTTGCCTAGACTTCAGATTTCTCTTACAAAAATGTTTCTTGATTTATCAAAACTTTTAGAAATGAATTGATCGACAAGGTATATTCTCTAGAGACCATTATGGATAAGATGATAGACCAGGACATCATTCCTGCTGACCATTTTAATTAAATAGTCATGTTCATTTAAGAGGGCATATATAACAGAGATTTGAGGAGGCGATTACACGATTACTTTTTACACTTTTTTTTTTACATGATTACACTTTATGAAGTTGTTGCCATCCCTGAAATACACTGGCAGTCATAAAAACCGGCGCACCTTGAATTTTGTCATTATTTCTTTTCTGACTAAAGAAAAGTTGCAGTAAAAAAAAAAAAATTGTTTTTACCTAAATATATTGTGACTGGATTGATAGGAAGTGATTGTATAGGCAGGATCTGAAGGTAGGGAGGGTGTTGGAACGACAAATAAAAGGGGGAATAGAATTCCATACAGATGAGGACCTGAATATGAAAGATCTTTCGAATGCTGACGTTCGGTGGGCCGGTATACATATATCTGAAGGCCTGGACTGGGTATTGCGGGAATGAATTGAGGATTTGGGCTGAATGAGTTCGAGCGTATATGAAGGAAGGCGAGATCGAATAACTTGGTAAAGAAATGATGCCAGGAGGTATTTGCGACGGTTGGATGGGTAAAGCCACTTTAACTTTTCGTAAAAAGGTGAGATGGAGACGTCTCTTGGGATCCCAAAGATGAATCGTACAAAACAAGTAATCAGACGTTTTATTTTTGCTTCGAGATCCCCGGAGATACCCCCATATACCGTACAGCAATAGTCAAAGTGGGGAAATATCAGGGAAGTGACGAGAAGTCTACGGGTTTCAAGTGGAAGAAGGTTACGGAGATGATTCAATTGCTTTAAGGTAGAAAAGGTATGACGGGAGATTTTAGAGATGTGGTTTTTCCAAGAAATGGTTTGGTCGAAGGTTACACAGAGGTTTTTAACAGTAGGATAGAATTTGATAGGATCATTATTTAGGAGCAGGGTAGGGATATTAGGGATGGTGTTAAGGAGGTGAGTGGAGCCTATTAAAATTGCTTTCGTTTTCTCAGTGTTTAGCTTCAGCTTGTTAGTCTCTGCCCAGAGGCTGATTCGGTTTAGATCGTCCTGAAGCTTTTTAGTCGCTGACAGTAACTCGGGGGGTGGGAAGGACAGGTATATTTGGAAATCGTCTGCATAGATGTGATATTGGGAGCGCTGAATCAGGGACAACTGTGACCGATCTGAGAGAAAAGATTTGAATCATTGTAAGGCACTGCTAGATAAATGAAGGTTTTGTAGTTTGGTAAGAAGGAAGTTATGGTCAACTGTGTCGGAAGCTTTTGAGAAATCAAGGAGGATGAGAACAGTTACTTTTCGGTGTTCAATGGAGCTGTAGAGGTCATTAGTAATTTTTAGGAGAGCGGATTGTGTTGAGTAGCCACATCGGAAGCCCGATTGTAGGGGGTTAATGAGGGAATGTTCTTCTAGGAAGCTGGAGAGTTGACTTTGAACAAGGCGTTCTAACGGTTTTGAGAGGTTGGAAAGAGGGTAAATTGGTCGGAAGTCTTTCATTGAGGAGGGATTTGAAGTTTTATTGAAAGGTCGGACGAGAGCGGTCTTCCAGGAAGAGGGGAATGTCGAGTTTTGTAAAGAGTAGTTATAAATATGATAAAGAACGGGAATAAGGGCAGGGAGACATGACTTTATTAACTTTACAGGGATATCATCAGGACCATAGTCTTTGGTGTGGGATTTTAGGATTGCTGTAAGTAGATCGTTGTAAGTAATGTGGGAAAAAAAGAAGTTCTCTGAGTTAAAGGTGTGGCTTCTCATCTCGGTAACTTGAGGAGAATGAAACGGAAAGGATGAGAAATGTTTATTGAGATCGTCTGGTGTAAATTGAAGGGAACTAGGGTTGTTGGAACCAGGTAGGGATAATGGACTGAGTATTTTCTATTTGCTTTTAGGATCATGGGCATTGGAGAGAGCATTGTGAAAGTGGCAGGATTTAGCATGTCGGACTTTGGATTGGGTCAGGTTTCTGAGTTTTTGAAAGACGCATAGTCGACTGCCAAAAGAGTTCGCCGAAATTTGCGTCTTGCAGCTTCCCTTCTTTTTATCAAATCCTTTATTTCAGTTGTCAGCCAAGGTGCAGCGGGGCGAAGTAGGGTTCGGGTTTTTAAAGGAAAGTGGGTGTCTAAAATGGTTTTTAAGGCTGAGGTGAAAAAAGCAACCTTTAAGCCTTAGGAGCAAACAGAGTGGTGGGCATGCCTTTGGAGATCTGGATAAGGTCGTGTGATGAGAGAAAAGGAACTGGGGATTGCGAAGAAGTGGTGATTTTGATGGGAGAATCGGTAATACAGAGGTCCAGCCATGTTCGGAATATTGCGTGTGATGTGTTGGAGAATAAGGAACTAGATAAAGGTTGAGGGAATACAGTAGGTCAGTTAGATAGGATTTTTCAGTGGATTCTGCTAACATGTTTACGTTGAAATCACCTGTGATAATGACATTGGAATATTGGGAGACCAAATTGACGAGGGAGGATTCGAAGAGGTTGTCAAATGGGACGTGAGGAGGTCTGTAGACCACAGTGAATAATAAGGGAGAAGTAATGGATGAGATTTCGGCGAACAAGGCTTAAATGGCGAAGGAAAAATTTCCCAGGCCAAACTTTTCTCGTCCAATAAAAATGTTTTCCTATAAAATAGCTTAGATTTGGTTTTTATTAAGCAATTTAGGCCAAAATTGTTTGGAGCCCACAGTAAGCATTCTGTATCAAATGGCAATGGCCTGAGGATTGTGGAAAGATTTGTGGATGGTAGCACACGTTTCTGCAAGAAATCCATAGGGAAACATGGTTATCCACTGATGGGAAAAGTAAAAATCAAATTGAACACGTACTTATAGATGCTAGGCATTATTTGGATGTGAGAAATGTTAAAAGCTATAGAGGAGGGGCCGTAGACTCAGACCACTTTTTAGTAAAAATTCCATATCACATGAGATTGGCAAAAAGAGGGGAGGGTAGAAAAAGGAAAGCAAAAGAGACATTTACCACCAGCATGTTAAAAGCTACGTTATACTAAAGAAGTATGTAAAAACTTCATTGTGAAAAATAATACATGCAAAGAAGACATACAAAAAGATTGGAAAAGAATAAAAACGTCACTGATAAGCACAGCTGGAGAAGTTCTTAGTGAAAAACATTGAATACACAGAAATTAATGGTTTGAAGAAGAGTCTGAAGTTGCTCTGAAGGAGAGGAATGAAGCAAGGATGGTTGTTCTAAATAGGGATACACAGCTAAATATGGAAAGATATGTAGCCTAACGAAGAATAGCCAAAACTTTGTGTAGGGAGAAAAAGAGGAACATTGAAAATACACAACTGGAATCATTACAGGCAGAGTATGAGAAAAAACATACAAGGAAGTTCTATAAAGATTACCCATATATAGAATTCCAGAAGGGCTTTTAACCAAGATTTTATGGCTGCAATGATAAGGAATGAAACTTACTGGTTGAAACTGTTTAAGTCATTGATACATAGTGCATCTATTTTGACAAACCATTGAAAGTCAGTAGAAATGTGAGAGGATATGATAGATAGGTAGATAGCTTCAGAGTGGAAAAGGTTCACCTTGCATCGTTCTGATGAATATGATGTGGACCCACTGGATTTTGAAGAATTTCTGGAAGTGACAGTCATTGGTCTGTGGTGACATACACAGGCATTGTAAAGCACCGGGATTTGGTAATAGAGATGCTAAAAACTCAAGCAAGGTGAAGAAATGTTACTTAAAGAGCTGTACAGTATAGTCTTAAAGGTATGGCTACAAAAAGAAATGCCTGTCCTATCCATAAGAAAGGGGATAAAACAAAAGGTGATAATTACAGAGGAGTATCTCTTCTAGGAACATCATATAAACTATTTTTTATACTCCTTATTCAAAAAATCGTCGGAAAAGTATCTGAGAGATTATAAGTACAGCTTCAGAGACCTGCCCCTCCCTCCATATCACTCCACTACTCAAAAAATAACCACAATTTTGTTTTCTTAAACCAAGAAATTTAAAATATTGAAAAATACAATAACAATAGAAAATAATAGAAGCTATTTATATTACAAAAAATATATAGGAAGCGGTAAATATTGAAATTGATAGAAGAAAATTAAGCCCATACTATGCAGACATAATTAATTAATTAAAAATATATATTTTTTTCAAAGGGAACGTAACCAGCATAATAGAGTAGAATAGTACACAAAATAAATACAATAAATATTTTAAAAACTGAAAAAATTGGTTTCTTCTCTCCTAATTTTTGTTGTATTAGAATCATGTAAAAGGTGAGGGAGTGGGAGACAAAACAATAAAACTTTTCCAGACTGACACAGGGCCATAGTTAGAGATTAGATAAAAGGATAGATCCTGGATAGATTGTTTGTGTGCAATATACTTTAAAGTGTATAGATGATTTATAATATTAGACTAAAAATGATATTTTCAGAGAGTTTTAATGTTAAAAAAGTAAGTGATTATGATGGTTTAATAGAAAAATGTCATGGTTTTAATATTATTTTTTAAATTCTCATAATGACATGTTATTTCTACTGGTTATTCTAATAGTAGGGCATAAACCATTGAGGTTTTAAATTAAATAATAAGATGATATTAATACGGAAAAAAATTCCTCACATTCCCAGGGTTGGAGTATGAAATAATACAATTATTTAGATTATTCTTTCATATTATTTAACAGCATTGCCAATGGCTAGGGGTTGTGGCATTAAAATAAATAAAATAATATTTAATGAGAATAATTTGTTTCTATGTAGGTAACTAAATGAAGTTTTCATAACAAATAGAGACTTACAAAATCACACACTAGGAAGTACATACTATGTTTTGCATTATAATACTGTCACAGATAAAAAAGTTATATATAAAAAACTATTAACTATTAACTTATATATAAAATTTTATGGTTCTCTGTTTATTGAGAGAATGCATAAAAAATAGCCTTTGTGTTCAAATAATTGAAGCAGTTGCTTAGGGTGAAACAAAATTTTGTGCAAGTTAATCTTTAATAATCCTGTTTTGGTTTAAAAACTTTAGTTCCACAGTAATACATAATGACTGGTATCAGTGGTGGCTGAAAGCAAAGTAAATACTGGGTTTACTGCTGCCAACCATGGTCTCTTTCATTTTTATATAATGCTTTTAATGATGATATGTTGAGAGCATTATATTTTTATCTAATTGTATGATATCATTGTGTTCTCAGCTGATTTTGATTCCCACGTAGAAACAATATTGAACGTCTTCTACTAATTGTGCTCTGCGTAATCTACTGTGAATTGGGAGAAAAGTTAGATTTGAAGAATAAGAAGAAATTAATTTTTATTCCGGGACATCATAATAATTCATGTACAGTCATTTGTGTGGTTAGTTATGAATAAAGATTAAAAAAAAAAAAAAAATGAATAGCCGAAAACAAAACAAGCAACAGAATAAAACTGGATTTTAACAATTGAATATTGAACATAGTAAGTTTTAGCTTAGCTTAAAAAATGTTGAGCTTGAAAGACAATAAAAAAATATATACACTCCAATTTGCTCCAAGTTAATGTTGATTTCAATATTTTACAAATTTAAGGAAAGAGGTGGAGAAATAATTGGGTTTTTAAGGAAGTTAATGATCAGACACAGGTAAGGGATTCCAAAAGTAAGCACCACGGATCGTAAATGATTTTGTGAAGGAAGCAATTTAGTAGGAAGGGATGTAATGGTTTAAGGTTTGAGATCTGGTATTTAGATGAATAGAGGAACAGGGTGTAAACAATTGAGGATATAAGGAGGTTTCTTGGTTCTAAAGGTTTGGAAAAGATACACACCTAGGAAGTATAGCCACTTCAATTTAGTATCGCAATAGAAGACGTAGGAGCTCATGGGGACACCAAAGATTATTCTAATGAAGCAATTCATTAGTCTCAAAATACTCAACTTTCCTGAAGAAATTTTATGATGAAATGTATGTTGTTTCATGACGGAATGATTAAATCCTTAAAGCTTTTAAGCATTATCAGTTATCGGATGCACATAAACTTAATTTAAGGTGCGATGGGGCTAACCATAACTTCTTAAAAGTCTAGATTTTACCTTCCTTGGTACTGCTGAAAAATGGAAGTTGGGGGAACATTTTGACTATCTTATGTACAGCTATATCATATTTCTTGTCGATTGCATTTATTAATAAACAAATATGGTCAGTAAATTGTAGAGATTATTCAGTACCGATGCTCACCTTATCGATGTTATCGGATGCACATAAATTTAATTTAAGGCGTGATAAGCAAATATATCTCAATATCTTGTCAGTCGCATTGATTAATTTAAAGGTAAGGTTGTGATGTTGGAAGATAGTTGACCATACACATAACGTAGTAAAATTGGTTGGAGTTGTATTCTTGAAAAATAACACACATAGGTAGGTTTTACATATTTATTAGTGTCAATGCTTTAACCCAAATTTTGGGTCCTCATGACGGCTGATGAGAAAAAAAACTGGTGTGATGTGCGCAACACACAACTTTTACTTACGAACTTAGTTAGATTAGAAATTGACTTATTTCAATAATATTTAAACACCACACTTTTCCACATTTATATGCTCATATTTGTATATCTCTATAAGTTATAATGTATCTGTGATGCAAAACTTGAAAGTTCTCAGTACTTTTTGATTTATTATTCCTTATTTCTTTTTTTAAGGGACCTAATTTCATCAACAGTCGAATTTTTTTTTTTTTACTGCTTAGTTGGTTTTTACAGCGATTTGGTTTTTGTAAATATATTGTAAAGGTGAATCGATAGGAGGTGTATTTACGACTTGTAGTAAAGTTTGCCTCTTATGCCTTTCTGGATAAAAAATTTATTAAATGAAGTGCCCCCTCTGTTTGACCAATTTAGATGAAATTTAAGCTGTCGCATCGCGGGCATAAACATACATCAAATATCCAGTTTCATCAAAATCGTTATAGCCGTTTTTGAGTAAATAAAAAAAAAACTTGAAAATTTGACAAAATTTATTAAATAAAGTACCCCCTCCGTTTGATCAATTTTGATGAAATTTTCACTGTCACATCGTGGGCATATACGTTCACCAAATACCGAATTTCACGTTTGTACAGTTTGTAGTTTTTGAGCTAGTCTGTTCACACACACACTGACTATTTGGTGGGACTTGGTTATTTCGACTCAGGGGACCCCAAAACGTGTATTTGATAACTGTTGTCCGTTGATAACTGGAAGTCGAAATTTTTCATGATCTCAATACTTTCCCTTACAATATATTTCATAGACGGTTCCCATGTCTTAATTGTTTATTTTATCTATAGGGTAACTGTACCATAAGTTGACAGTGCTCCAATAGCTGACATTTTGTACAAAAAGTGTGAATAATAAGATTTATGGTTGATTATTTTGGTTCGAAATTTGGCGGTAATTTGCCAAGTTATACTAGATAGCTGTGCTGCCATCGACATTAGTTTGATGAAAACTCAAGCTTATTTGTGAGAGGTTATAATGGCGAATTTTCTAGTGGCCTGAAAACTTGGTTTCTAAAAACCTGTTTCATTAAGGTGGAAGTCAAGTTAAATAAGCTTTTTAGTTGGTTTATTTCAATTTAATTATGTTTCAATTACTATTATGGTATTCATTAAGTTCATAAGAATCATTTGATATCCTTTTTAATATATTTAGACAATGTTTAAGGGCTTAAATGTAGGTGTCAACTATTAGAACAGAAATTAATCCATAATTTCATTAGTTGACATCGATGTTAACTACCGCCAGAATTAGCAAATTGTGTTCCATCTGGGGGTGCTTTATGGAAGTCTGTGTCTGGCTGGATGACAGGTGTCCTATTTTATGAATTTTAGCTGGTTTGCTCTATCCATGTCCCGCAGGGGCTAGTCCAAGTGCCAGACTAGTGGGGTACAATGCTCCCCCAGGATCCCGAGTTCAGTACACATAGTTCATATACAGTAATCACCTCAGGGCTACCTTCCCTGGGAAGACCCATGGTTGGGGGTATAGCCTAATCCCCAGTTGTCCCGAGGATATGGGGCCTCTTCAACTGGGCTAATCACCCGTTGGAGGGAATATTTGATTCAAAGAACATTAAGTTGCCTCGGATCAGGACAGACACAACGGTTACGACGCGGCGCTCGAAAAGACATAAGAATAGGAACATGGAACATTAAGACTTTAACTGGCAAAGAGGTCGAAATAGTGGAGGAGATGGAGTCCTACAGGGTCGACATCCTTGGAATCGGCAAAGTAAGGAAGAAAGGGCAAGGAGAATTGAGGCTTGACAAAGGCTATGTACTGCGGGCCAAGGAGGGAGTTGGCATGATAATGACGGAAAGAATGTTTGCTAATGTAGAAGACTGGGAGCCCATCTCTTCAAGAATAATTGTGGCAAACATGGAACTCTCGATAGGTAAAGTAACTGTCATACAAGTTTATGCCCCAACAGAGGATGGCGATGTTCTAGATAAAGAACAGTTTTATACAGATCTTAAGAGAGAAGTCATGAGAGGACAAAATCGGAACAGAGCTATTATTATAATGGGTGACCTAAATGCAAGGACTGAAAGAGACCATGCTGCAGCACACGGTGTTATGGGACTGCATAGAGGAGAACATACCAGGAAAAGAAACGGTCAAAGACTCATAGAGCTCTGCATTGATTATGATCTTATTGGCAACTCCATGTTTCCACATAAACCAGTACATAAGATCACATTTTCTGCAGAGGAGAGAAACGCTAATAGCATTATAGATTATTTTCTATACAGCAGAAATATAAGAAGACATTTTAAAGATGTTAAAGTCATTAGAGGGGCAGAAATTGGGTCAGACCATTATCTCTTGATTGCAGACACTCAAATCCTCCAACCTAGGAAGGAACGAAAGAGGAAATACTATAAAATAGAGATAGCAAAGCTGCAGACACCAGAGAAGAAAAAAGAGTATGCAGAACTCCTGACTCAGAAACTCCAGATGTGCACTAAGGAAGGAAACCTGGACAGCATGTGGGAAGAAATGAAAAAAGCTATCCTAGAGCCAGCAGAAACAGTATGTGGAACAGCTGCAATCTCCGCTAAAGCAAAAAGAGCAAAGTGGTGGAGCGAGAGAGTAAAAGCAGCAATAGCTAGGAAAAAGCTGGCTTGGAAAGGATACAATAGGACCAAGAGTGCAGCGGACTGGGAGCTCTACGTCAGGAGAAGGAATGAAGCCAAACAAGTTGTAAGAGTGGCAAAGAAGAAGAGCTGGGAGCAATTTGGCCAGAGCCTACAAAATGACTTCAAGGAAAATAAAAAATAAAATTTTCTGGAAAACCATTAAGGCATTAAAAGGGCAGACGAATAAGCCTATAAGAAATATAAAGGACGAAAGAGGATTACTGGTTACTAGAGATGAGGAAATTCTGAAGAGATGGAACCGTTATTACGCTGAGGTGTTTTCCGGTGTTAACGAGGGGACAGGTGACGTTAGGGTAATAGACGAAGATGATTATGATGATATAATCTGGGAAGAGGATGTGGAAAGGGCTATAGAAAAGCTGAAGACCGGCAAAGCAGCAGGGAGGGATGGTATCGCTCCAGAGCTAATTAAATTTGGAGGACCAGAACTGCAGAAACACCTACAGGATCTGTTCCAAACAGATCTCAGGGATATGCCTCTCCCAGGTGGTTTACAAGCTCAAGTGGTCAAGTGATGGTTTTTGCTGACGATATTGTCCTCATAGCAGATTCAAAAGAAAACCTGCAGCAAGCAATCATAGAGTGGGAAGCTGAGCTGGATAGAATGGGGATGATGCTCAATGCAAGTAAGAGCAAGGTGATGCATATAGGCCGAGATGTTGAGAATATGGAGATCCGATGTAGAGGAGAAACCTTAGAGATGACAGAGGAATATACCTACCTTGGAACTGTCATCAGCAGGAATGGAAAGATTGATGGTGAGGTTTCCAACCGGATCAGGAAGGCGAGCAATGTCTACTATCACCTGTGCAACACAGTTGCAGGAAAAAGGGAGATGGATAGCAACGTGAAGCTGCTCATCTTCAAGGCCATATACTTGCCGAGTCTACTCTATGGAAGCAAAAGCTGGGTCCCTCTGGACAAGCACTGGAGCCGAGTAACAGCCGCAGAAATGAGATACTTGAGGAGAGTGGCTGGCCGAACCAGGAGAGATATGGTCCGAAATCAACGAATACGAGAGGACCTGGGAGTATCAGCTGTAAGGGATATCATTGAAAAGAGGCAGCTGAAATGGTTTGGCCACCTTTGCCGTTTGGAAGAGTACAGGGACCCAAGGAAGTACTTCGAAGCTAGGCCGACTGGAAGACGTCCCCGGGGCAGACCTAGACTAAAGTGGACAGACCACCAGGCTGGGACAGAAAAGAGGATGAGGCCTGAATGCCATGAAAGCGCTGGCTACGGATCGGGGTGCATGGCTGGCTTGGACTGAGGCGCCTCCACGCTGAAAGGCACATAGGAGGAAGAAGAAGAAGAAAAAGTGCTCTATCCATGGATCATTGAGAGCAAAATTGCATTGCTAATAATTATATTCCTGAAGGGACACATGTCTCATCTGACTCCCCCCACTTCCCAATTCTTCAAAGAACATGTGATACTTGCTATTAGTCACACTCTATCAAAATGCTACACATTTTATCCAACCAATTGTCTAAAAGAGCACTAGAAGAGTGAAGTTTCACTCAGTTTGGAGAGACTAAATTGTCCAAACCCCCCCAAAAAAAACGAAACTTCTGGCCCTTACTAAAATCTATTTATCATACTTACTTAACTGGATGATCTTATTTTTTGTTAAATATGTTTTTGATATTTTTGTCTCATTTAAGTATTAAATTGTGGAAATTTTATTTTGTTTCCATTGTGAATTTACTATTTTATAAATAAAAAAATATTAACTTTTATTGCAGTCCTTATTACCTATTATAAATCATAGGAAATCAAAAACTAATGCATGTGTCAACTTTAAAACCTTAAATGTCAACTTTCCAAACCTTTGCATTTTGATGTGTCAACTATTGGTTCATTTAAGAAGTTTCTAAGAAATAATTTTGTATAAAAACCGTAAATGTAGACCATAGGATATTGTATTCCCAGTTTTCTTGAGGGATTGGCCTAACTAAATTCATAACAAAGATTATCCTAACATTAATATATTGGTGAACAGTGTCAATGATGTACATTTTTTTTCTTAAACCGTCAACTATTGGTACAGTTGCCCTATATACTTTGTATAATTTTGTACATTTTGTCAAATAAACTTATTATTATTATAATTTTTATTTTTTCTTCTCGGTTTTTCACCAGTAATGGCACATTACCCGGACCTAGGTCAATGGTAAGGCTTGAAAAATTTATTCTTTCTTTAATGTTTATGAATTTTTTTACAATGCTCGCAGTGCCGAGCAACACGGTTATGGTGTTCACAGTCCTCTCTGGGATCAACCCGTTTGTAGAAATTATCAGTGGCAAAACCTTCACTCTGTCAAGTTTTTATAATTGCCTCAATTCTTCGCTTAGGTCCTGATATTTTCTTATTTTTTCGGCTACCACCTTGTGTAGATTATCATCTGACGATACCCCTATTTCTATAATTTTGCTTGTTTTCATCTTTTAGTATTAATAAGATATCAGGCTTGTTGTGCGGTACGGTGTGGTCCGTTATGATGGCCTGATCCCAGTACAGCTTGATGTGTTTTCCATCAATAAATGGCTGTGGTCTATATTTAAAGTAAGGCTTTGTGTCTTCTATGACTTTATACTTTCTAGCAAGTTCTTGGTGAACTATTTTTGCCATGCTATCATGCCTCTGTAAATATTCTCTTCCAGCCAGAACTTGACATCCTGATGTGACGTGTTGAATTGACTCAGTTGCTGTTCTACACAGCCAACACGTTTCATCAACAACTTCTCCACATATACGGTGCCTGTAGGTCTTGGTTGCGATAACTTGGTCTTGGATGGCTATAACAAAACCTTTGGTTTCAGGGAATAATCTACCCTTACGTAGCCACATTAGTGAGGCATCCATATCAACTCCCGCTGCCGATAGACTATGGTAAAATCATCCATGGAGCTCTTTAGATTTCCATGTATCTATCAGGGATTCATTATTTCCTAATAATGGAAAATGTTCGCCTCAAAGATTTAGGCCTGTGCAGCCGAAGTCGAATGTTGCCGAAGAACTAAATTTTTCTTCTATAGGTTATTATATCTAACAATTTTTACTTTCACTTACCTATATATGAAATTATATAGTAAGGGAAATTATTGCGATTGTGAAAAATTTCGACTTCCGGTTTGCAACGGAAATACACGTTTTGGGGTCTGTGTGTGAACAGACTAGCTCAAAAACTATAAACCGTACGAATCTGAAATTAGGTATTTAGTGTATATACCCACGATGTGACAGCAAAAGTTTCATCAAAATTGGTCAAATGGAGGTTGTACTTTATTTAATAGAATAGAATAGAAAATTCCTTTATTTAAAAAAACAATAAGTATTTACAAAGCTATGTACATATCTAAGGGCAAATTTTGACATGGCTCACGCCGTCTGCCAGGAGTCCTAAAAATAATTGTACATTCATAGAGAATAAAGAAAATATCTGCAATCTTAAGAGAATTCAAATAATAATAATCTTCTGTATCTTAATGCTTCTTTAACATAAATGTCATAAAATAAAAATAAATGTCATTTAGTTTATTTTTGTTTAACAATACTAATAAATCTTCTTTATTGATCAATATTTTTCCAAAATATTTCACTCTGATGTAATTAAAAATTGGGTATACTCCAATAAAATGCATCATGTCCTCTATTTCATTTTTGTTACAAATGGTACTATAATAACTTACTCCATCCACCCATGGTTTGTAATTTAGGTCTAACAGTTCTCCTTTTACTTTAAATATTATTTTTATTAAATCTAAACTGTTAATGTAATTTATGTATGATATTGTACTAGGTAATAAATCTTTATAGAGTATATGATAAATTGCTGGGCTGCGGCTAAACAATCACTTTTAAACTGCTCTTGAAATAGACCGATGATTTGATTAGTTTGTTTCTGCCACCTCTCAACTGAAATAAAACAGGGGTCTAAATCAGTACCAAGGCGATCAGCCAGTGCAATCCACTTAGCAAACCATGAACATTTACTTTTTACTAATTTATTTGCAATTATTTTAGGGAATCTATAGTCCGGCAAACAAAATATTTTTAAAATATATTTAAAATGCATTTTAAGAGTAGTGATAAAAATGGGGTCTAATTGTGTGTCTAAGTAGAAGTGAGAATTGTTGATGAAGAAGTGCAGCGTTCGGTGGTAGATTGTTCAGTATTAAGCTACAATGTAGCAGGTATTAAAAACAAGATAGATAAATTAGATTTTATATCTTTTGTAAAAAATTATGATTTATTTTTTCTATAAGAAACATTTTTAGAAGGTAAAGATTATAGTTTTTGTGAAAAAATGTTTAATGTTTTTAAGTTATATTTGATAGGTGTGAAAAAAGAACATAAATATGGTAGAGCCAAGGGTGGTTGCCTGTATGGTATTAGGTTAAAAAGCCCATTTGTAAATATGTTTGATTTTGTTAAAATTAATGATCTTGCCTTAATACGGGTTAGCAATCATTCTGAAAGATTTTACACTTTGCCCAAGTATATTACTGGTAGTGATTGGAAGGAAGTTTGATGCACTGGATAATTTTTTGAATAGCAACTTATCAAATGTAATCGTTATTGGTGACTTAAATGTAAGAATCACCAACGCATAAATAATTCCTTCAGAATTAGTAGAAGGAAAATGTAAATTTAGTCTGACTAGGAATTCTAAAGACAAGGTAATTAATAATAAAGGGAAATTTTTTTGGACTGTTGTTCTGATCATCACTTAATAATAATGAATGGCAGGACTCAAGGAGACCCGGATGGTGAATATACATTTGTAGGAGGCCCCGGCACATCTGTCAACAATATATGTGCTGTTTCTTTTGAATTGCTCGATAGGGTTAATGATTTTAAAGTGTTGTTTAAGGTGTTCTCTGATCACATGCCCTTGAAGCTAAATTTGAACCTAAATGCTAATTCCGGAAATGAATTTTATTTACCATTAATATTATAATTAATACTGAAATTACAATGGACAGAACTGGACGAAAAGTATTTTAAAAGAAAGTTAGAATAAATGGTCAATAATTTGAATAATATTCCAGTAAGTTTACACGACATAATAGATATGTTTGTTCAATTAATTAAAAAGTCATCAAATCTTGGCTACGTTGATTCTAATAAGAAACCGAATAAAAGAATAATGAATCACAAGTGGTTTAATAAAGATTGTAAACAGTTACGAGTCAGGTCATTTGATCTGTTGAATATATTTAGAAAAACAAATTCCTGTATATTTTGTGTAATAAACAAAATAAGGAGCTGTTTAAGAAAACAAAAAGGGAATATTTTATTGAGATAAATAGAAAATTTAAGGATGTTCATGGCTCCAAAGGGTTCTGGTCACTGATTAATCAAATAAAGATTTTAAATTTTATTGGTAATACTTCCATAAAAGGGGAAAGTTGGGTCAACCATTTTAATAGTCTATTTAACCCGGTATGTAGATCAGAACCTTTTAGCTATGCACCGCCATTTGTACAAGTGGTATCTTTAGACAAGGAATTTAAATTCGATGAACTATTGGAAGTACTGGCCAAGAGCATCGGGAATTGACCGCCTCCCGTATGAATTTTTAAAGAATAGCCCCCATAACTTTCTAGAAAAGTTATTAAACTTCTTTAATTACATTTATGATATCAGTGAAGTTCCTTCAAGTTTCAAAAAATATTCCCTTTATTCAAAAAAGGAGCTAGAGATGTCGTGGAAAACTATAGAGGAATAGCATTTTCTGACTGCATAGCGAAGGTGTTTACTGGCTTGTTGTTGAAGAGGTTAAGTCAGTGGATAAGTGATAATAATGTTATACATGAATACCAGGCGGGATTCAGAAAGGGCTATTCCACAGTTGATAACATATTTAATCTTATGAACATAATAAAGCTTAAAACAGAAAATAAAGGGGGTAAATTATATTGTATGTTTATGGATTTCAAGGCTACTTTTGACAGTCCTGATAGAGATTCTTTATATTATAAACTACATAACATGAGTGTTTCTAGTAGATTTATTAGAATTTTGAAGAGTTTGTATAGCAATACGGAAGCCTGTGTGTGGACTTCAAATGGCTTAACAGAAGGTTTTGAAACGAAAATGGGTCTTAAGCAGGGCTGTTTACTGTCTCCAATTCTATTCACCTTATTTATTAATGACTTTTATGACTATATTGAAGGAGGGGTCAATGTTAGATGCCTATTATACACTGATGACATTGTACTGATGGCAGATCCCGGTAGTGTTGCAGTCCATGATAGATAAGGTGGTGAAATATTGCGAGTCATGGAACCTAACGGTTAATTTGGACAAAAGTAAAATTATGGTATTTAGAAGAGGCGGTAGGTTAGCGAAGAGTGATCACTGGCTATATAACGGTCAAATGAAAAATATTGAAATTGTTAATAGATATAAATACCTTGGACTGATTTTGACAACAAAATTGTCATTGACTGCACATTTAGAAGAAAAAGTTAACCGCACAAAATTTGGAATTCAGTCAACCTTCGACAAAGTTTTCAAAAATAACGAAGTTCCGATTTCCGCAAAACTAGAAGTTTTTAACGCTGCTTTATGGTCAATTATATGTTACGCTGCACAGGTATGGGGCTTAAAGCGTTTTGAGGTAATTGAAAAAATTTATACTTTTTTTATCAAGAAGATTTTTTCACTACCCCGTTATGCACCAAATTTCATTCTATATGAACCGGAGCAAAGCCTTTGTTTTTATATTCATTAAGTCTGCATTATAAATATATTAGGAAGGTTCTTTCGCTACCACATTACAGATTACCGAGAATCCTTGCTGAAAAAATTATCAATAAAAATATATTTTGGTTTTTAGAGTTCAAAAAAACTTTGTGAAAAATTTCATTGTGGGGGTATGGATTATTGTGATGATGGAGGCAATTTTACTTTTGATGAGTTGCTTAAAAATGTTAAAGATGACTTTCAAAATAATTTAATTATGAAAGCAAGAAATTCTAATTTTTATTATCTTTAGAAAGATTTAAACTTTAATTTATGTGAACATTATATTTCAGACAACAATGATTTTAAGTTTATGAAGTGTATTTTTAAATTGAGATGTGAATTGTTTCATTTAAATTATAATATAACTAGATGTGAGGAGAGACATTTATGTTCTGTGTGTAACATGAAAGTGGTAGAGTATCACTATGTTGCAGTCTCTCCAGTACTTAAGGAATTTCGTAGAGAGAGTTTAGGTAAAGACATGTTGTCCAAAAATGAATTTATTTCCTTGTTGAATGGCCAAAACTGGAACAAACTTTATAAATTTCACATTAAAGCCTGGCATTATAGATGTTTTCTCTCAGAACAGTTTAATTATTAATATTGATTAACAGTCACACTGTCATACTGTTGTTTGAAAGGTGGAGTTAAAGATATTTATCCATAGAAACTTTAATTCTTAATAGTAAACACTCTGTTTATATTTTATTTGTATTAGTTTTATTACTAGGCCAGCTTTCACAGTTATCATTTATTATGAATAAAACTGTTTCCTATACAACATTTATTTCCTTTAAATTTCACAACGCAACTCTGCAGTGTCAGACAATGTCCATGCATTGTGTAAATTATGATGAATTACTTTTGTTATTTTGTAAAATGTAAATAAAACACTTTATTATTATTATTATTGTGTCTTCAAGTAAATTTGATAGTTTGGAGTATTGTTGGGAAGTGAGGATATGTTTACTTTCGCTTACCTATGTATGAAATATATAGTAAGGGAAAGTATTGCTATCGTGAAAAATTTCGACTTCCGGTTTTCAACGAAAATACATGTTTCTGGGTCACCTGAGTCGAAATAACGAAGTCCCGCGAAGTGGTCTGTGTGTCTGTGTGTGTGAACAGATTAGCTCAAAAACCATAAGCCATACAAAACCGAAATTGGGTATTTGGTGTATGTATATGCCCGCGATGTGAGAGCAAAAATTTCATCAAAATTGGTCAAACGGAGGGGGTACTTTATTTAAAGAATTTTGTCTATTTTTTAGGTTTTTCTCAAAAACTGCTCTAACGATTTTGATTAAACTCGGTATTTAGTGTATGTATATGGATGTGACAGTCAAAATTTCATCAAAATTGATCAATTGGAGGGGGCACTTTACTTCATAAATGTTTTCTCGTTATCACGTGTATTTTTATTTACTCAAAAACGGCTTTAACAATTTTGATCAAACTCGGTATTTGGTATGTATATTCCCGGGATGTGACAGTTAAAATTTCATCAAAATTGATCAATTGGAGGGGGCACATTATTTAGTAAATTTTGTCCCATGTTTTTTTTATTTACTCAAAAACGGCTGTAATTATTTTGATCAAACTGGGTATTTGATGTATCTATATGCCCGCGATGTGCCAGCCAAAATTTTATTAACCTATTATGTAGATAAAAACTTTTATTTATTAATAAAAACATGTATTTTATTTTAGAGAGTAAATACGTGACGCTTACATTTTTTAAAGCATCGAATGTGTGCAAAAATATGATAAAAGATATTAGTCTATAATTTATTATATTTTAGTCTAGTAACTTTTGTTCCATAATAAATTTCTGAAAGCAATATAAAGCTGTTTTAGAGGAAAAGTAATCGTTCTCGATTTCAAGAAAGGCATAAGAGACCAACTTTACAACGAGAAGTAAATGCACCTATCGATTCACCTTCACGATATATTTACAAAAAGCAACTAGTAGTAAAAGACAAGCAAGCAGTAAAAAAACTGGACTGTTTATGAAATTAGGTTCCTTAAAAAAATAAATAAGCAATAATGAATCAAAAAGTACTGAGAACTTCCAAATTTTGCTATACAGATACTCTATAACTGAGATATACTTAAATAAGCATATAAATATGGAAATATGTGTGAATGGTGTTTACAACTTATCGAAACGCGTCGATTTCTAATCTAAGTAAGTTCGTAAGTGAAAGTTGTGTGGTGCGCATCGCACCAGATTTTTTAAATAAAGAAATTCGACACCCTTTCAATTTCCTCAAACTTATAGTAGCCCCATATCTGACTTCCATAGCAAAGGGAAGCCATTATAGCGGAGTTGAAAACCCTTAACTTCGTGGAGAGAGGGACAACAGGGTTTGTAAAAATGTTATGCCAAATACGATTTATTGCTTGTTTGCATTTTTTACTTCTTTCTTTATTATTCGCGGATAATGTAAGAGAGGGAGAAAGTACTAGCCCTAGATAAGTATAATTTTTTACTAAATCAACCCGCTGCCTATTAAAGAACCATTTCTCAGATTTCCGCAACCTACCACTCTTTTCTCTAAAAACCATAATTTTAGATTTTGACAAATTTATGGTCAAGTTCCATTTCGCAGTATAATTTTCTAATTGGCTTATCATTTCCTTTAGTTCATAGGCACTTTTTGCGATTAGCACAATGTCATCCGCGAATAATTGTGTATTTATAGGGATATTTCCGATTCTTATTCCTCCTTCCAAGTCATTATTCAAGACATTTATATAAGCGGAAAATAGTGCTGGACTCAATAAGTAACCCTGTTTTACTCCCATAGTGTTAACAAAGTACTCGGAAATACCTTCCCTCAACTTTATCGCCATGTATGTGTTTTCATATAACATCTTTAACATATTGATATATTTCGTGGAAACTCCTGTACTAAAAAGATTACAACATACAGAATGTCGAATGCTGCTTTAAAGTCAACAAATAGACAATAAACTTTGCACTTATACTTCGTATGAAAAAAGTATTTTATTAAATTGACTAAGTTAAAGATATTATCTATTGTGCTATAACCTCTACGAAACAGCCTGACTTTCATAAACAGTCTCATTTTCTTCAAACCAGTGTACAATTCTATTCGCGAGAATCCCCGTAAACAGCTTAACAATAGTGTCCATAAAGGCTATACCTCGATAGTTTTCCACCATATGTTTATCCTCTTTTTTGTGGAGAGGGAAAATTAAAGCTTTCTGGTAAGCTATTAGAGTTCCAAAAAGAATTAAATAAATTTAAAACTATTTCTAGAAAACAATCTGGCGCTTCTTTATAAAATTCATACGGGATACCGTCGTAGCCAGGAGCCTAATCGCAATTCGCTTTAGAAAGTGTCTCTTTCAATTCAGCCATTTCAAAGGGTGCATCAAATTTACGATTTTCCCAATACAGTTTCACAAATAAATAGTTTCCGCTGATCTGAGGCGAATTGTATAGCCGACTGAAATATTGCACCCAGTCTAATATTTATGCTAACAACACTGTTATTTTTTTTAAATGTTTTAACTGAATTCCAGAATTCCTTCAAGTCTCTTACTTTAGTAAAACGTTTGGCCATATATTATAATAATTTCTCTTTTTGTTTTCACAACACTCTTTATAGATTCTATTTCGGAGAATATAAGATTTCCTTACCAGTTCATTATTTGATTTCCTAAACAAATTGAGCAACTTACTTATTACTTTTTCTCCTCAGCTTTAGGCAAGTTAAGTCAAACCAGGGTTTTTTAAGATAAAATTTAGATTTATTATGAAATTTTGAATCGAATTCCGCACACTTTTTTATGCATCAAGCTGTAGAGGATAAGTGAAATCAGGACATAATTTACTAAGTTTCTGTTTAAAATTTTCACTATCATTTACTGTCCATGGCAATCTCGGAATTAGTGGTAACAAGATTTCATTATTTAGTAATTCATCAGAATGGAGATATAGTTCAAGCGGCATGTGATCAGAATATGTTTCTACTCCAATTTTAAAATCCTTTAAAAAATCTAATAAATCTGTCAGGCGCGGTTCCAGAAAAAAAAATTCGGGGGGGGGGAGGGAGGGGGGGATTGGTCGGTAAAAAAAAAAAAAAAACCTAAAAATAGCACACTTTATTTGCTTACGCTTATACATTATGTTCATATACAAAATTCTGTAAAAAAAATTCTAGTCAAAATTAAACAAAACTTCCCTAGAAAACTCGTAAAAGTTAGATGCGTAATTAATTTTTTTTAATTCATCCCACTAATTTTTTTTTTCGTCGAAATTTCGGGGGGGGGGATTGATCCCCAATATCCCCCCCCCCCCCTGGGACCGCCACTGAAATCTGTACTCATTAAACAATAATCGATTACCGAACTGCCTGACTACCGATAAATTTGTATTCACCGAACTCATCACCTGTGGTCCTACCATTTAGTTCAACTAAATTGAAATCAACTAATAATTCGGCTATTTTTCCCCCCTATTATCTGATTTAGCATCCTTAGAACATTTTTCTATTTTAATACTTTTTTGGAATCTGAGAGAGCTTTCATTATCGTACAGCTGGTAATTTCCTAATCTCCCATTCCAGTCACCAATAATTATCAGTTTAGCTTTTTTAGAAGAGTTTAAAAATCCTTTCAGATTGTCAAAATATTCTTCCCACTTATTATAGTTCAAATGCAATGGTATCAAATAATTATATTACTTAATTTTATTTGTATCAAATCCTATTATCAAGGTTTTCAAAAATAACATTTTTTTTTCTTCCTGATACCCAAAACCAAGCCACCTGAGGCTCTTCCTTTGCTTGAACATCTAATTGCTGCTATAAAATATAAAACTCATCAAAATCTTTTTTACAGAACTCAAAATCCTTTTCTTCTAAGAATATATCAATCACACAAAATACATTATATTTTTTAACAAAATCAATAAAATTTAAATTAGAGAGATTTTTCTGGTAACCCACCACATTATACATTAAGATATTATAATTTTTTATCATTAAAGGATTCTCTATTTGATATGCCTGACAGACTTCCATAGCTCATAATTTACTTTATTTAATAACTTACCAGGGTATTTGATGTAGATATATGCCCACGATATAGTGACCGACCGAAGTTTCGGTTTCGGTTTCGGCCATTTTCGGCCGAAAAACCCGGTTTCGGCCAAAAAATGGCCGAATCTTCGGCCAGGCCGAAACTAGCTCCTGTGTCTGATATCTCCAAGAAGGAAGTAGGACAACACGATTTCAGCTTGTAAGCTCGATCCCTTTCATGGCATTTAACACCCTTGAATTTAATAGTGGGAAGTATCTGTTATTTTAGTTAATTACACTTGTTTTGTATTTCAGTAGAACACAGATTTTTCTCATTCTTTTGGCATCTTTACTTGATCGAAAACTTTAAGTTGTATGTGGAGACAAAAAATTGAGAGTGACAAACAGAAATGTCCTCGAAAATCACATCGAGTCTTAACATGTAATGAAAGCATGCTCTTTATACAGAATTCTTTACGTTAAGTGTAAAGAATATTATTTATTCTTTACCTTGAGCGTTAAGAACCTTTTTGTGCTTTTAATCATCTCCTCATTATTAATGAAATTTGTTTTCCAAAAAAAAAAGATTAACATAAATAAGAATATATATTCTAAATACTAAAACGTAAATTATTCGACATGTCCAAAGATTCAATTCAAATTGAAAAAAATATTTTAGTCATTAACCTTGTCATTAGAAGTTGCATCAAATGGTGGTAGTAGTAAAACCAATTTTTCAACCTTGGCAGTCCCCTTTCCCCCAGCGGTTCACAAATAACATCCCAAAAAATTGTCTCAATTTTTACCATGAAGAAGTGTTACGTAGAAATCCCGAAGAATTCCTAATAACGAAGAGTTGCCCGTAAGTTCAGTGGAGAAGGGTGGGTTGCAGGTTAACGTGTGGGCAATGCGGCTCGTGAAGGGGATTCCCAAGAAAAAAAAAAAAAAGAAAAAGAAAAAAAAAGGTAATTTGTTCATTTTAATTTTTTTTTTTTTTTGTTCTTACTATTTTTCATTTCCAGATATTAATATATTTCCATTCCATCCATTTCATATTAATAAAGTTTCATTTTCATTTCTGAAAAATTATAATTTAATTTTTAATAGAAGTTAAAAATTAATGAATCATATTTTATTATATGTTTTATTTTCAGCCTAAGATTTCGCTTTTCGCTTTTTCTCAAGCCTTGTCTTATACATCAAGTTATTTTTTTTTAATTATTATAAATAGCATGGCGTCCAAATAAATTAGATTGTTTTTTTGTTTTTTTTTTCCTGCTGCTGGTAATTTTTCAAGCCTTGTCTTATACATCAAGTTATTTTTTTTTTTATTATTATAAATAGCGTGGCGTCCAAATAAATTAGATTGTTTTTTTGTTTTTTTTTTCCTGCTGCTGGTAATTTTTAGTCTGTGACACTTATCGTGATAATTTTGTTTATTGGCCAAATTATAGTAATATTGGTCTTGATTTCCTATATCTATACTTTGTTTTGGCTGGCTTGGGGTTTTGCTTTTTTTTTTTTTTTTTTTTTTTTTTTTTTCTTGGGAATCCCCTTCACGAGCCGCATTGCCCACACGTTAACCTGCAACCCACCCTTCTCCACTGAACTTGCGGGCAACTCTTCGTTATTAGGAATTCTTCGGGATTTCTACGTAACAGAAGCACGTTTTCGACCAAAAACTATTCTATAAATTTTCAAACTAGATTAAATACGCTAACATTTGAGACCAAAACTGACTTAGTAGATTAAATAGCTTCTGACATACAGCTTTACGTATTCAATAGGTCGTCATTTTGTATTCTATCGGCTTCATTATAGAAAGATTTACTATATTATTTATTATTTATATATAATAATATGAATCTTTATTAATATCACCCTGTTATTTCAAGATTATTTCAACTTTTAGGGCTGTACTAGTTAAGGGGGTATGGTCTAACATCCCTCAAGGACCAGCCTTACTAGGAGGGGGCCGGGATTCGATCCTATAACTTAACTAATAAACTTGTTTTACCACTCTTGTATATCAGCTCACTTATTAAATGAATGATTGAGTTAAATTAGTGTTATTTTATAAGCTTTCGTTGATATTATTGCTAAGCTAGACATATTACACACTTATATGTATCATATATAGACACGTAAATAAGTTTCGGTTTCGGCCCGAAACTAGGTCTATGGCCGAAATTCGGTTTCGGTTTCGGCTAAAATTTTGGTTTCGGTCGGACACTACCACGATATGACAGCAAACATTTCATTAAAATTGATCAAACAGAGGGGGCACTTTATTTCATAAATTGTTCCCAATTTTTACGTTTTTTTTTCGATTTTCTCAAAAACGGCTTTAATGATTTTGATCAAATTCGTCATGGTTAATGAAAATCAAGTCTTCTTTAATATCAGGTAAGCTTTATCATTATTAAAATGTTCTGAGGGGGCTTAAATGGGGAAGGCGTGTTTTTTGTTTCCCTATGAAGTATCTTTGTTTTTGTTTATATGGAAAAATTAACTGTCTCTTGTTCGCCCAAAAATAAAAACTGGCTAAATATGAAATATGAAAAAAATCAAGTAAACATATACAGGAGAAAAAAAGAAAAATATTTGGTCAACTCATAAAACACGCCTTATGAGCCGACGCATGCGCAGTATGCCTTTAGTGACAGACCATTTTTTATAATTAAAGCCGTTCTGTTCATTTAATGTACATTAAATCACATTTTATAGTTGAAATGTATTTGTAAGATGTGCTTGTAAAAAATTGTTATACTATTAGATTTTAATATGCTATTATATAAAATATTAGATCAGTGCTTCCTTTTAAATGTTATTATAAAAAATTAATCGTTTTTAGATGAATCGTCGTTAAATAAATGAAATTATGAAAAAAAAGTTTTCCTGGTGATTGCTTCAACCTAGTTGTTTATATCTACTAAATATATAAAAAAGTTAAATATATTAAATAAAAATAACATAAAGTATTGTAACTCTTCTGTGGGTTTACAATTTTTATTAAAATGGTAGAACGGATGGCCGATCATAGGCTTTCTCTTGGGATACTTGAAAACCCTGTAGATCACATCGTTGATGCGCTTCTTTATCACGTCGGGTCTCTCCCAATTCTTCTGCAACTTTGGGCAGAATCCGCACTTTCTTCGGGGGTTGTAGAGCCAAACGAGGTCTCCTTCTTTGTACCCGCCCTGATCGGCTCTACTATCGTAGTGTCTTCATCCGGTCGCTGGCGAGGCGAAGGTTCTTGCGAACTAGCTCATGCGTGTATTCTATTCTCTTCTGAAGTCCGGATATGTAGTCTTGCCCAGATACAGCAATACCGGGTTGGCTGCCAAAAATTAAGTCCCAAGGTAATGAGATCGACCGAAGAGAACTTTCGTAGGTTTCTGTCAAGAGGAATCGTCAACTGCAGAGTGGTAGGTCATGAGAAAGAATGGAATCTGCTGCCAAAATTGAGGTCACAAGGTAACCTCATCTCTCGACCGAAGAGAACTCTCGTAGGTATCTGTCCAGAGGAATCGTTAACTGCAGAGCGGTAGGCCATGGGGTAGTATGGAATCTGACGGCCCCAATCTCGCTGATGGTTGAGGACTACCTTGGAAAGGTATTTTATGAGGGTTCGGTTCATCCGTTCTAACATTCCCTCAGACTGTGGATGAAGGGCCGTAGTCCTCGTTTTTCGAATCCCAAGTCTCTTGCAGACTTCCTGGAATAATATGCTTTCGAAGTTCCTCCCCTGATCTGAATGTAGTTCAAGTTCATGAATGTAATTCATGTGATGGACACCTTTACTAGAACATCGGCCAAGGTAGCAGCCTCTTGGTTGGGGACATCATATGCCTCCACCCACTTGGGAAAACAGTCCAAAATCCCAAAGACATACTTATTTCCAGCATCACTTTCTGGGAATGGTCCTAATATGTCCATAGGGGCTACCCTCTCGAAGGGGCTCCCCGCAATATACTGCTGCATCCGTGCGCGGCGTTTGTGAGCTGGTCCATTGCTTTCAGAGCAGGTTTTACACTTACGGCATCAATCCTTGACATCATCAGAGCAGTTCACCCAGTAGAACTTCTCGCGTACTTTCTGGGTTGTTTTCTTCACACCCAGGTGTCCTCCTGACACTTCATCATGAAGCTGACGAAGTACCTCCATGTCGGAAAGAGAGGTAGAAAGCCGGCGTGCCGCAGGCCCTCGGTATCAGAAGCTGCTTCCTGGATAGGCTACCATCAACGTTCTCAACAAATCTCTTGAGCAAGCCATCTTCTATTACAAGGGAGTTCCACTGTGCCCAGTATGCCTTCAAAATAGGTGCGATGTAATGAGAATGGTGCTATCCCTTGCCATGTCGGGCGGCTATTTTCCAATCCCGTATCTTTTTTCTACTCAGGAACATTTTCTTGTCAATCCTGGATTGTGTCAAGGGTCCATTCTTCGCTAACTACTCCAACGTTACAGAGGTTGGTCTCCTATTGTTCAATTCGGCTCGTTACAGAGCTTGGCCTCCTTTTGTTCAATTCGGCTACAGTAGGAGCAATTAGATGGACATGGTCTTCTAGACAGGACATCTGCATTGCGATGTCTTATTCCCGGTCGGAGTTCAATTTCAAAGTCATATTCATTGAGCTTTTGTAGCCATCTGGCAACTTGGCCTTCAGGGTTCCTGAAAGTTAACAGCCAATTTAAGCTGGCATGGTCAGTCCGCAACAAAAACCTCGTATCATACAAGTATTTGTAGAAATGGTCTATGGACTTAACAAAAGCCAGGAGTTCTCATCTGGTTAGGCAATAATTATGCTCCGGTTTTGACGTCTTGTTGAAATAACCGATAACATGTTCCTGGACTTCCCGCAATTGTGCTTAAACCCCGCCAATGCCTTCTTCGCTGGCGTCTTTGTCGAGGATGAATTTCCCTCCTGGAACAGGGTAGCCCAATATTGGGATTGAGGTCAAACGTTATTTCAAGGTTTCTTGACTCTCGTTATTCCCGCTGAAAGATCTACTTTCTTCAGTCAACCGACTCAGAGGCTTCGAAATGTCCCCGAACTTCCTAACATAACGACGGTAGTGGGAACAAAGGCCCAGGAAACTTCGGATATGTTTATTGACAGGGGTAGGCCATTGCGGGACTACCTGAATTTTCGCCAAGTCGACCGCTACACCTTCTCCACTGATGATGTGTCCTAAGTAGAAGACCTTTGTCCGGAAAAGATGACACTTTTAGTCTCTTGAAGACCTCTTCAAGATAGGACAGGTGTTCCTCAAACGTCCGGCCGACCACTATGACGTCATCAAGATATACAAGGCAAATATACCAGGATAAGCCCCTTAGAATGTTCTCCATCAGGCGTTCAAACGTTGCTGGAGCGTTCCAGAGGCCGAAAGATAAAACTGTGAACTGCCATAGTCCCGACCCAGTGGTAAACGCAGTCTTTTCCTTATCGGCAGGGTCCATCTCCACTTTCCAGTTTCCACTTTTTAGGTCAAGAGTTGAAACAGTCTGGATCCAGCAAGAGTGTCAAGCGCGTCATCAATTCTTGGCAATGGGTAGCTGTCCTTCGTCATGCCTCGTTTTGCTTCCGGTAATCTATGTAGAAGCGGGTCGTTCCATCTTTTTCTTTACGAGCACTACCGGAGAGGGCCAAGGACTACTCGACGGCTCCACCACTCCATCTCTTACCAACTCTTGAAAAGCATTCTCAGCCTCTTCCTTCTTGACTTGGGGAAGTCGCCGCGTAGATTGACGAATAGGTCGTGCATCGCCTGTATTGATTCTAAGACGCACCACGCTTGCTTTACTGGATTCCGAACCAAAGACACGGCGATGGCAATTCGCAAGGTCCTTCACTTCCTACCAGGTGTGTAAATATGAAACTGGAATTCGCCAATGATAGGAGTTAGCAGTCAATATAATCTTCTAACTAATCCGTCAGTGGTGTTATCTGCTTTTGCCTACATGTAATAAAGAGATCCAATTGATACCAACATCAGTTTCATTCTATAACCGTGTTTTTAGTGGCGTTGAACATGTCGACTTTTGTGCCAACAAATCAAGATTTGCGGACAGCATTTATTTTCCGTTTCCTTCTGAAAAAAAATGGAGCATTATCACATAGGATGCTTGTTGAAGCTTACGGGGAGCATGCCCTAGGCAAATCTCAATGTTTCGATTGGTTCAAAAAATTTAAAGATGGATTTTGATAAAAGAAACAGACCGTGGAAAACCACAAAAAAAAAACTTTGAAAACGCTGATTCGGAAGCGTTTGTTGGACAATTATTACTTTTGACACCGTCTCCATTTGTTTGAAAGGCATGGAAAAGTTCCAGAAGGTCGGAAAATGGGTACCTCACCAACTGAATGACAGGCAGCAGGAAGCTCGAAAAACCTCATGGCAAATGCTGCTCGCCAGGTACAGAAAAAAAGTCATTTCTTCATCAAATTGTGACTGGTGATGAAATGTGAATTTACTTCGAGAATCCTAAGCGTAAAAAATCCTGGGTAACTCCTGGTGAACCATCGGCATCGCTTGGGGAGGAAGAAAATGCTCTGTGTCTGGTGTGATCAGATGGGTGTTACCTACTATGAGCTGCTGAAACCTGGGGAAACTGTTAATACGGAACGCTACCTACAACAGATGATAAATTTGAATAAAGATTTGCACCAAAAATTCCCAAATATCAAGAAAGAACACACAAAGTGATCTTGCTCCATGACAATGCCCTATCACATTCGGCTAAACGGACCAAGGAAACGATCCAAGTGTTTGGTTGGTAAATTCTTCCGCATGCGGCTTGTTCACCAGATTTGGCCCCATCCGATTACCACCTATTTGCATCGATGGGACACGCACTAGCTGAGCAGCGCTTCACTTCTTATGAAAATGTACGAAATTGGTTAACAGATTGGTTTGACTCAGAAGAGGAAGCATTATTTTGGCGGGGAATCCACAAATTGCCTGAATGATGGGAAAAATGCGTAGATAGCGAAGGACAGAACTTCGAATAAAAAAGTATGTTTCATTTTTACACAATCAACTCTTATTTGCTATTTGAAAAATTCCGGTTTCATATTTACACACCTGGTATTTTTCCTTTCGTGACAGTGACGGGTCAAGGCCTTTTAACATCCTGAGATTTTCAGTAGTTTGCTCCTTCCTCGTAAACGTCTGAAGTATCATGCAGGTTACAGGCTCTAAACTTCCCACCTTAGAGTCCTTCTTGACAGTGACCGGGTAGTCGTTGATGTTGCAAAGAAGTATAGGAACCTTATCAGAAGGTATGTCGAGCGCCTTTCCAACAAAGACGCCTTTCCCAGCATCCTGATCATGATTCCTGGCTCCAGTAAGACTTGATGATTCGGCTGATCCATGTGGGTTGAAGTGTCGAGACGAGCGGCTACAATGAACACATCCTTACAGGAAGTTCCACCCCTCAGGTGACTTCTAAGCTGGCCAATTCTCGACTATGCATGAACAATCCTCCCCACTGACGTTGACGACTTGCCGTTTTAGGTCTATTTGGGAACCACTTGAGTTCATTATATCCATGCCAAGAATCACTTCTTCTTCTATGTCAGCCACTAGAGCTGAGTGCGAGACACGGTTTGAACCCAACGGAATCTTTACCTCTATTTCCCCGTATACTCTGCAGTCCTCAGTCGCCACCTGGAGGGCGACAGCTTTTTTTCGCCAATCACATTTGAGCAGATGATATTTGTAGCCGACGTAGCACTGGTGTCTACCAACATGGCATATCTCGTACCGTTCACAATGCCGTCCACATATAATCTATGGACTCTGTGCCCCAGAATCGCCCTCCAGAAGTCTTTCTTTCCGAGACTCCAAAGCCACCACAACTTTTAGTACCGCTTCTTGAAAGTCTCTTCGACTCCTGTTGCCCTTCGTCTCTATTAGTATCATTTAGGGCTCGGATGTGTGCATGACCACAAGAAGCAATAGTCGCTTTATACTCCAATGCGGATGGATGGACAATGCATCCACCATCAATTTAGGACGAGCAAGCCGCACAGCCCTCTGAAGTTCCAAATCTTGCAGGCCATCGACAAAAGCTTGGACCGCTAAAAACTCCAACAAACTTTTTGGGGCTGTTGGATAAACCAGTCTTACCATCCTCGCAATGTCCGCCTCAAACTCCGGGATAGTCTCTGCTGCCTTCTGTTTTCTGTTCTTCAGCTGTGACTGGTAAACCTGTTCGAAGTGGGTGTGGCCAAACCGCATCTCAAGCCAGCTTACTAGCCGAGCGTCACCTCGGAGGACTACTGACAAGCAACTGCCTTATCGTTAGGGGACCACCCATTAGCACTAGCAGCTGTGATAAACCGTTTCCCGCGTTATTCGGTAATTCGACCAACACGGCTTACCATCAAAAGCTGGTGGCTTTGTCCTAGCTCGGCTCTTCGTGACTATAGGTTCAAGTCTTTCCCCATCTGGTAACGGCAATTGGCAAAGCTGGTCTCTTGAGACTGCCTGGGCCACTTTTTCCTGCATCCTTTTTAGTCTTTCAACCTCCTCTTCAAACGCGGCATCCCTTGTATCTTGGGCCAATCTGTCATTCACTCCATTCATCTCACCTGACAAGCTTGACTTAAGGCTTGCTAACTTCTAGTTAAGATCAGAAGACTGGCTGGCCAATTCGTCATTTATATTACCAGATAGGTTGGTCAGCTTGTCATTAATCTCAGCTGAGAAATTTGATTTCAGGCTAGTTATCTGTTCGTTAAGCTCGGCAGACTGGCTGGCCAATTTTTCATTTATTTCAGCTGACTGGCTGTCCAATTTGTTATTTATATCACCAGACAGGCCGGTCAGCGTACCATTCATCTCATCAGACAAACTTGAATTTAGGCTGGATATCTTATTATTGAGCTCAGCTGACTTGCCAACTTGTCATTTAACCCATTTCTGTCACCAGAGAAATTGGTCAGCTTGCCATTTGTTTCTGCCGACAGGCTTCCTAATTTATCATTTATTTCGGCCGACAAATCATAAGTAAGACTATTCATCTTCTCATTAATCTCAGCAGACTTTAAGCACCACACAGGACACCAGTTGTAACACTTCTGTGGGTTGAACAATTTTTATTTTAAAAAATAACAATTTTCAATGCCACACAAATATTGAAACAAACAATTAAGAAGGTTACAAAAATTATCACTTTGTAACTCAGAAACAATCATATAACTTGAGCTTCAGAATAAGACTAGCTCTTCAGTCAATCGCTCTTTATGTATGGTCGTAAGGAGAAGAGTCTAGAACCTCATGGGCCAATGTAGATGGTACTCGAACATCGTAGTCACAAACACGTGCTATGACAGTTTGTTCCTACTTTTAGTTCATTCCAACAAAAGGTCTAGAATTTATAAACCACATTTTGTTGTTTTTTAACGTTACAATATTTTTATCACCTTTAAAGGGTTTATTTTTAATACATTTATCATACCTAAGTAGAATGTAAGTTTAAAGTGTTTAATTATAAGTACTTATTTTGAGTAGGTTTCTTATAAAAGTTTTTACAGTACTACTAAAACAAATATTATTGTTCTATAAATATTTTGTTAAAAAAACAAACTATCATGAATTATGAGATCCCGGAATAAAATACCTTATTATTATACAAACCTTATTATAAAATACCAAGAAATAAAAAAATAAAGGATATAAGAAAATAAAACTCATATTATGTTGGTAGACTGCTTCATTTACTTGAAATTATTAAATTGGGTGCATCCTGTTGCAGTCTCAGAATATATTTTTACATTGTGGTGGATGTTTCGGACAAATATGTCCATATTCATCACCTAAATGTACAGTACATAATTAATTGGATCATAGTAATTTGTGCAAACAAATATAAATAATAAATATATATATAACAAATATTATACAAACAAATATTAATCCTAAATGAATATAAAAATTGACGTATAAGCATGTCAAGTTATTCAATTTAAAACAAAATAGTAACATAAATAAAAAATCAATAAAATGGCAAGATCACTCACCAACCCTTTTCTTCATGTAATATTAAATGAATTCTTTAGGCCTTCCAGTTATAGAATTTGTCAATTAATGGTGAAATTAATATCTTGTTGCATGCATTTGACATGCTAATTAGTCTCTGACCTGTGGTGAATTCTGCTATCTTTTAATCCTGTTATGGTTTTATATTTTATTTATTATTGCATAATAATGTTAACTTACTATTTCTGAATATTTTTTATGGTTTATTAGTTCTACTTCATTCTTTTTTTATATATATGGATTCAATGATATTTCTTTTCTGTGTGTTGTTTTCTTTGTGTAAAATTTGTGCATTTTCAAAGTTAATTTTATGTTTAGTGTTTTTAGAATGTATTGATAGGGCTGTGTTGGTTTTGGAGGATTCCTTAGGGTTATTTATATGGTTGCATATTTGAGTTTGGAGATTAGTTGATGTATTCCCTATATACGATTTTTTACAGTTGTTCCTTGGAATTTTGTGTATTAGGTCCTTTTGTTCTATTAGTGGAATTTTATCTTTTGTTTTAGTTATAATATTTTGGATTTTGTTAATGGGTTTAAAGGATGTTAAATTGTCTGTTTTATCATATTCTGTTAGTGTTTTTTTAATGAGTTGGCATAATTTATTTATGTATGTTAAAGAGCTGCATTTATTATAGGGTTTACTATTTTCGTTCATTAGTGGTGTTTCCTTGGTTACATCTGTAATAGCTGGGTTAAAATTCTTATTATTTAGAGGTTCAAAACATCCATCTATTGTTTTTTAGGTTGGGTTAAGGTTAGGTTTGATATTGTTATTAATAATGTTACATTGCTGCATCGGATTTTTCCAACCTGATTCAGTTTACTTATTTGTTGAACGTTATTTCAGTCAAGAGCTGTATACCAAATTTTATTAATTAAGTTTTTAGGGAATAGGTTTTCTAAAAAAATGTTGTAGATTTGACTTTTTATCTCTTTGAGATTTATATGGTCTGATAATTTTAAAGCTTTATTTATGGTTTTTTTAAGAATATTAATTTGTGTTGGAATTGGTGGTTAGAGTGATAGTTAACTTTTTATATGAAATAAAAAAACTTTTATGTGAAACCTACTCAAAAAAAGTACTTATAAAGTTATGCAAATGTTCACCTGTATCGGAACAATTTTTTACATATTAACGCGTCTGGCGTATTATTAAGAATTAATCAGCAAGACGGCCAAATTTCGTTTTTCGGAACCTTTTTGAATCGATTAGCACAAGAATGAATCGTATTTTTTAGGTGGTAGTTTTTGTGATCCTTGCGAGTGGTGCGCGAAATAATGAACTGACAACAGTGAAGACTTATAAAAAGACTTTTATTCGTACAGAATTACAAAGTGAACATCAAATTTTGAGTCTACTAACTAGAATACTTATCTCTAATTTTACAGGCCTTAATATATCTACAGAATAGAGGAGGGGATGAGGAGGTTCTGCGAGGAGGGGAGGTAAAGTCGTGTCTTCTGATTGGTAAGCTGACTAGAGGGCGGTCTTCTGTCTTAGTCCGCTACTTCTTATTGGGCAAACCGGCTGGGGGCGGACTTTGCCTTAGACCGTGTCTTATGATTGGCTGAGCTGGCAGGGATGGCCCTTGAGGGCATCAAGATAGATGAGGACCATCTGAGGTCACAGGATGCAGCTGGAGCAAGTGCTCTGACAAAAACAGGGTCGAGCTGGACCTCTGGCGGAAGGCCCTAATGGCCATCATCTTGTGGTGTCAACCATGTGGATGACATAACTTAATGCCAGCGGACGTGGGAACTGGACCTTAGGGATGTTTAGGGCGTGGGAATTGGCAATAATATAACATTAAGAAATACTGTCCTTTATCTCCTCCGTTTCTACAAGTGCAAAGTCCCATGAAGCACATTTTTAGTTACATTGATTTTTGCCCGTTGGATTTCATCAAACTATGCTTGTGCCCTTCCATCAAATTCAGGGGGATAGTTAGGTTGTGCAGGATGAATAGGTTCCATGGGTATATGGGTTACAATTGCCTTTTTTCTACAATTTTCCAAGATTAATTTACATTTTTTGTATATATAAATAAATAATAAGAATATAACTGTTATTGTTATTATATACAACCAAATATCATTGGTACTTAAATTATAATTTTCTAATTGTTCTATATTTACAGGAGCAAGGATCTTATCTAATGATTTAAGGGTAACATTACTAGTAATTGTTATAGTTGGAATATCCTCAGAGAGGAAAGGTAAACTTACAATGGGTAGGTTAGAGTAGTTTGTAAATGTTTCCCCTTCTTCTAAGTTTATTAATGAAGTGGAATACAGGTGATAGACTTGGGCTATATTGTTTTTCTTTACTTCTACTTGTGTTATTTTATGTGATAAATATTGTCCAGTTTCTTTTATATAAAGGAACATAGGTTCAACATTTGTTTTTAACAATTTACAATTATTTAACTTGCTGTTATAAGCTAATTCTAATATACATTCATCCTTAACCTTTTCTATTTTAGTACAATAATATTCTTCGTCATAATTGATACAATCGTATATAAATTTGTTTTGTCTTTTATTACAATTGATTTTTCGGCATTTAACACATAAGTATTATTATTTTTAATGAATGGGTATGGCATATTCAAATAAGACATAAGGCCAGTTGTATTTAGGGGGAGTTGTACAAAATAATAAATTATTCCTTTATCAGAAATAGAGCATGTGCTTTTTCCTATTAGCCAGTTCAATTCGGTATCTCGAGTTAAGATCTGGTCTTGTGTTTCGTATATGTTATTAAATTCTTTTAGTTTTATAATGCTAGGGTGTAATAGTCCTTTAGTGCAACACTCAATTGAGTCTTCAATATCCCTAACTTTCTCATTGAGTAAGGTCAAAATAGCTAGTAAATCGTGATGATTTAGCTTTTGTAAAGAAATGTCTGTCAATGATGTGATTTGTATTTTTAATTTGTTTTTTATAATAATTCAATATGACAATATCTTTGTTTAATTCAGATGCTAGTTGCTTATTTAAGCTTAGTCTGACCTCTTCATTGTGTTCGATATGATACATGTTCTGTTCAACTTTTTGTAAAATCGAATCATATCTATCTTTATCATTAGCGTCCATATTTCCCATTATCCAGCTAATAACTGATCCTAACCCGTTAATTAGACCTCTCTTAATTCTTTTTTGTTTGATTAAGTGATTGATCTTACTTAAGAGGTTTTCATAGCGGTATGTCAGAATAGAATGCAATACCTTGTATTCCGGTTCAATCTTAAGGTTTCTAATATTTATTTCTAAGTTTTGAATTTCACTGTACAATAGTGATAAATTTCTATAGTCTAAAAACGAGTAATATTTTTCTAATATATAAGTTTTATGTAAAGGAATAACCATTACTCCTGGTCCAGTCGTTAGTTTTTGGATTTTCAGACTAGTGACCATCGTCAGAAGCATCAGTAGCGACAATATTCTGACAATGTTGTGCCCCTCCATAGTCATCTGGAACAATAGAAACGCAGCGTTTACGTTTGAGTTCTATAATATTTTCTTCAAATTTTTCATTAGTTGGGTTATCCAGTTCAAGCTGGGTTTTGTTTTCTTTTTTTGATTTCTTTTGCTTATACCTTTTTGGTCGTTTTATATTTTTCGGGTGTATCTTTTTACTTTTGGCCCCTTTTTTATCCATAATTCTCTTATTTTTAATTCTACCTATTTCGTACCTTTTATTTATTTTAGTTCGTGTACCTGCGGTTTTTTTTTATAACGATATGATATATATATCTCTGTTTGCATTTGCTTTATCTATGTATTTCCTTTTATTTTCGATTATTTTTCTCCTTACTGATTCATTAATTATTTTTAAGTTTTTGTGGTATTCGCTTACAAGATACTCCTGAATTATCGGATGTTCATTATATAGACCTGATGATATTCCGAATGCTATCTCATTGGGTGCCATTTTTAGTTTGTTTATTTGCGAGTTGTTATATATTATGACGGCTAATGCTAGTTTTTCTTCAAATGGTTTTTCGGGGTGCGTTATATTTAATACTCGCAATTGTTGAACTTGAAATGAGTGTAGAACTTGCTCTATTTAAAGTTCCTAATGAATTGGCATTATGTGGCGTAGTTTCATGATTTTCTATATTCAAGTATTGTAATAATTCTTTGAACGTGTGATTATCAAACTCCCTTCCATTATCAGTAGTTATCATCTTCGGCTTCGGAAAAATGTTAAGTAAGCCATCAATGCTTTTGCAGCTTGTAATTGATTGTTTTCCTTTGCCAAAAATGTAAAAACCTTTTTGGAAAATACGTCAACAATGAAGTAGGCATATTGGTTGTTTATTTGAACCGTATCCATCATTATTTCTTGATAAGGTTTTTCAGGTGTAGGAGTTAGTTTGAATTTAGGCTTTGCTGGATGCCTGTCGTATTTCGCTTGAGCACATACCTTACACCCATTAATCCAGTTTCTTATTTCTCATGCCATATTCGGCCAATAGTATTTAGTTTTAATCTTTTCATATGTTTCTTCAGCCGCTCTATGATAAGTTTTACCTACGTTGTTGGGTTTTGGGGTAAGAAGAACGAAAGATAAAAGAAAAAAAACAACCTGCTTTTATTACAATAAAAAGAAAATTCAAACAAAAATGGTGTAGTTCCTCTTCTACCGCTGTCCTCCAGTGACCGCAAGTCTCTGCAATTAAGACAGTCGGGAACTGATCAAAACTGAAGGGGAACCCAACACTGTTGAGAACTGTAACGAAACCAAGTGTGAGAGAGAGTCTTGGGGAGGTGGACCTTAGCCTAGGGTTACAAAAACTGGCACTCACCTGACAGTTAGCCGGAAGCTGATTACCGCACCCCTGATGGTTACCGGAAAACAGCTGAAGATGTGTCCCTTGCCTTTTACTGCACCCCTGATGTTTACGGGAAAACAGCTGAGGATGCTGTGTCCTTTGCTGGGAGGTGCAAGCTGATGCTGGTGGTCTGGCTAACAGTGTTCTGTGCTCGGCTATCTGCCAGCTCTGTAGGGTTCCCCAATTCAGCTCACAATTTGGCATGAAAAATACAAAGTCAATTAATATTTTAAAATAAAATGCGCTGTAGAAAATTACAAGAAAGCTTCTCGTCGTAAAAGCTGAAGTACAATATAAGATTGCTAAATGATAATACAGAATTGCTGGATTACAACTAGTAATAGCTAAATTACAAAAAAGAATAGCTGGCCAGCTAATTAAAGACATGTACAAATGAATACAAAAGAAAACATTTTCAAATATTATAGTTACGATAGAAAGCTTCAGTGAAAGCTGGTGCAACAGAAGTGCTGGACTGCGAAGAGAGTTCGCCTGCAGGCTGGCAGTAGACGCAAAGTAGAGACAGTTGAAAAGAAGTTCTCCTCTGCAGCAGGAACACAGCAAGTTCATCTGGTTTGGTCTCGGTTGCCCATAGAATTTTCTCCACTCGGAAGAAAGCGGTGTGAGAATAGCCAAGATGGCGGTGGGTCGACACAGAGCGACCGCAAGAAAGGTGCAAGAGATCTGAAAGCTGGTAAGGGCACATGCATAAAGACGAAGGGCCGTATCTGCCCGCGCTTATATAGGGCCTAGAGATTATGCGCTTGAATTGCGTGTTAAAATGCGAAAGCTTCAGGAAACTTAAAATATACAATCTTTAAAATGACGGAAAATGACTATTATAAGCACGGTAGAAATAAAAGCTGGTAATTAGAAGTGATTTTAGATTTTATTGAACACAACCAGAAAGTTAAAAGTTCTCAAAGCGAGAAAAACAAAAAATAGAGAAAAAACTCAGCGACTGCTTTGAGCTTTTGAACGTGAATACGTAACCTGTCGCAAGGATAACCATCAGTAGTGAAAAATGCTTAAATTCTCACAAATAAACCTAGTTACAGTGAAAAACTATAGAAACATGATCTGGACGGTGTAAAGAGATGACACAAGTGTTACTATAAGAAAAACATCACGGAAACATAAAATTGGCAAACCACGTTGTAAGTACATGTTTAAATTTAGTATATTAGAACGCTATGGGAGTTTTAACCACTTGGAAATGCAGAATTAATGAAAAGTTAACGTGTTTAAATATAAAAGTAAAACCAAAATCTTCTAGAAAGGCAATAAACATAAAATCAAAAGTTCACTTAGAATGTTTAAAGAGTTTAATCGTTTAGAAATGAATAATTAGCTGAAAATTAGTATGTTTAAATAAGAAAAGTAAAATCATAGTCTTCTAGGAGAACTATAAACATAAAACCAAATTTTTAAAACATAAACATTCTTCAAGTTTTGATAAAAACTTAACACTCCCAACCCCCAGGGAGGTAGAATACCGAGTTGGAGAGGTGAGTGCCAAGGAACGGAAAATGGAAGACAGGCACACACTCCCCTAGCTCTTCTCTTAAAATCAACTTAAATACACTTATGGTTCGTCTTTACTCTACATATATTACTTCCACATCTGGTAGAAACAATCTGGTTAAGCAACATTCATTCCTGGGACTCTCTGGAAAACAGTGTGGATCCTCCCACACTCTTCTCATCCTCTCATATTACTTATACATCTGGTAGAAACAGCGAGTTTGCGTTCTACTAACTTTCACACACTGGATGCGAGAACATGGTTGGGTGTTGGTAGAAACAATGAAACTTGTGACTCTGGTAGAAACGATGAATAAAACATTTTCTCTATTAGAAACGAAGAAACATGTATCTCTAATAGAAACGATGGGACATGTAACTCTGGTAGAAACAATAGGCTAACTATATTCTACGAAAACTTCGAATATCTTGCTTGTATTTTTCCACAACACCTTTATTTTAAAATCCCCATTTCCCACTCAATTGCACATGTATTCAAAACAACCTTCAAATCCTTTGGTAGAAACAAAGAAACATGTCCTTTTGCGTTTGCCCATACCAGGGACCAGGTCTTGTTTCAAGACCAGGAAGTGAAATTAAATACCCAATAAGAAGAAGCCACGCTAGTGGGTGAAAAACGAGAACGCTCATGAGAGAAAAACAAATTGTTGGCTTTGTTGGAAACCACCCCCTCCTCTGTTGTGGCCACCAGCTGTTTATTAGAGAGAGTGTGAATGAGAGAAAGCGATAGGAAAGCAAAGCAAATGAGAGAGTTAATACGAAAAGTGAGACAATGGAAAATTAATCGTTAAATCGGAGATCGGAAGCAAAGTAAAGTAAGACGCTTGGAAGAAGTGCGAGTGCGAAAAACGATTAAAAAGAAGATTACTTACTAGAAGTAACTGGAAAATGGACACTCGTAAAGAGAATATGATCACATTTATCTTCAGAAAATACTATAATATCATCCATATATATTAGAACGTTTGGGGTATCAACAAATATATTGTTCATGGCTCTCTGGAATGTAGCTGGGGCATTACATAAACCAAATGGCATTCTTAAAAATTCAAAATGACCTTGCTCTGTTGGAAAAGCTGTTTCGGAATTGAATCTTTATGCATCCTAATTTGATGAAAACCAGAGCACAAATCCATAGCCGAAAAAATTGTAGCTCTACTTAATTTTCCTAGTAGATCTTCTACAATATGTGCGGAAGAGGATATTTATCAGAAATAGTAATTTGATTTAGTTTCCTATAATCAATTACCATTCTTACTTTCCTTTCTCCTGACGCGTCAATTTTCTTTGGAACAATCCAAACGGGTGAATTATATGGTGAATTACTAGGTTGTGTGATTTTATTCTCAAGTAGTTTTGTAATCTCCTCCTTAATGCTATCTTTAAATTGATGGGGGTAACGGTAGTTCCTTGAATATATCGGTTCTTCGGATTTTGTTTTTACATGATGTTCCAAAATATTGCTCGCTGATAATTTTTCTTCTTCAGTCTTAAAGATTGATGGGTATTTTTTAAAGAGAAAAATTAGATTTTCTTTGTCCTTTTTGCTCATATGGTCGGCACGTATTAACTCTGGAATCTTATCAGTTAGGATTCCAGGAGGTGGAGTTGTCTCCTCTACTTCTTCATCTAATAAATCTTAAAAATTCAATTCGAATTCACGATCTCCCTGACTAATAATAGTTATTTCGTTTTGACAAATCCCAGCTGGTATCTCAATATTTTCATTTTTATAATTTATGTAGTATATACCATCGTAAGGTATCTTTATTGTATTATGTCCTTCGCATAAATTCATTTTTTTTTTTATTATCTTGTAAAATAAAATTAAAAGTGTTGTACTTTGTTGTTATCGTTTTCTCTTTGAAATCAATTTTGGTCTCCATATCTTTCATGGTTTCGTTCCCGAGTAATACTTCATAATTAGGACTGAATTTGTAAACGTAAAATTTAATTTTGTTTGGGTTTTTCAAAAAATTTCTATCACAATAAACATATATAACTTCAGAACCTTTTTGTTCTCCCGTAGCCGTCTTAATTATAAAATTTTCTTTGATTCGTTTAACCCCTTTCGGAATAATTTCTGGATTAATATAGTTATTTTTTGAGTATCAATTAGCCATTTCTGATTCGCATGGTCATTTACATAAGGCAGTTGCTTAAAATTATTAGTTTGTAATTCCAGGGTTATGTTGGGTCTTCCTGGTTTTGGCCGGAGCCTAAAAAATTCTCTAATTTTTCTTCTAATTCTTTAATTTGAGCATCGCGAGGATCTTCTACTTCATATTCGATTTCATACATCGGCTGCCTGTTTTGTTGTTGTGAGTTGACTGTTCTCATTGAAACGGTTTGTCCGGTTGTTCCGTTGTACGGTTGTTGCCTAAAGTTATTGTACTGTCTTTGATAGCCAGACGGCGGGTTAAAGAATCTATGTTGGTCTTGACCGTTCCATTCTCTATTGTGTATTGAAGGTTGCTGGTTATAATTTTGAAATCCACGATTTTGGTGGCGGTTAAAAAAAATGTTTTTTGTGGTCATTCCTTTTATCAGAAAATTTCTTTTTAACAAAATGTTCTTCGTTCAGTTTTTTACCTGCCCTATTCATCGATCTGGAAGAAATCAAGTCATCGAAAAGTAAATGATTTTCGTTTTGAATTAGGTTTCTTAGGTCGTCTAAATTTTCCAATCGGTCAGCTTTAGTCATGAGGTAAGTCCTAACATGTAACGGCATGTTTTTGAAAAAATAAAAGAGCAGTTGGCTTTCAAGTTGGGAAATTACCGTTTCCTTATTAGTAGTTTTATCTATACGGTGCCGTGAAATTATTAATGTTCTGTTTTTGTCAAGACGTTGTAAATAGTATAAGGGATGTTCTTTGTGCCTGATTTTTGTGTTAAATAATTCAAATGTGAGTTGTTCTACCGATCTAGAGTCCCTAAAAGTTCTTTCTAAATAACCTAACAGTTCTTCTATCGTTTCAAATTCGCAAGTCGTGTTAATATAATCGGCATCAGCCGTTAATCTCGCGAGTACTTTACTTAATAAACGTTTTTCGTTCAATTCCCTAAAAGAATTATTCTGTGCCCATACTATATTTCTTACTTGTCGGACTACATTTACAAATTTTAATAAATTATGAGGATTCCCATCGAATTCAGGAATATGATCATAGTCTGCACTTTTTATTTGAAATGATGTCATGTTTGAAATTTGTTTCAATTGTTCAATTTGACTAGTAATTCTATCAATTGCCGGGTCTTGCATACAAAATACAATTATATATAAATATTACATAAATTAAAATAAAATCTGATTTAATCTTACTGTTGATGGTCAGTCGCCTTCTTCCGGTACCTGGTAACAGTGAGCCAAGGAGAAGACTGCCAGTCCAGAATACCTCGCAAGAGTGATTTTCTGTGACTGGATGTACCTGAAGTTCTGAAGAAGATTGGTACTTCGGGTAGAGTGGGCCAATCAATCAACCAGTAGATACCTCGCAAGAGTGGGTCTAAAAGTTGAAGTTCTTCAGAGGGTCTGGTTCTGACAGTGATTATCACACGGGAATACCTAGGAATAGTGAGTTCCCGATGAATACCGTCTGATGTTCGAGCGCCAAATAATGAACTGACAACAGTGAAGACTTATAAAAAGACTTTTATTCGTACAGAACTACAAAGTGAACATCAAATTTTGAGTCTACTAACTAGAATACTTATCTCTAATTTTACAGGCCTTAATATATCTACAGAATAGAGGAGGGGATGAGGAGGTTCTGCAAAGGGGAGGTAAAGTCGTGTCTTCTGATTGGTAAGCTGGCTGGGGGGCGGTCTTTTGTCTTAGTCCGCTACTTCTTATTGGGCAAACCGGCTGGGGGCGGACTTTGCCTTAGACCGTGTCTAATGATTGGGTGAGCTGGCAGGGATGGCCCTTGAGGGCATCAAGGTAGATGAGGACCATCTGAGGTCACAGGATGCAGCTGGAGCAAGTGCTCTGACAAAAACAGGGTCGAGCTGGACCTCTGGCGGAAGGCCCTAATGGCCATCATCTTGTGGTGTCAACCATGTGGATGACATAACTTAATGCCAACGGACGTGGGAACTGGACCTTAGGGATGTTTAGGGCGTGGGAATTGGCAATAATATAAGATAAAGAAATACTGTCCTTTATCTCGCGTCTGGTGGGCACTAGTAAGGATTTTATCGCTGCCAGATGGGCGGTTTTGCACCAAACTCTGTTGTCTCTAACTATGCTGAAATTTGTAGGTGTATGTTCTGTGGGTGAGATTTTTTGCATTGAGCTTCTGGACTAATAGGACAGGGCATGTTCTATGCACTCCTCCAAGTACCTTTAGCATGGAACAGCCTATGTATCATCCATACTCCTGACTAGTGTTGGCATGGGTGGCTTTTTTTCATGATTTTCTGTTGTTGTTTTTTTTTTTTTTCATTGCCACTGTTGATTAATCAGATTTTTTTTTTTTTCCATAGTTAGAAAAGGAAGTTTTAAGCTCAGATGTGGAAAATGGAGCTACTACAAGAAAACAAACTAATGTTTTTTTGGTCGTATCCAGAATTATACTACAGGCTTTCACCTTAACTTTTCTTGCCGAATGGGGTGATAGATCACAACTTGCCACAATCATTTTAGCTGCAAGGGAGGTTTGTGTATTATTTAAAATTTAAAATTTTATTTATATAAGTGCTTTGTATGTTATTCATTACTTATGAACATTATCATGACGCCGTAAGGATAACTAATTGCACCCTTGGACGAAGGTTACAATTTGTTATCCCTAAAGCACCAACTCTGGAAAATCTGGCTGTCTTTAAAATGACTCGATCAATTTTTCTTTGCAGAAAATTAACTGCTCAAATATTCAAATATACTGTAAAATAAAATTAAGTGTGAAAGAAATTTCAAATATAATACCGAATGCTTTTTTGTAACCTTATTTTTTGATAATCTCATTAGTGAAAAAAATACAATTTAATATATATATATACACACAAGGGTGGATCCAGGGGGGGGGTCATGACCCCTCCCCAAATATTTTGGCTTTTCAATTTTTTTGTTTGCATTTTTAAGCAAATAATGCAATTAGCTGGTTACTATAACCTAAACATAACACTTTTGGTTATTTAGAACTCAGTCCTTCTTAATACAAGGGATTAATCTCGTGATTATGAGACAATGACGGGGTATGATGACCCATATGATGTCCCGCCAAATTTCGTGCTGGATCCACTCCGGTGTTTATTTATATAACTTCTTATGTTATGTTTAAAGAAAAGGGAGAAAAGTTCTTACTCAAATTCAAATATTAACTTCGAATCAACAATATTTTTTGTTTTCACAAATTACAAAATAAACCCTGGAGCTAATTTTCGTTTGAAAATAAACCACATTGAACTTTTCTGTATTCTGTATTTACAAAGAAAAAAAACAAAATTAATTTCTGCAAAATCCACAACAAAATAAAACCATTAAAGTGATTTTCCTTAATTTAAAAATAAAAGATGTGTTTTGTATTTTTGGTTTATATAATTTTATTATTTTGATTTAGTTATTTATTTTTTCCTAAAGGATTTCGAATAAAAAAAAAATTAAAAGCGTGATAAGAAAGATCATGTAATGTTTGTTAGCAGTAAGGGAACACTTTCTTTTGGTCCCTCATTGCAACCAATAAATATTTAATAACAAAAGAGCGGCCGAAACATAAATTACTAAACTGTTTTTGTAATTGCATAAAATGGAGGAAAAGTTTGGTTTAATTTTTGTTAATTAGTTTGAGCAACTCCATATTAATAGTGGGAATAGTTGGCTAGGTTAGGCAAGGGGCTAGGTTGCCATCACCTAACATTATTTGGTTTTTTTTTATCTCTTTTAGAATATGATGAAGCTTATGCTAATAGGAAGTGATGGATTTTTCGTTATCTTGTATTAGTTTTAATTATATGGATTGGTGCAACAGCCATATGTAGGTTGTCCAGCTGGGTAAATAATTTAGTTAAGTATTTATTCCTAAGTTTTTGATGAGAAACTGTTAAGGGAAATACACCTGCTTCAGAACAGAGGCTTAAGGCTGGACTAGTACAAAATGATCCTGTCAGTAAACCTATATCGGCACGATGCACTGAATCTAACTAAGATTGATTCCTTGTGGAGTCATATATAAAGGAGCAGTAGTCCATTATTGATTGGATCAGTGCCTGGTATTTCCTCAATTGCATTTCCCTGTCACAACCCCACGAAGTATGCCCTTATTTTTAAGTATCTTTATCTTATTTTTACACTTCATTTTCAGTAGATTTATGTAATAAGACTGTTAATTTACAATCAAGATGAAGGCGGAGAAACTTAACTTTCTCAGTTTAAGAGAGAGGTGATCCTTTTAAAAGTGAAGGAGGGAGGTGTATTTCTACTCCTTCATCAACTGAATAGTACAAGTGGTTTATTCTGAGGAGAATAGGAATCCAGTTCAGCTTAACCATGTTTGAAGGTTCTTAACTCCAATCTGAAATTGATTCTTATATATTCAAGATCTGTGGAGAAGCAGATTACTGGAAAATCATCAACAAATAAAAATTCTTCAACGTTTTCCACCAGGCATCCATTTAAGTCTTATGCTGTAGTCGAAAAGAGAGTTAGTTGTACTTTTCGTATAACAGCTGTCAAACGCAATATTTTCCGATTTGTTTCCTCCAACACAGACTTTACAGTACCTGGTTCCTTGAAAACCCTTTATAAATTGGGCCATGCACCCCGTTATTCCCCATTTTTTAAATTGTTTTAGAATGCCATGTACGGATATATGTCATTCTGTGTCGAACGCTTTATGAATGTCAAAACATTTTTCTATGGCATACTTTTTCTGAATAAATGCTTTTCGAATGGCAGTGGTTACTCTAATCAAGTTGTTGGTAAAACAATATCCACGCAAATCGTGTTTGAGATTGTTTAGACCATATAAGATAGACCATTTCTTTTGAGGGTCCAAATCAGTATTTTTTTTTTTTTTTTTTTTTTTTTTTTTTTACCATCAGCTTGTTATAGAAAAAAAAAGACAGAAAAGATACTTTTATGTGATTGTATATACAGTTCTGGAAAAAATAAAAACTCAAACATGCAATTGTATTTTTTTTCTAAATGAATTATAATGTTATAGCCAAAACTATGTTTTAACTTTGAATAATAATTCTTTAAGAGATTAAATCCTTTTTAGATCCTAGTATTAATCTGTTTATCAACAAACTCAAAATTTAAAAATTAATTAATTTACACTGTGAATAGGATAGGATAGGATAGGGGTTTTAGGGCGATAAATATCGCGATTATTACGCCCTACACTGTGAATAAATATAGACTCAAGGTAATATTTAATGCTTATTTTCGTGTATTCTTTATTCGTAATGAATGAACTAATGAACAAAAAAGACTTTACTTCACTTTTCAGTTCAATCTTGATTTAAAAAAAAAGAGTGTCTGTGTTCGTAAGTTTTATTAATTTTTTTGATAAAAATGCTGTATAGATCCCTACTGACTGAAGTTGAGCAACAAAGCATTCCCGACTTAAAGGGAGCATGAATGACGCTAAGACAGATTGCTGGGGACTTGAATTGTTCCCAGGGTATAGTTAAAAAAAATTTAAAATCAGGTCCGCAATTATACCGAAAAATCTCCAGAACCGATGCTTCTTCTGCTCAATTTGTGAGACATTTCAACTTGGCATGTGACGCTAGCCTTATAGGGAAGTGGGCAACTGAATGCAGGAATTAAAAATATCATAAAATAATAAGAAATTTTTCAGTTAAAAAATATCACCTTGATTGCAGTTTGCAGAAAAATATATCCAGGAGGGTCAAATTTGGCCCATGGTTATTTTTAGTGGTGAAAAAAATTTAAATCTTGACGGCCCTGATGTTCTCAATTACCACTGGCATGACTTAAGAAAGGAAAAATAATTATTGCGAAGGTCACATTGGGGTGGTGGAATAATGGTATCAGGTGCTTTCAATGAAAATTTCAAGTCCCAAATAACATTTACTTCAGGAAAATTTAATGCTGATTATATCAAAATGTATTGGAAGAGCACCTAATAGCATTTATAACATTGTTGGAAAAAGGAGAACCCATTTTCCAACAAGACATTGTTCTCCAAAAAGAGCGCGCCCATTCACACGGCCCGTTCCACAAAACAATAATTATAAGATCAAGGATTCAATGTTTTGAATTGGCCAGCTGTTAGTCCAGACCTGCATACCAAAGAAAATTTATGGGATATCAGAAATATATTTTGAGTATATAAAAAAAAAAAAAAAAAAAAAAAAAAAAAATAATAATAAATAAAAAAATATATTTTTTTCACAGCCTTTTATTAAAAATATGTTATTCAATGCCCAATGCATTGCAATGCAATTTTTTTTTCCCTGACATTTTTATAAATTTTACACGTCCTTTTATAAAATATAATATATATGGTGTACATACTGTTCCAAAATAAAGGATTCAATAAATTTAAAACAATTTTATATCTTCATATTATAATTCTTCATAGGACTGTAGAAGTTTTACAATTGGAAAAAAATCAATTAAAAATTAAGTTATTTTTGCTGTGATTGATTTGTCTTTTGGATTAATTTTCACATGGACTAAAAGAATAGTTGCAGTAGATCACATGATTAGAGACAGAAGGTCCATATAAGGGGCAAAAGGTTGTAGCCAATTTTCGGCGATTGCGCTTAGCCTGGCCTTAGATGGGGGCGACTATCTTATGCTTTTTTTAATTATCCCATATGGGATATAAACTTTATTGGTTCTGACCAAGCTGGTTTGATTGTTGGTTAGTTAAGTTGGGGTCAATTGTTTGATCCATTCAAATACAACGTCCATATTACAAGCTTTCTCTCATTGGGTTGAGGTTAGTCTTACAATTTAAAATTACACTCAAAGGACATTTGGAAGCTGTTATTTGGTCTTTGGTGTTGACATTTATCAATTATGATTTGTTCATATTAATCCTAAAACCAATTGTTTCACATTCGCCTTCCTTCTTCAAACATATCTACTGCTGAATTGATCATCTGCATAATCCAGGCAGTTTAGCCATACGCCGTCTGTTTCATACTTATTTTGGGGCTTATCTGTGATACACTGGTTGCGGGCCTTATCTAGATACGGAGAGTAGTACTTCAGAGTGCGTCCAGATCTGGAATGAGTTGCATGTGTCGTGCCGAAGACCTAACTAATTCACCAACCTCACTAATTCTCCGTACACTGTCAGGCATAGAGAAAAACCACAGCACCTTCCTCCCGTTTCGGCAGCCCAGAAAACTTCGAACGGTGAGTACCAAATTGAGTATGAGACCTTTACCACCACCATATAATTACAGTACTCCCATCTTATTATTAATTTTATTAATAATAATAATAAGCATTATTATTAATTTTATTTAATGATAACCAATTACCCTCAATATTTATACCCCTTCCTTCAAAGGACATTCAGAAGCTGTTGTTTGGTCTTTTTTGTTGACATTTATCAATTTTAATTTTTTTTTTCATATTTATCCTTAAAGGAATTTTTGCACTTTCGCCTTCTCTTCTTCAAATATCTCCATTGATCATCTGTATAATCCTGGCAGTTTAGCTATTCACCGTCAATGTAACCCTTCCTTCCCATATGCAATGATTCACAATTTCATTCAAGGCTGATATAAATATCTTTGGGAAGGTGACTTCTACTTGTCGTACACCTCTGTTTATTTTTGATGCTTTTATCTAATTTAAATATAGCATTGGTAAGTATTAGTGAATATTCTTCTTATCTCGTTACCTATATTTTTCTTCTCCAGTAGTTAGCGGATGGCATTTGTTTTTAATGAATCAAATGCGTTTTCGGAGTCTAAGAACAATACCATTAAGGGGAATTTATAATCCACAGCTTTTTTTTATTAATACACCTACTATAAAGATGTTGTCGATTGTGGACAAATTTTTCCTGAATCCTGTTTGATTTTTGTTGATATCTATCTCCAGATTATAAGAGCATGGTGGACATGAAATTAAAAAACAAACTCTGGGAAACTTCTGTTTTACCAGTTCTAATATATATGAAACTGAGTTGGTTGAATAAATTTAGATGGTTTTCAAGTGGAATTAGAAGTGAGCTGGTCATATCATTGGAAATAGATTGAGTGAAAGGACAAGTACCTGGAACAGAGTAGCGAAGTGCCATGAGGAGTGGAAGATACTGGGCCTATAATATCTGCCCTGGCTCCAAGAATGAATCAGTCAGTGAACAGTTTTACATTGAAAATTAATGTGTGAAAATATCTAAAGTATCTAGTTTTTATTATTTATATAGTTTTAATTGGTGTGTTTTGGAAACCTTAAAATCCTTAGCTTATAGTTGATTTTGCTCATTACTTGTCATTATGATTATTTATTAGTTTAAAAATTTGTATTTGCAAGTCAATTATTTTTATTATTTGGAGTTTCTCGTAGTCTAGGTTATCTAACTGAGGTGTCCAATCACCCTCAGATATTCTGTTATCAGATATTCACTTTTCAAACATTTGAAAATTTTTAGACAATCCTTGCCGTGTCCAAGAGAACCACCTGCTGAGTCTCTCTCATTACATGAAGTGACAATTTTAAATTTTACATGCCTGTCACCAATGACTCAGGAATCAGCCCATTCTTTGAAATTATGATTGGCTTATGATTGCCATACGCTTTCCAAATGGTATAATTGTTTTAGCGCCATTGCTAATTCCCAATATTTTTTAATTTTCTCCTCAACTGTGGACGTTATATTATTTTCGTTGGGGATCGCTATGTCAACTATTTGTGCATTTTTCTCTCTCATATCTAGTAAGAGGATGTCAGGTTTATTATGCCGCACTGCGTGATTCATATGATAGATTTGTCTGAATACAGCTTGAGGGGACCTCTCTGAAAGACCCTATTGGTAATGTTCTTATAATATAGCAGCTTTTCACTTAATAACTAAACCTCATTGCCAGAACCTTGTGGAAAACTTTGCCCACATTATTATGCCTCTGGAGGTTCTCAGAACCCAGCTAGTGATCCACATTCACCTGTGAACTGCTGGATTGATTCTAATGTTAATGAGCACAGTTGGCATATATCAGAATTATTTGCATCTTTTAGGACATACCATCGGTAAAATCGAGTTGCAATATCCTTGATCTTGGTTGGCAATAACAAAACCTTCTGTTTAGATATAGGTGTAAATCTGCAACTAATCGTTTTGCCATTCTGTCAGCCCTTCCTTTTCTGAAGGGCTGACATGATTCTGAGATAGAAGCATTCTGAAATCTGTGAATCTCATCCTTTATCCAAGATGCGTTTTCTTGTTGATTTATTTTTGTTTTCCCACACATTTTTCCTATATTCTTCAATGCCGTTAGGGTAATTACTTGTTTTTTCACATTTTGTCCAAGGTTCCTATACAATTGGCGTTCTTTCTCCTTGAAGATCTGATTTCATTGTCTGTGTAATGCTGCCTCATTATATCTACATAACTGATTTGTGTAAACAGCCAGTTTTTGCTTCAGGTTATCCGCAGGTTATACAGCGTTAATCCATAGATCAGATCATTTTCCATAACTGTGCCTTAGTTATCACTATAATTTCACATATTTTTTTCTTTGTTCTGAGTCTTACAGCATGTGGATTATGAATGTGCAGGATGGTCTCAACAATTCAAACCCTCAGTAATCTGAAACCTCTAGTAATTTGAACAAGAAAGAATAAAAAGTTAAAGTTGACTAACGAAAGATGGGATAATCAGCACTTCTTACACTTCCAGGGTTCCAATCTGTTTTTTTTATTTGTCTTCTTTATTCCATACACCTAAATAAGAGTATCGAAAAAAAAAAAATTAGCTTAAAAACGAAACCAGTTATGCTAATTTTAAAAAATAAGGGCGGAATCTTAGATAAATTCGAGTTAAGAGAGCAATGTGCCAACCACCTACTTCATGCAAAAGCATTAAGAAAATAAATTTAAACAAATCAGTCATGTTGTCTGGTGCATGGAGACCCAATTCCAAGAAATTTAATGATGTCCATGTGAAAAAAATTATGGCCTAAAAAAAATGTAGCAAAAAAATAAGGCTTGTCGAAATCATCAAAAATATCCCAAGTCTCAATAGTAGAAATTGCTGATTAGGTATTAATACCGTAAAGAAGAAGGATTATACACAGAGAACTTGCATGATGCCAAAACTTTAAACAAATGTGATTAGGACGTAGATCTTTCCATTACTTATGTTATTCTAATATTTAGCTCTTGTATTGATTTTTATTTTACTGGAAAATATCTTTAAAGCCGTTTTATTCTTCATCTCTTCATCTCTTCATCTATTATTGTCTCTCTTTCAAGCTCGAACTCGGGCAATTGACCTGTAGATGTTACAGTCTTGCAGATCCTGATGACAGGCTAGTGCTGCTCGCTCCACTGTAAACACTGTTCCCGCCAGATGCAGCTTCAGTATCGGGTTCTTCCGAAGCTAATCTCCTATTTTGTAGCTCCATATTTAATTGATATATGTATTTTATACCTATTACCAGGTGATATAATATCAGGCACCCCTTACTTGGGGAACCGTCGCACCGGGATTTTGCTAGTTTTGGTCTGCTCTGGATATTTTATTTTCCTGGTATCAACCATATCCGATGAATATCCCCCTATCTACCTCCTAGGGAGTTATATAAAATTATTATATCTTATCACTAAATTTTACGATTTAAATTATTAAGATGTAATTGTTATAGAAGAAAATCTCACAATTAATATTCAAATTGCTTGTTGTTAAAAGGAAGAATAATTTCTGAAAATCTAACGGTTATTCGATCTACTAATAAGGTTACAAGTACAGATAAAAAATTACTTGTTTATGATTCTCTCTTTATGGTCAAAGAGCTTGACAATACAGAATTTCAGATTAACAAGATTAAGTGTGACTTTAATGAACATTTTTCACTGTAGTTTAATGACTTATTACCTGAAATAATATGGTTAATTAGACTAGTCACTGCTGGGGAATTTCCTTCTCCTATCAGAGTAGATGTCATAGATTAGGAAAAAGCTGTTAAACTTCCTAGAAATGATATTCTATTTTCATTAGGAGTACAGATGAGTGACCAGTGTTTTATGAATTGTTTACAATGAAAATTCATTATAATATAAGCTTATCGGATTTAGAAAAATATAGCATTTAGTTTCTAAATTCGCTTGTTGCTCTTCATTAAACAAATGGAATGAGTTTTAAACTGATATGCTATTTAATGGTGGTTTAAATATACTATGTGATAATAATGTAAATTTAGAACCTTTTAAGCATTTTTTACAAAAAATATATTGAGCAAGATTTTCCACATGATAGCTGTTTCACTCTCAGAAAAACTTATCCAGATGAATGCTTCAACCGTGGACAAAATCTTAGATAAATTAGCAATAATTTCATTTACATAGGGGTAGATGAAGCCACATGTGCTTAACAAAAAATTAGATAAGTACTTATCTTCTCAATTATAAACTTTAGTTAAAGAAATCAAGATTTAATTTATTTGTTTTACAGATAATTATTTTGGATAAAAAATCATAATTTTAACTAAATGAATACTAAAAAACTAATATAAAAAATAATTCGAAAAATTAAAAAAAAATATTATGATGTAGTCAGAGATACTTATTCCTTGCAAAATATCCATTTTTTGTTCACAAAAATAATATAATGCACAATGTTTAAGTATAATAAATTTTTGTGAATTTTGGGTATTGCAGTCAAAATAAATAACTTGTATGTAGGTTTTACTTATTTAATGGCCAATGTGGCAAGCCAAATTTTAGGCCCTCATGGCTAAATGAAAAAAAAAAAAGGCAATAACCAATAAGAGAATATATTTAGAGAAATATCAATTTTTGTAACATCATATCAAAATTTAATACAGTAAATAAAAAATAATAAAATAAAATACTCAAAAAATGTAAAATCATAATTGGGTGATTTTGTCTAGAATGGCCCAGATATATGAATCCTAAAAAATATTTTAATCATATTATGCTTTAAACATATGGACTGTCAGAAATATATTATATTGTTGACACGCCAATAAAAGAAGAAATAATTTAAAGATTTCTAATTCAAGTACCTGATTAATTATAATTATTGGTAATTTTTATTTCACAGTTGAAATAAAAGATGATTATTAAAATTTCTAGGTAAGTATCGCTATTACTAATTAAACTATTTGTACAATTCTTTGAAGCATGTGAGCCTGATAAATTACATTTTTAGAACGTGTATGGTGTTACCTTGGGAGGTATTTTGGGTCATTCCTTATGCACTGGTTTGGCAGTTATAGGCGGCCGATTCATTGCTCAAAGGATATCAGTAAGAACAGGTAATTTATCAAGGTTAATATCTAACTTATTTTACAATCATAGGATGTGATGAAGATTTACTTGTAATCAGTTTGTTTTTTTTTTAATTTAAGGAACCTCTTCCATATTTAGTTTTTTTATAGTTTACTGTTATCTGAAATTTCTGGTTTTTGACCCATCTTACCTGTACCTCTAACCTGTACATCCCTTTCTATCGAACTGCCTCCTTAAAAAAATCCTTTTTCATCCGTGCTGCCACCTTCTGGAATTCCTTACCTGTCTCTATCTGTAAAACTTCATCCCTCACTTCCTTTAAAACCCAATTATTTCTCCACCTCCTTAATCATCAATCTTCCATAATCATGCAAAATAGTGAAACGAATGGTCGTTTTAATGATGTAGAAGGTGAATTCACTTTTATTAATAGTTTAGGTAAATCTGTAATTGACTTCATTTGTTTTCCAGTTGACTATATATCTTGTATTGTATTGTATTTTAGAATTTTGCCAGAACCTTTTTCTGATCACCTTCCTCTTGTTTGTGAGATCTCATTTATTAACACTTACAATGTAATGTTTTACCACTTATGCCTCAGTTAGTTTGGTTAGATAAATATACAAAAGGTTATTTAAATTCTTTGAAACTGGCTGCTGAAACCATTTCTTATCTCCCCTTCGATTCTCAAGAATTCTTAAATATTTTAGTTAATTGTATTAGGTGCTCTTCTCTCTCACCTAATACATGTTCTCAATATGTTAGAAATATCCGCCGAAACGATTATGTTTGATGGACAATGCCTTCATGCAAGAAATAAATCATTTGCATTATTAAATCTTTTTCGTCGAACTAGATATATTTTTGTCAAACATAATTATTTAGAAGCAAATAGGAATTATAAGGAGTTATGCTCCTTAAAAAAAAAGAAAAAAAAAAAAGTATCTATGCTGTAGTTGAAAGATGTAAAAGTGCTAGAGACTCGAAGGAATTTTGGCACCTAACTAATCATTTTCAAAACTTACTTAATCCTTCCGTTAATGATTTAGTACTCTATGCAGAACCAATTATATATTCTACCACTCTAGATCTCCCCTTTGACCTAAGTAAACTGCAGGCGGTAATAAGTGATCTACAAAACAATAAGGCCCCAGGTATGGATAGAGTACCATACGAATTCCATAAGCATGCTCCTGATATATTCTTGATTAAACTTTTGTCTCTTTTTAATCAAATTTATGAAACCGGTAACACTCCAGACTCTTTTAGAAGATCTAATCTATTTCCTCTTTTTAATCGCAGCGACATCAATGATGTGCAAAATTATAGGAGTATATCCTGTTTGGATGCATCTACAAACATTTTTAAAGGTCTTCTTCTATAACAAGTAGAAACTTTCGTAATAGAAAATAATAGCCTCAGTCAATTACAAACAGGTTTCAGACGTGGATACTCCACTATCGATAATTTGTTTGTCCTGTTAAATATTATCAAACTTAAACTGCACAAGAAAGGACAAAAAATCTTTGTATTTGGATGATCTTCCTCTTGCTCTTGAAGGAGGAGTTCGTATAGGAGGTACTTGTATCAGCATTTTAATGTATGCTGATGATATCGTGTTGCTTGCTGAAGATAGGGTTATATTGCAGAGAAATATACACCTTTTGGTATCCTATTGTGATAGTTAGAATCTGACAGTTAATCTCTCTAAATCCAAAATTATGGTCTTTAGAAATGGTGGTAGACTTGCTGCTGCAGAAAAATGGAAATATAACGGTTTGCCAATAGAAGTGGTGAATACCTACAAATATTTGGGTGTTACATTAAGTTCCCGCCTTTCTCTCATGCACCATTTAAAACAACGCATTCCGGCTGCTAAAATAGGTCTTAGCAATTGGTTAAGTTTTATTTCTCATGATCTAATCAGTCTCTCTGCTAAAAAACAAATATTTGATGCTGTAATACGATCTATAGTATGCTATGCAGCTCAAGTTATGAGCTTATCAGATGTATGATGAGTTGGAAAGGTTTCAGCGTTTTTTTATTACAAAATTGTTCTCTTTGCCGCCTGCTACGCCAAACAACATGGTTTATTTAGAAACAGCTACGGACTTGCTTGAGGTATTTACCTTGAAGTTACATTTTAAGTATTGTCTTAAGGTGGTGAACTCAGCTGATGCTCGTCTTTCTAAAATTATAGCATTAGAAGTCATCAAGCGCAATATCTTTTGGTTTGGTATTATTTGGTGGAAAGATATTCATGTAGATTTGGCAATACTCTGGATAGTGTTTTCTTATGGAAAGACCGGTTAGCTGTATTATTGACCGCTATCACGTGCCATCATAGGGAACAGTGTGAACTGGCCGCGATGAATTCTAATAGATTTCTTTTGTATAAAGAATTACATCATGACATCAAACTTTTCAGATTCAAAGATGGCTGTTGTTGGGATCTTACTACGAACGATTTATGTTGTATGTTCAAACTTAGATGCGAACTACTTTATTTAAATTACACCCCATGGCTTGATAGGGAAAATACAAATTGTCAACTTTGTAACCTAGCCATTAAAGAGGACCTATTTCATTTTCTGGCAGAGTGTTCAGCTCTAAGTAACATTCGAATATAGTTTCTAGGTTCTAGTACTGTCCATACTTAACACTCCTATCCAGTTTAAAGAATCCATAAAGAACCTCGGTATAACCTTTGATCAACACCTCACCTGGAATCATCACATTTCCCAAATTACCCGTAAATCCATAACAATCCTCAAGCAGCAACATAGGTTTAGAGACTCATTTCCTCAAAGTCTTTTAGTATCCTCCCTTATCCTTCCACAGTTTGATTACGGATATCTGGTGTATGGTGGTCTGTCTGGTGAGCTTGAGATAAGACTTAAAAGATTGATGAACCGTTTCATGAGATTTATCCTTGGTCTCCCGAGAATCTCTCACAACTCCGAATATTATTCCCAGCAAATTTTCCTTTTTCCTATTTTTCCAAGACAGTACTTGCTCGGCTCCTTCCTCTTCCAAATCCTAAGAGCAACAAAACCCACATACGTTCTTGACCTCCTTACCCCACGTTCGTCCATCCATCAGCTAAATACTAGATCTCAACCTACAGACTTGTATATCCCCACTCATAGAACCGCCTATTTCGATAAATCCTTCGTTATTCGTGCCACCCAGTTTTGGAATTCCTTACCCGAATCCATTCGTCAAGCTTCCTCCCTACCCTCGTTCAAACACCTCCTGTTTCTCCACCTCCTGGAACATCAATCTTCCGTGCAGATGTAAAATTATTATTATTCTTGATTTAGTTTTGAAGGTTTTGTACAAATATGTAAACTGAAGTTTACATATTTATTTATTCTAGTAATGATACTCTTCTTTTTTGCTATTTTTATTAATTTTTTTTTTCACAAATGTGGTGTCGAATGAAGTTAAGATTTATTTTCATTTGTTGTTAAATTGTGCAATTGTCCATAATGTTATTCTTAGAGGACTAAATGTCCCAGAATAAAGTAAATTTTTTCATTTCATACTTCTATTTTATTCATCTTGTTATCAGGGGGGCTTTTTTTTTTTAAAGAAAATATTCATTTTGTATTTAGGTTGCGGGGGAGGGGCGAATTATAAAAAAAGTTAGATTTTCGTATTTCTTTCACAAGGACCACCTTGTTTTATTTTATGTTATCGAGAGACGGTGTTTTTTAAGAAAATATTTATTTTATCTTAAGTGGGGGGGGGGGGGATGCAGTCTAGAAAAGTTAGAATTTTCGATTTCTTTCACACTGGGATCCTATTTTATGTTATCGGGGACGGTGTTTTTGAAGAAAATATTCATTTTGTATTTAAGTGGGGGATGAAGCAATCTAGAAAAGTTTGAATTTACGATTTCTTTCAGAAGGTGGTCCAATTTTATGTTATCGGGTGCGGTTTTTTTAAAAAAAATATTCATTTTGTATTTAAATAGGGGGGAGGGGAAAACTATATGAAAGTTAGATTTTCGGATTTCTTTCACTAGGTGGTCCTATGTTATGTTATCGGGGACGGTGTTTTTCAAGAAAATATTCATTTTGTATTTAAGTGGGGGGAGGGCGAACTATATAAAAGTTAGATTTTCGGATATCATAAGGTGGTCCAATTTTATGTTATCAGGGGCAGTGTATTTGAAGAAAATATTTAATTTATATGTAAGTGGGGGGTGAAGCAGTATTAAAAAGTTAGACTTTCGGATTTCTCTTTATAAGTCGGTCCAATTTTATGTTTTTGGGGGCGGTTTTTTAAAAAAAATATTTATTTTGTATTTAAGTGGGGGGGGGGGTGCAATCTAGAAAAGTTAGAATTTCCGATTTTTTTCACACGGGGATCCAATTTTATGTTATTGGGGACGGTGTTTTTAAAAAAAAATATTTATTTTGTATTTAAGTAGGGGGGGGGTGCAATCTGGAATAGTTAGAATTTCCGATTTTTTTCACACGGGGATCCAATTTTATGTTATTGGGGACGGTATTTTTAAAAAAATATTCAATTTTATATTAATAGCGGGGCGAGGGGCAACAATACAAAAATATTCATTTTGTATTTTAATAGCGGGGGGAGGGGTGCAGTATAAAAAAGTTAGATTTTCCGATTTCTTTCAGAAGGTGGTCCAAACGGTATTTTGAAATTATATTAAAATTGTATTTTAATAGCGTGGGGAGGGGCGAACTTTATAAAAGTTAGATTTTCCGATTTCTGTTACACTGGGATCGTATTTTACGATTTATAAAAGTTTGAATTTACGATTTCTTTCAGAAGGTTGTCCAACTTTATGTTATCGGGTGCGTTTTTTTTGAAAAAAATATTCATTTTGTATTTAAATAGGGGGGAGGGAAAAACTATATGAAAGTTAGATTTTCGGATTTCTTTTACACTGGGATCGTATTTTATGTTATCGGGGACGGTGTTTTTGAAGAAAAATATTCGTTTTGTATTTAAGGGGGGATGAAGCAATCTAGAAAAGTTTGATTTTCGTTTTTTTTTTACAAGGTGGTCCTATTTTATTTTATCGGGGACGGTGTTTTTAAAGAAAATATTCATTTTGTATTTAATTGGGGGGGAGAGGCGAACTATATAAAAGTTAGATTTTCCGATTTTTTTCACACGGGGATCCAGTTTTATGTTATTAAAAATTATGTATGCAGTGTTATTGAAGAAAATATTTATTTTGTATGTAATTGGGGGGTGAAGCAGTATTAAAAAGTTAGACTTCGCATTTCTCTTTATAAGTCGGTCCAATTTTATGTTTTTGGGGGCGGTGTTTTTGAAAATAATATTCATTTTGTATTTAAGTGGGGGGAGAGGCGAACAATATAAAAGTTAGATTTTCGGATTTCTTTTACAAGTTGGTCCTATTTTATGTTATCAGGGGGGCTTTTTTTTTTAAAGAAAATATTCATTTTGTATTTAGGTTGCGGGGGAGGGGCGCATTATAAAAAAAGTTAGATTTTCCTACTTCTTTCACAAGGACCACCTTGTTTTATTTTATGTTATCGAGAGACGGTGTTTTTGAAAAAAATAATTATTTTGTATTTAACTGGGAGGAGGATGCAATCTAGGAAAGTTAGAATTTCCGACTTTTTTCACACGGGAATCCAATTTTATGTTATTGGGGACGGTGTTTTTAAAAATATATTCAATTTTATATTAATAGCGGGGCGAGGGGCAACAATACAAAAATTTTCATTTTGTATTTTAATAGCGGGGGGAGGGGTGCAGTATAAAAAAGTTAGATTTTCCGATTTTGACCGGGACGGTGTATTTGAAGAAAATATTCATTTTGTATTTAAGTGAGGGATGAAGCAATCTAGAAAAGTTTGAATTTACGATTTCTTTCAAAAGGTGGTTTAATTTTATGTTATCGGGTGCTTTTTTTTTTAAAAAAATATTCATTTTGTATTTAAATAGGGGAGAGGGGAAAACTATATGAAAGTTAGATTTTCGGATTTCTTTCACAAGGTGGTCCTATGTTATGTTATCGGGGACGGTGTTTTTCAAGAAAGTATTCATTTTTTATTTAAGTGGGGGAAGGGCGAACTATATAAAAGTTGATTTTCGGATATCATAAAGTGGTCCAATTTTATGTTATCGGGTGCAGTGTTATTGAAGAAAATATTTATTTTGTATGTAATTGGGGGGTGAAGCAGTATTAAAAAGTTAGACTTCGCATTTATCATTATAAGTCGGTCCAATTTTATGTTTTTGGGGGCGGTGTTTTTGAAAATAATATTCATTTTGTATTTAAGTGGGGGGAGAGGCGAACAATATAAAAGTTAGATTTTCTGATTTCTTTTACAAGTTGGTCCTATTTTATGTTATCAGGGGGGCTTTTTTTTAAAAGAAAATATTCATTTTGTATTTAGGTTGCGGGGGAGGGGCGCATTATAAAAAAGTTAGATTTTCGTATTTCTTTCACAAGGACCACCTTGTTTTATTTTATGTTATCGAGAGACGGTGTTTTTGAAAAAAATATTTATTTTGTATTTAACTGGGGGGAGGATGCAATCTAGGAAAGTTAGAATTTCCGACTTTTTTCACACGGGAATCCAATTTTATGTTATTGGGGACGGTGTTTTTAAAAATATATTCAATTTTTTATTAATAGCGGGGCGAGGGGCAACAATACAAAAATATTCATTTTGTATTTAAGTGGGGGGAGAGGCGAACAATATAAAAGTTAGATTTTCGGATTTTTTTTTTCAAGTTGGTCCTATTTTATGTTATCAGGGGGGCTTTTTTTTTTAAAGAAAATATTCATTTTGTATTTAGGTTGCGGGGGAGGGGCGCATTATAAAAAAAGTTAGATTTTCGTATTTCTTTCACAAGGACCACCTTGTTTTATTTTATCTTATCGAGAGACGGTGTTTTTGAAAAAAATATTTATTTTGTATTTAATTGGGGTGAGAGGCTAACTATATAAAAGTTAGATTTTCCGATTTTTTCACACGGGTATTCAGTTTTATGTTATTAGGGACGGTGTTTTTAAAAAAAATATTCAATTTTATTTTAATAGCGGGGCGAGGGGCGCACTATAAAAAAGATTGATTTTCGTTTTTTTTTTTTGCAAGGTGGTTCTATTTAATTTTATCGGGGACGGTGTTTTTAAAGAAAATATTCATTTTGTATTTAAGTGGGGGGAGAGGCGAACTATATAAAAGTTAGATTTTCCGATTTTTTTCACACGGGGGTGCAGTTTTATGTTATTAGGGACGGTATTTTTAAAAAAAGTATTCAACTTTATTTTAATAGCTGGGCGAGGGGCGCACTATAAAGAAGATTGATTTTCGATTTCATTCACAAGTTGGTCCTTTTTTATGTTATGGGGGGCGGTGTTTTTGAAAAAAGTATTTATTTTGTATTTAAGTTGCAGGGGGTGGGGGTGCGAGATAAAAAAGTTAAAATTTCCGATTTCTTTCAGAAGATGGTCCAAACGGTATTTTGAAATTATATTCAAATTGTATTTTAATAGCGTGGGGAGGGGCGAAATATATAGAAGTTAGATTTTCCGATTTCTTTCACACTGGGATCCTATTTTATGTTATCGGGGACTGTGTTTTTGAAGAAAGTATTCGTTTTGTATTTTAAAAGCGGGGGGAGGGGTGCAGTATAAAAAAGTTAGATTTTCCGATTTCTTTCAGAAGGTGGTCCTATTTTATGTTATCGGGGACGGTGTTTTTTAAGAAAATATTCATTTTGTATTTAAGTGGGGGGAGGGGCGAACTATATAAAAGTTAGATTTTCCGATTTTTTTCACACGGGGATCTAGTTTTATTTTATCAGGTGCAGTGTTTTTGAATAAAATATTTATTTTGTATGTAAATGGGGGGTGAAGCAGTATTAAAAAGTTAGACTTCGGATTACTCTTTATAAGTCGGTCCAATTTTATGTTTTTGGGGGCGGTTTTTTTGACAAAATATTTATTTTGTATTTAACTGGGGGGGGGGATGCTATCTAGAAAAGATTGATTTTAGGATTTCTTTTACAAGGTGGTCCTATTTTATGTTATTGGGGATGGTGTTTTTTAAGAAAATATTCATTTTGTATTTAAGTGGGGGGAGGGGAGAACTATATAAAAGTTAGATTTTCGGATATCATAAGGTAGCCCTATTTTATTTTATCGGGGACGCTGTTTTTAAACAAAATATTCATTTTGTATTTAAATAGGGGGGAGAAGAAAACTATATGAAAGTTAGATTTTCGGATTTCTTTCACAAGGTGGTCCTATGTTATGTTATCGGGGACGGTGTTTTTCAAGAAAGTATTCATTTCTTATTTAAGTGGGGGAAGGGCGAACTATATAAAAGTTAGATCATAAAGTGGTCCAATTTTATGTTATCAGGTGCAGTGTTATTGAAGAAAATATTTATTTTGTATGTAATTGGGGGGTGAAGCAGTATTAAAAAGTTAGACTTCGCATTTCTCTTTATAAGTCGGTCCAATTTTATGTTTTTGGGGGCCGTGTTTTTGAAAATAATATTCATTTTGTATTTAAGTGGGGGGAGAGGCGAACAATATAAAAGTTAGATTTTCGGATTTCTTTTACAAGTTGGTCCTATTTTATGTTATCAGGGGGGCTTTTTTTTTAAAGAAAATATTCATTTTGTATTTAGGTGGCGGGGGAGGGGCGCATTATAAAAAAAGTTAGATTTTCGTATTTCTTTCACAAGGACCACCTTGTTTTATTTTATGTTATCGAGAGACGGTGTTTTTGAAAAAAATATTTATTTTGTATTTAACTGGGGGGAGGATGCAATCTAGGAAAGTTAGAATTTCCGACTTTTTTCACACGGGGATCCGATTTTCTGTTATTGGGGACGGTGTTTTTAAAAATATATTCAATTTTATATTAATAGCGGGGCGAGGGGCAACAATACAAAAATATTCATTTTGTATTTTAATAGCGGGGGGAGGGGTGCAGTATAAAAAAGTTAGATTTTCCGATTTCTTTCAGAAGGTGGTCCAAACGGTATTTGGAAATTATATTCAAATTGTATTTAAATAGGGGGTAGGGAAAAACTATATGAAAGTTAGATTTTCGGATTTCTTTCACACTGGGATCGTATTTAATGTTATCGGGGACGGTGTTTTTGAAGAAAATATTCGTTTTGTATTTAAGGGGGGGATGAAGCAATCTAGAAAAGTTTGATTTTCGTTGTTATTTTACAAGGTGGTCCTATTTTATTTTATCGGGGACGGTATTTTTAAAAAAATATTCAATTTTATTTTAATAGCTGGGCGAGGGGCGCACTATAAAAAAGATTGATTTTCGGATTCATTCACAAGTTGGTCCTTTTTTATGTTATGGGGGGCGGTGTTTTTGAAAAAAATATTCATTTTGTATTTAAGTGGGGGTAGAGGCGAACTATATAAAAGTTAGATATTCAATTTTATTTTTATTGGGGAGCGAGGGGCGCACTATAAAAAAGATTGATTTTCGTTTTTTTTTTTGCAAGGTGGTCCTATTTAATTGCATCGGGGACGGTGTTTTTAAAGAAAATATTCATTTTGTATTTAAGTGGGGGGAGAGGCTAACTATATAAAAGTTAGATTTTCCGATTTTTTTCACTCGGGGATGCAGTTTTATCTTATTAGGGACGGTATTTTTAAAAAAATATTCAATTTTATTTTAATAGCTGGGCGAGGGGCGCACTATAAAAAAGATTGATTTTCGGATTCATTCACAAGTTGGTCCTTTTTTATGTTATGGGGGGCATATATTCATTTAATATATTCATTATAAATATCAAAATATATTCATTTTGTATTTAAGTGGGGGTAGAGGCGAACTATATAAAAGTTAGATTTTCGGATATCATAAGGTGGTCCAATTATATGTTATCTGGGGTATTATTTTTGAAGAAAATACTTATTTTGTATTCAAGTTGCAGGGGGGGGGGGGGGGGTGCGAGATTAAAAAGTTAGAATTTCCGATTTCTTTCAGAAGATGGTCCAAACGGTATTTTGAAATTATATTCAAATTGTATTTTAATAGCGTGGGGAGGGGCGAAATATATAGAAGTTAGATTTTCCGATTTCTTTCACACTGGGATCCTATTTTATGTTATCGGGGACTGTGTTTTTAAAGAAAATATTCGTTTTGTATTTTAATAGCGGGGGGAGGGGTGCAATAAAAAAAGTTAGATTTTCGGATTTCTTTTACAAGGTGGTCCTATTTTATGTTATCGGGGACGGTGTTTTTTAAGAAAATATTCATTTTGTATTTATGTGGGGGGAGGGGCGAACTATATAAAAGTTAGATTTTCGGATATCATAAGGTAGTCCTATTTTATTTTATCGGGGACGGTGTTTTTAAACAAAATATTCATTTTGTATTTAAGTGGGGGGGAGAGGCGAACTATATAAAAGTTAGATTTTCCGATTTTTTTCACACGGGGATCTAGTTTTATTTTATCAGGTGCATTGTTTTTGAATAAAATATTTATTTTGTATGTAAGTGGGGGGTGAAGCAGTATTAAAAAGTTAGACTTCGGATTTCTCTTTATAAGTCGGTCCAATTTTATGTTTTTGGGGGCGGTTTTTTTGACAAAATATTTATTTTGTATTTAACTGGGGGGGATGCTATCTAGAAAAGATTGATTTTAGGATTTCTTTTACAAGGTGGTCCTATTTTATGTTATTGGGGACGGTGTTTTTTAAGAAAATATTCATTTTGTATTTAAGTGGGGGGAGGGGAGAACTATATAAAAGTTAGATTTTCGGATATCATAAGGTAGTCCTATTTTATTTTATCGGGGACGCTGTTTTTAAACAAAATATTCATTTTGTATTTAAGTGGGGGGAGAGGCGAACTATATAAAAGTTAGATTTTCCGATTTCTGTTACACTGGGATCGTATTTTATGTTATCGGGGACGGAGTTTTTTAAGAAAATATTTATTTTGTCTTAAGTGGCGGGATGCAGTCTGGAAAAGTTAGAATTTTCCATTTCTTTCACACTGGGGTCCTATTTTATGTTATCGGGGATGGTGTTTTTGAAGAAAATATTCATTTTGTATTTAAGTGGGGGATGAAGCAATCTAGAAAGGTTTGAATTTACGATTTCTTTCAGAAGGTGGTCCAATTTTATGTTATCGGGTGCGGTTTTTTTAAAAAAAATATTCATTTTGTATTTAAATTGGGGGGAGGGGAAAACTATATGAAAGTTAGATTTTCGGATTTCTTTCACAAGGTGGTCCTATGTTATGTTATCTGGGACGGTGTTTTTCAAGAAAGTATTCATTTTTTATTTAAGTGGGGGAAGGGCGAACTATATAAAAGTTAGATTTTCGGATATCATGAAGTGGTCCAATTTTATGTTATCAGGTGCAGTGTTATTGAAGAAAATATTTATTTTGTATGTAATTGGGGGGTGAAGCAGTATTAAAAAGTTAGACTTCGCATTTCTCTTTATAAGTCGGTCCAATTTTATGTTTTTGGGGGCCGAGTTTTTGAAAATAATATTCATTTTGTATTTAAGTGGGGGGAGAGGCGAACAATAGTTAGATTTTCGGATTTCTTTTACAAGTTGGTCCTATTTTATGTTATCAGGGGGGCTTTTTTTTTAAAGAAAATATTCATTTTGTATTTAGGTTGCGGGAGAGGGTTGCAGTATAAAAAAGTTAGATTTTCATATTTCTTTCAGAAGGTGGTCCAAACGGTATTTTGAAATTATATTCAAATTGTATTTTAATAGCGTGGGGAGGGGTGAACTAAATAAAAGTTAGATTTTCCGATTTCTGTTACACTGGGATCGTATCGGATTTTTAATAGCGGGGGGAGGGGTGCAGTATAAAACAGTTAGATTTTCGGATTTCTTTCACATGGTGGTCCTATGTTATGTTATCGGGGACGGTGTTTTTCAAGAAAATATTCATTTTGTATTTAAGTGGGGGGAGGGTTAACTATATATAAGTTAGATTTTCCGATATCATAAGGTGGTCCAATTTTATGTTTTTGGGGGCGGTGTTTTTTTAAAAAAAATATTTATTTTGTATTTAACTGGGGTGGGGGGATGCAATCTAGAAAAGTTAGAATTTCCGACTTTTTTTCACACGGGGATCCAATTTTATGTTATTGGGGACGGTGTTTTTAAAAATATATTCAATTTTATATTAATAGCGGGGCGAGTGGCAACAATACAAAAAGATTCATTTTGTATTTTAATAGATGAAGCAATCTAGAAAAGATTGGTTTTCGTTTTTTTTCACAAGGTGGTTCTATGTTATGTTATCGGGGACGGTGTTTTTCAAGAAAGTATTCATTTTGTATTTAAGTGGGGGAAGGGCGAACTATATAAAAGTTAGATTTTCGGATATCATAAAGTGGTCCAATTTTATGTTATCAGGTGCAGTGTTATTGAAGAAAATATTTATTTTGTATGTAATTGGGGGGTGAAGCAGTATTAAAAAGTTAGACTTCGCATTTATCTTTATAAGTCGGTCCAATTTTATGTTATCGAGAGACGGTGTTTTTGAAAAAAATATTTATTTTGTATTTAACTAGGGGGAGGATGCAATCTAGGAAAGTTAGAATTTCCGACTTTTTTCACACGGGGATCCAATTTTATGTTATTGGGGACGGTGTTTTTAAAAATATATTCAATTGTTTATTAGTAGCAGGGCGAGGGGGAAGAATACAAAAATATTCATTTTGTATTTTAATAGCGGGGGGAGGGGTGCAGTATAAAAAAGTTAGATTTTCGGATTTCTTTCACATGGTGGTCCTATGTTATGTTATCGGGGACGGTGTTTTTCAAGAAAATATTCATTTTGTATTTAAGTGGGGGGAGGGTTAACTATATAAAAGTTAGATTTTCGGATATTATAAGGTGGTCCAATTTTATGTTTTTGGGGGCGGTGTTTTTTTAAAAAAAATATTTATTTTGTATTTAACTGGGGTGGGGGGATGCAATCTAGAAAAGTTAGAATTTCCGACTTTTTTTCACACGGGGATCCAATTTTATGTTATTGGGGACGGTGTTTTTAAAAATATATTCAATTTTATATTAATAGCGGGGCGAGGGGCAACAATACAAAAAGTTTCATTTTGTATTTTAATAGATGAAGCAATCTAGAAAAGATTGGTTTTCGTTTTTTTTTATAAGGTGGTCCTATTTTATTTTATGGGGGACGGTGTTCTTAATGAAAATATTCATTTTGTATTTAATTGGGGGGGGAGAGGCGAACTATATAAAAGTTAGATTTTCCGATTATTTTCACACGGGTATCCAGTTTTATGTTATTAGGAGCGGTGTTTTTAAAAAAAATATTCAATTTTATTTTAATAGTGGGGCGAGGGGCGCACTATAAAAAAGATTGATTTTCGGATTCATTCACAAGTTGGTCCTATTTTATGTTATGGGGGGCGGTGTTTTTGAAAAAAATATTCATATTGTATTTTAATAGCGGGGGGGGGGGTGCAGTATAAAAAGGATTGATTTTCGGTTATTATAAGGTGGTCCAATTTTATGTTATCAGGTGCAGTGTTATTGAAGAAAATATTTATTTTGTATGTAATTGGGGGGTGAAGCAGTATTAAAAAGTTAGACTTAGCATTTCTCTTTATAAGTCGGTCCAATTTTATGTTTTTGGGGGCGGTGTTTTTTAAAAAAAAATATTTATTTTGTATTTAACTGGGTTGGGGGGATGCAATCTAGAAAAGTTAGAATTTCCGACTTTTTTTCACACGGGGATCCAATTTTATGTTATTGGGGACGGTGTTTTTAAAAATATATTCAATTTTATATTAATAGCGGGGCAAGGGGCGCACTATAAAAAAGATTGATTTTCGGATTTCTTTTACAAAGTGGTCCTATTTTATGTTATCGGGGACAGTGTTTTTCAAGAAAATATTCATTTTGTATTTAAGTGGGGGGGAGGGGCGAACTATATAAAAGTTAGATTTTCGGATATCATAAGGTAGTCCTATTTTATTTTATCGGGGACGCTGTTTTTAAACAAAATATTCATTTTGTATTTAAGTGGGGGGAGAGGCGAACTATATAAAAGTTAGATTTTCCGATTTCTGTTACACTGGGATCGTATTTTATGTTATCGGGGACGGAGTTTTTTAAGAAAATATTTATTTTGTCTTAAGTGGCGGGATGCAGTCTGGAAAAGTTAGAATTTTCCATTTCTTTCACACTGGGGTCCTATTTTATGTTATCGGGGATGGTGTTTTTGAAGAAAATATTCATTTTGTATTTAAGTGGGGGATGAAGCAATCTAGAAAGGTTTGAATTTACGATTTCTTTCAGAAGGTGGTCCAATTTTATGTTATCGGGTGCGGTTTTTTTAAAAAAAATATTCATTTTGTATTTAAATTGGGGGGGAGGGGAAAACTATATGAAAGTTAGATTTTCGGATTTCTTTCACAAGGTGGTACTATGTTATGTTATCTGGGACGGTGTTTTTCAAGAAAGTATTCATTTTTTATTTAAGTGGGGGAAGGGCGAACTATATAAAAGTTAGATTTTCGGATATCATGAAGTGGTCCAATTTTATGTTATCAGGTGCAGTGTTATTGAAGAAAATATTTATTTTGTATGTAATTGGGGGGTGAAGCAGTATTAAAAAGTTAGACTTCGCATTTCTTTTTATAAGTCGGTCCAATTTTATGTTTTTGGGGGCCGAGTTTTTGAAAATAATATTCATTTTGTATTTAAGTGGGGGGGAGAGGCGAACAATAGTTAGATTTTCGGATTTCTTTTACAAGTTGGTCCTATTTTATGTTATCAGGGGGGCTTTTTTTTTAAAGAAAATATTTATTTTGTATTTAGGTTGCGGGAGAGGGTTGCAGTATAAAAAAGTTAGATTTTCATATTTCTTTCAGAAGGTGGTCCAAACGGTATTTTTAAATTATATTCAAATTGTATTTTAATAGCGTGGGGAGGGGTGAACTAAATAAAAGTTAGATTTTCCGATTTCTGTTACACTGGGATCGTATCGGATTTTTAATAGCGGGGGGAGGGGTGCAGTATAAAACAGTTAGATTTTCGGATTTCTTTCACATGGTGGTCCTATGTTATGTTATCGGGGACGGTGTTTTTCAAGAAAATATTCATTTTGTATTTAAGTGGGGGGAGGGTTAACTATATAAAAGTTAGATTTTCCGATATCATAAGGTGGTCCAATTTTATGTTTTGGGGGCGGTGTTTTTTTAAAAAAAATATTTATTTTGTATTTAACTGGGGTGGGGGGATGCAATCTAGAAAAGTTAGAATTTCCGACTTTTTTTCACACGGGGATCCAATTTTATGTTATTGGGGACGGTGTTTTTAAAAATATATTCAATTTTATATTAATAGCGGGGCGAGGGGCAACATTACAAAAAGATTCATTTTGTATTTTAATAGATGAAGCAATCTAGAAAAGATTGGTTTTCGTTTTTTTTCACAAGGTGGTCCTATGTTATGTTATCGGGGACGGTGTTTTTCAAGAAAGTATTCATTTTGTATTTAAGTGGGGGAAGGGCGAACTATATAAAAGTTAGATTTTCGGATATCATAAAGTGGTCCAATTTTATGTTATCAGGTGCAGTGTTATTGAAGAAAATATTTATTTTGTATGTAATTGGGGGGTGAAGCAGTATTAAAAAGTTAGACTTCGCATTTATCTTTATAAGTCGGTCCAATTTTATGTTATCGAGAGACGGTGTTTTTGAAAAAAATATTTATTTTGTATTTAACTAGGGGGAGGATGCAATCTAGGAAAGTTAGAATTTCCGACTTTTTTCACACGGGGATCCAATTTTATGTTATTGGGGACGGTGTTTTTAAAAATATATTCAATTGTTTATTAGTAGCAGGGCGAGGGGGAAGAATACAAAAATATTCATTTTGTATTTTAATAGCGGGGGGAGGGGTGCAGTATAAAAAAGTTAGATTTTCGGATTTCTTTCACATGGTGGTCCTATGTTATGTTATCGGGGACGGTGTTTTTTAAGAAAATATTCATTTTGTATTTAAGTGGGGGGAGGGTTAACTATATAAAAGTTAGATTTTCGGATATTATAAGGTGGTCCAATTTTATGTTTTTGGGGGCGGTGTTTTTTTAAAAAAAATATTTATTTTGTATTTAACTGGGGTGGGGGGATGCAATCTAGAAAAGTTAGAATTTCCGACTTTTTTTCACACGGGGATCCAATTTTATGTTATTGGGGACGGTGTTTTTAAAAATATATTCAATTTTATATTAATAGCGGGGCGAGGGGCAACAATACAAAAAGATTCATTTTGTATTTTAATAGATGAAGCAATCTAGAAAAGATTGGTTTTCGTTTTTTTTCACAAGGTGGTCCTATGTTATGTTATCGGGGACGGTGTTTTTCAAGAAAGTATTCATTTTGTATTTAAGTGGGGGAAGGGCGAACTATATAAAAGTTAGATTTTCGGATATCATAAAGTGGTCCAATTTTATGTTATCAGGTGCAGTGTTATTGAAGAAAATATTTATTTTGTATGTAATTGGGGGGTGAAGCAGTATTAAAAAGTTAGACTTCGCATTTATCTTTATAAGTCGGTCCAATTTTATGTTATCGAGAGACGGTGTTTTTGAAAAAAATATTTATTTTGTATTTAACTAGGGGGAGGATGCAATCTAGGAAAGTTAGAATTTCCGACTTTTTTCACACGGGGATCCAATTTTATGTTATTGGGGACGGTGTTTTTAAAAATATATTCAATTGTTTATTAGTAGCAGGGCGAGGGGGAAGAATACAAAAATATTCATTTTGTATTTTAATAGCGGGGGGAGGGGTGCAGTATAAAAAAGTTAGATTTTCGGATTTCTTTCACATGGTGGTCCTATGTTATGTTATCGGGGACGGTGTTTTTTAAGAAAATATTCATTTTGTATTTAAGTGGGGGGAGGGTTAACTATATAAAATTTAGATTTTCGGATATTATAAGGTGGTCCAATTTTATGTTTTTGGGGGCGGTGTTTTTTTAAAAAAAATATTTATTTTGTATTTAACTGGGGTGGGGGGATGCAATCTAGAAAAGTTAGAATTTCCGACTTTTTTTCACACGGGGATCCAATTTTATGTTATTGGGGACGGTGTTTTTAAAAATATATTCAATTTTATATTAATAGCGGGGCGAGGGGCAACAATACAAAAAGATTCATTTTGTATTTTAATAGATGAAGCAATCTAGAAAAGATTGGTTTTCGTTTTTTTTTATAAGGTGGTCCTATTTTATTTTATGGGGGACGGTGTTTTTAATGAAAATATTCATTTTGTATTTAATTGGGGGGGGAGAGGCGAACTATATAAAAGTTAGATTTTCCGATTATTTTCACACGGTATCCAGTTTTATGTTATTAGGAGCGGTGTTTTTAAAAAAAATATTCAATTTTATTTTAATAGTGGGGCGAGGGGCGCACTATAAAAAAGATTGATTTTCGGATTCATTCACAAGTTGGTCCTATTTTATGTTATGGGGGGCGGTGTTTTTGAAAAAAATATTCATATTGTATTTTAATAGCGGGGGGAGGGGTGCAGTATAAAAAGGATTGATTTTCGGTTATTATAAGGTGGTCCAATTTTATGTTATCAGGTGCAGTGTTATTGAAGAAAATATTTATTTTGTATGTAATTGGGGGGTGAAGCAGTATTAAAAAGTTAGACTTAGCATTTCTCTTTATAAGTCGGTCCAATTTTATGTTTTTGGGGGCGGTGTTTTTTAAAAAAAAATATTTATTTTGTATTTAACTGGGTTGGGGGGATGCAATCTAGAAAAGTTAGAATTTCCGACTTTTTTTCACACGGGGATCCAATTTTATGTTATTGGGGACGGTGTTTTTAAAAATATATTCAATTTTATATTAATAGCGGGGCAAGGGGCGCACTATAAAAAAGATTGATTTTCGGATTTCTTTTACAAAGTGGTCCTATTTTATGTTATCGGGGACAGTGTTTTTCAAGAAAATATTCATTTTGTATTTAAGTGGGGGGGAGGGGCGAACTATATAAAAGTTAGATTTTCGGATATCATAAGGTAGTCCTATTTTATTTTATCGGGGACGCTGTTTTTAAACAAAATATTCATTTTGTATTTAAGTGGGGGGAGAGGCGAACTATATAAAAGTTAGATTTTCCGATTTCTGTTACACTGGGATCGTATTTTATGTTATCGGGGACGGAGTTTTTTAAGAAAATATTTATTTTGTCTTAAGTGGCGGGATGCAGTCTGGAAAAGTTAGAATTTTCCATTTCTTTCACACTGGGGTCCTATTTTATGTTATCGGGGATGGTGTTTTTGAAGAAAATATTCATTTTGTATTTAAGTGGGGGATGAAGCAATCTAGAAAGGTTTGAATTTACGATTTCTTTCAGAAGGTGGTCCAATTTTATGTTATCGGGTGCGGTTTTTTTAAAAAAAATATTCATTTTGTATTTAAATTGGGGGGAGGGGAAAACTATATGAAAGTTAGATTTTCGGATTTCTTTCACAAGGTGGTACTATGTTATGTTATCTGGGACGGTGTTTTTCAAGAAAGTATTCATTTTTTATTTAAGTGGGGGAAGGGCGAACTATATAAAAGTTAGATTTTCGGATATCATGAAGTGGTCCAATTTTATGTTATCAGGTGCAGTGTTATTGAAGAAAATATTTATTTTGTATGTAATTGGGGGGTGAAGCAGTATTAAAAAGTTAGACTTCGCATTTCTCTTTATAAGTCGGTCCAATTTTATGTTTTTGGGGGCCGAGTTTTTGAAAATAATATTCATTTTGTATTTAAGTGGGGGGAGAGGCGAACAATAGTTAGATTTTCGGATTTCTTTTACAAGTTGGTCCTATTTTATGTTATCAGGGGGGCTTTTTTTTTAAAGAAAATATGTATTTTGTATTTAGGTTGCGGGAGAGGGTTGCAGTATAAAAAAGTTAGATTTTCATATTTCTTTCAGAAGGTGGTCCAAACGGTATTTTTAAATTATATTCAAATTGTATTTTAATAGCGTGGGGAGGGGTGAACTAAATAAAAGTTAGATTTTCCGATTTCTGTTACACTGGGATCGTATCGGATTTTTAATAGCGGGGGGAGGGGTGCAGTATAAAACAGTTAGATTTTCGGATTTCTTTCACATGGTGGTCCTATGTTATGTTATCGGGGACGGTGTTTTTCAAGAAAATATTCATTTTGTATTTAAGTGGGGGGAGGGTTAACTATATAAAAGTTAGATTTTCCGATATCATAAGGTGGTCCAATTTTATGTTTTGGGGGCGGTGTTTTTTTAAAAAAAATATTTATTTTGTATTTAACTGGGGTGGGGGGATGCAATCTAGAAAAGTTAGAATTTCCGACTTTTTTTCACACGGGGATCCAATTTTATGTTATTGGGGACGGTGTTTTTAAAAATATATTCAATTTTATATTAATAGCGGGGCGAGGGGCAACAATACAAAAAGATTCATTTTGTATTTTAATAGATGAAGCAATCTAGAAAAGATTGGTTTTCGTTTTTTTTCACAAGGTGGTCCTATGTTATGTTATCGGGGACGGTGTTTTTCAAGAAAGTATTCATTTTGTATTTAAGTGGGGGAAGGGCGAACTATATAAAAGTTAGATTTTCGGATATCATAAAGTGGTCCAATTTTATGTTATCAGGTGCAGTGTTATTGAAGAAAATATTTATTTTGTATGTAATTGGGGGGTGAAGCAGTATTAAAAAGTTAGACTTCGCATTTATCTTTATAAGTCGGTCCAATTTTATGTTATCGAGAGACGGTGTTTTTGAAAAAAATATTTATTTTGTATTTAACTAGGGGGAGGATGCAATCTAGGAAAGTTAGAATTTCCGACTTTTTTCACACGGGGATCCAATTTTATGTTATTGGGGACGGTGTTTTTAAAAATATATTCAATTGTTTATTAGTAGCAGGGCGAGGGGGAAGAATACAAAAATATTCATTTTGTATTTTAATAGCGGGGGGAGGGGTGCAGTATAAAAAAGTTAGATTTTCGGATTTCTTTCACATGGTGGTCCTATGTTATGTTATCGGGGACGGTGTTTTTCAAGAAAATATTCATTTTGTATTTAAGTGGGGGGAGGGTTAACTATATAAAAGTTAGATTTTCGGATATTATAAGGTGGTCCAATTTTATGTTTTTGGGGGCGGTGTTTTTTTAAAAAAAATATTTATTTTGTATTTAACTGGGGTGGGGGGATGCAATCTAGAAAAGTTAGAATTTCCGACTTTTTTTCACACGGGGATCCAATTTTATGTTATTGGGGACGGTGTTTTTAAAAATATATTCAATTTTATATTAATAGCGGGGCGAGGGGCAACAATACAAAAAGATTCATTTTGTATTTTAATAGATGAAGCAATCTAGAAAAGATTGGTTTTCGTTTTTTTTTATAAGGTGGTCCTATTTTATTTTATGGGGGACGGTGTTTTTAATGAAAATATTCATTTTGTATTTAATTGGGGGGGGAGAGGCGAACTATATAAAAGTTAGATTTTCCGATTATTTTCACACGGTATCCAGTTTTATGTTATTAGGAGCGGTGTTTTTAAAAAAAATATTCAATTTTATTTTAATAGTGGGGCGAGGGGCGCACTATAAAAAAGATTGATTTTCGGATTCATTCACAAGTTGGTCCTATTTTATGTTATGGGGGGCGGTGTTTTTGAAAAAAATATTCATATTGTATTTTAATAGCGGGGGGAGGGGTGCAGTATAAAAAGGATTGATTTTCGGTTATTATAAGGTGGTCCAATTTTATGTTATCAGGTGCAGTGTTATTGAAGAAAATATTTATTTTGTATGTAATTGGGGGGTGAAGCAGTATTAAAAAGTTAGACTTAGCATTTCTCTTTATAAGTCGGTCCAATTTTATGTTTTTGGGGGCGGTGTTTTTTAAAAAAAAATATTTATTTTGTATTTAACTGGGTTGGGGGGATGCAATCTAGAAAAGTTAGAATTTCCGACTTTTTTTCACACGGGGATCCAATTTTATGTTATTGGGGACGGTGTTTTTAAAAATATATTCAATTTTATATTAATAGCGGGGCAAGGGGCGCACTATAAAAAAGATTGATTTTCGGATTTCTTTTACAAAGTGGTCCTATTTTATGTTATCGGGGACAGTGTTTTTCAAGAAAATATTCATTTTGTATTTAAGTAGGGGGGAGGGGCGAACTATATAAAAGTTAGATTTTCGGATATCATAAGGTAGTCCTATTTTATTTTATCGGGGACGCTGTTTTTAAACAAAATATTCATTTTGTATTTAAGTGGGGGGAGAGGCGAACTATATAAAAGTTAGATTTTCCGATTTCTGTTACACTGGGATCGTATTTTATGTTATCGGGGACGGAGTTTTTTAAGAAAATATTTATTTTGTCTTAAGTGGCGGGATGCAGTCTGGAAAAGTTAGAATTTTCCATTTCTTTCACACTGGGGTCCTATTTTATGTTATCGGGGATGGTGTTTTTGAAGAAAATATTCATTTTGTATTTAAGTGGGGGATGAAGCAATCTAGAAAGGTTTGAATTTACGATTTCTTTCAGAAGGTGGTCCAATTTTATGTTATCGGGTGCGGTTTTTTTAAAAAAAATATTCATTTTGTATTTAAATTGGGGGGAGGGGAAAACTATATGAAAGTTAGATTTTCGGATTTCTTTCACAAGGTGGTACTATGTTATGTTATCTGGGACGGTGTTTTTCAAGAAAGTATTCATTTTTTATTTAAGTGGGGGAAGGGCGAACTATATAAAAGTTAGATTTTCGGATATCATGAAGTGGTCCAATTTTATGTTATCAGGTGCAGTGTTATTGAAGAAAATATTTATTTTGTATGTAATTGGGGGGTGAAGCAGTATTAAAAAGTTAGACTTCGCATTTCTCTTTATAAGTCGGTCCAATTTTATGTTTTTGGGGGCCGAGTTTTTGAAAATAATATTCATTTTGTATTTAAGTGGGGGGAGAGGCGAGCAATAGTTAGATTTTCGGATTTCTTTTACAAGTTGGTCCTATTTTATGTTATCAGGGGGGTTTTTTTTTTTAAAGAAAATATTCATTTTGTATTTAGGTTGCGGGAGAGGGTTGCAGTATAAAAAAGTTAGATTTTCATATTTCTTTCAGAAGGTGGTCCAAACGGTATTTTTAAATTATATTCAAATTGTATTTTAATAGCGTGGGGAGGGGTGAACTAAATAAAAGTTAGATTTTCCGATTTCTGTTACACTGGGATCGTATCGGATTTTTAATAGCGGGGGGAGGGGTGCAGTATAAAACAGTTAGATTTTCGGATTTCTTTCACATGGTGGTCCTATGTTATGTTATCGGGGACGGTGTTTTTCAAGAAAATATTCATTTTGTATTTAAGTGGGGGGAGGGTTAACTATATAAAAGTTAGATTTTCCGATATCATAAGGTGGTCCAATTTTATGTTTTGGGGGCGGTGTTTTTTTAAAAAAAATATTTATTTTGTATTTAACTGGGGTGGGGGGATGCAATCTAGAAAAGTTAGAATTTCCGACTTTTTTTCACACGGGGGTCCAATTTTATGTTATTGGGGACGGTGTTTTTAAAAATATATTCAATTTTATATTAATAGCGGGGCGAGGGGCAACAATACAAAAAGATTCATTTTGTATTTTAATAGATGAAGCAATCTAGAAAAGATTGGTTTTCGTTTTTTTTCACAAGGTGGTCCTATGTTATGTTATCGGGGACGGTGTTTTTCAAGAAAGTATTCATTTTGTATTTAAGTGGGGGAAGGGCGAACTATATAAAAGTTAGATTTTCGGATATCATAAAGTGGTCCAATTTTATGTTATCAGGTGCAGTGTTATTGAAGAAAATATTTATTTTGTATGTAATTGGGGGGTGAAGCAGTATTAAAAAGTTAGACTTCGCATTTATCTTTATAAGTCGGTCCAATTTTATGTTATCGAGAGACGGTGTTTTTGAAAAAAATATTTATTTTGTATTTAACTAGGGGGAGGATGCAATCTAGGAAAGTTAGAATTTCCGACTTTTTTCACACGGGGATCCAATTTTATGTTATTGGGGACGGTGTTTTTAAAAATATATTCAATTGTTTATTAGTAGCAGGGCGAGGGGGAAGAATACAAAAATATTCATTTTGTATTTTAATAGCGGGGGGAGGGGTGCAGTATAAAAAAGTTAGATTTTCGGATTTCTTTCACATGGTGGTCCTATTTTATGTTATCGGGGACGGTGTTTTTCAAGAAAATATTCATTTTGTATTTAAGTGGGGGGAGGGTTAACTATATAAAAGTTAGATTTTCGGATATTATAAGGTGGTCCAATTTTATGTTTTTGGGGGCGGTGTTTTTTTAAAAAAAATATTTATTTTGTATTTAACTGGGGTGGGGGGATGCAATCTAGAAAAGTTAGAATTTCCGACTTTTTTTCACACGGGGATCCAATTTTATGTTATTGGGGACGGTGTTTTTAAAAATATATTCAATTTTATATTAATAGCGGGGCGAGGGGCAACAATACAAAAAGATTCATTTTGTATTTTAATAGATGAAGCAATCTAGAAAAGATTGGTTTTCGTTTTTTTTTATAAGGTGGTCCTATTTTATTTTATGGGGGACGGTGTTTTTAATAAAAATATTTATTTTGTATTTAATTGGGGGGGGAGAGGCGAACTATATAAAAGTTAGATTTTCCGATTATTTTCACACGGTATCCAGTTTTATGTTATTAGGAGCGGTGTTTTTAAAAAAAATATTCAATTTTATTTTAATAGTGGGGCGAGGGGCGCACTATAAAAAAGATTGATTTTCGGATTCATTCACAAGTTGGTCCTATTTTATGTTATGGGGGGCGGTGTTTTTGAAAAAAATATTCATATTGTATTTTAATAGCGGGGGGAGGGGTGCAGTATAAAAAGGATTGATTTTCGGTTATTATAAGGTGGTCCAATTTTATGTTATCAGGTGCAGTGTTATTGAAGAAAATATTTATTTTGTATGTAATTGGGGGGTGAAGCAGTATTAAAAAGTTAGACTTAGCATTTCTCTTTATAAGTCGGTCCAATTTTATGTTTTTGGGGGCGGTGTTTTTTAAAAAAAAATATTTATTTTGTATTTAACTTGGTTGGGGGGATGCAATCTAGAAAAGTTAGAATTTCCGACTTTTTTTCACACGGGGATCCAATTTTATGTTATTGGGGACGGTGTTTTTAAAAATATATTCAATTTTATATTAATAGCGGGGCAAGGGGCGCACTATAAAAAAGATTGATTTTCGGATTTCTTTTACAAAGTGGTCCTATTTTATGTTATCGGGGACAGTGTTTTTCAAGAAAATATTCATTTTGTATTTAAGTGGGGGGGAGGGGCGAACTATATAAAAGTTAGATTTTCGGATATCATAAGGTAGTCCTATTTTATTTTATCGGGGACGCTGTTTTTAAACAAAATATTCATTTTGTATTTAAGTGGGGGGAGAGGCGAACTATATAAAAGTTAGATTTTCCGATTTCTGTTACACTGGGATCGTATTTTATGTTATCGGGGACGGAGTTTTTTAAGAAAATATTTATTTTGTCTTAAGTGGCGGGATGCAGTCTGGAAAAGTTAGAATTTTCCATTTCTTTCACACTGGGGTCCTATTTTATGTTATCGGGGATGGTGTTTTTGAAGAAAATATTCATTTTGTATTTAAGTGGGGGATGAAGCAATCTAGAAAGGTTTGAATTTACGATTTCTTTCAAAAGGTGGTCCAATTTTATGTTATCGGGTGCGGTTTTTTTAAAAAAAATATTCATTTTGTATTTAAATTGGGGGGAGGGGAAAACTATATGAAAGTTAGATTTTCGGATTTCTTTCACAAGGTGGTACTATGTTATGTTATCTGGGACGGTGTTTTTCAAGAAAGTATTCATTTTTTATTTAAGTGGGGGAAGGGCGAACTATATAAAAGTTAGATTTTCGGATATCATGAAGTGGTCCAATTTTATGTTATCAGGTGCAGTGTTATTGAAGAAAATATTTATTTTGTATGTAATTGGGGGGTGAAGCAGTATTAAAAAGTTAGACTTCGCATTTCTCTTTATAAGTCGGTCCAATTTTATGTTTTTGGGGGCCGAGTTTTTGAAAATAATATTCATTTTGTATTTAAGTGGGGGGGGAGGCGAGCAATAGTTAGATTTTCGGATTTCTTTTACAAGTTGGTCCTATTTTATGTTATCAGGGGGGTTTTTTTTTTTAAAGAAAATATTCATTTTGTATTTAGGTTGCGGGAGAGGGTTGCAGTATAAAAAAGTTAGATTTTCATATTTCTTTCAGAAGGTGGTCCAAATGGTATTTTGAAATTATATTCAAATTGTATTTTAATAGCGTGGGGAGGGGTGAACTAAATAAAAGTTAGATTTTCCGATTTCTGTTACACTGGGATCGTATCGGATTTTTAATAGCGGGGGGAGGGGTGCAGTATAAAACAGTTAGATTTTCGGATTTCTTTCACATGGTGGTCCTATGTTATGTTATCGGGGACGGTGTTTTTCAAGAAAATATTCATTTTGTATTTAAGTGGGGGGAGGGTTAACTATATAAAAGTTAGATTTTCCGATATCATAAGGTGGTCCAATTTTATGTTTTTGGGGCGGTGTTTTTTTAAAAAATATATTTATTTTGTATTTAACTGGGGTGGGGGGATGCAATCTAGAAAAGTTAGAATTTCCGACTTTTTTTCACACGGGGATCCAATTTTATGTTATTGGGGACGGTGTTTTTAAAAATATATTCAATTTTATATTAATAGCGGGGCGAGGGGCAACAATACAAAAAGATTCATTTTGTATTTTAATAGATGAAGCAATCTAGAAAAGATTGGTTTTCGTTTTTTTTCACAAGGTGGTCCTATGTTATGTTATCGGGGACGGTGTTTTTCAAGAAAATATTCATTTTGTATTTAAGTGGGGGGAGGGTTAACTATATAAAAGTTAGATTTTCCGATATCATAAGGTGGTCCAATTTTATGTTTTGGGGGCGGTGTTTTTTTAAAAAAAATATTTATTTTGTATTTATCTGGGGTGGGGGGATGCAATCTAGAAAAGTTAGAATTTCCGACTTTTTTTCACACGGGGATCCAATTTTATGTTATTGGGGACGGTGTTTTTAAAAATATATTCAATTTTATATTAATAGCGGGGCGAGGGGCAACAATACAAAAAGATTCATTTTGTATTTTAATAGATGAAGCAATCTAGAAAAGATTGGTTTTCGTTTTTTTTCACAAGGTGGTCCTATGTTATGTTATCGGGGACGGTGTTTTTCAAGAAAGTATTCATTTTGTATTTAAGTGGGGGAAGGGCGAACTATATAAAAGTTAGATTTTCGGATATCATAAAGTGGTCCAATTTTATGTTATCAGGTGCAGTGTTATTGAAGAAAATATTTATTTTGTATGTAATTGGGGGGTGAAGCAGTATTAAAAAGTTAGACTTCGCATTTATCTTTATAAGTCGGTCCAATTTTATGTTATCGAGAGACGGTGTTTTTGAAAAAAATATTTATTTTGTATTTAACTAGGGGGAGGATGCAATCTAGGAAAGTTAGAATTTCCGACTTTTTTCACACGGGGATCCAATTTTATGTTATTGGGGACGGTGTTTTTAAAAATATATTCAATTGTTTATTAGTAGCAGGGCGAGGGGGAAGAATACAAAAATATTCATTTTGTATTTTAATAGCGGGGGGAGGGGTGCAGTATAAAAAAGTTTGATTTTCGGATTTCTTTCACATGGTGGTCCTATGTTATGTTATCGGGGACGGTGTTTTTCAAGAAAATATTCATTTTGCATTTAATTGGGGGGAGGGTTAACTATATAAAAGTTAGATTTTCGGATATTATAAGGTGGTCCAATTTTATGTTTTTGGGGGCGGTGTTTTTTTAAAAAAAATATTTATTTTGTATTTAACTGGGGTGGGGGGATGCAATCTAGAAAAGTTAGAATTTCCGACTTTTTTTCACACGGGGATCCAATTTTATGTTATTGGGGACGGTGTTTTTAAAAATATATTCAATTTTATATTAATAGCGGCGCGAGGGGCAACAATACAAAAAGATTCATTTTGTATTTTAATAGATGAAGCAATCTAGAAAAGATTGGTTTTCGTTTTTTTTTATAAGGTGGTCCTATTTTATTTTATGGGGGACGGTGTTTTTAATGGAAATATTCATTTTGTATTTAATTGGGGGGGGAGAGGCGAACTATATAAAAGTTAGATTTTCCGATTATTTTCACACGGGTATCCAGTTTTATGTTATTAGGAGCGGTGTTTTTAAAAAAAATATTCAATTTTATTTTAATAGTGGGGCGAGGGGCGCACTATAAAAAAGATTGATTTTCGGATTCATTCACAAGTTGGTCCTATTTTATGTTATGGGGGGCGGTGTTTTTGAAAAAAATATTCATATTGTATTTTAATAGCGGGGGGAGGGGTGCAGTATAAAAAGGATTGATTTTCGGTTATTATAAGGTGGTCCAATTTTATGTTATCAGGTGCAGTGTTATTGAAGAAAATATTTATTTTGTATGTAATTGGGGGTTGAAGCAGTATTAAAATGTTAGACTTCGCATTTCTCTTTATAAGTCGGTCCAATTTTATGTTTTTGGGGGCGGTGTTTTTTTAAAAAAAATATTTATTTTGTATTTAACTGGGTTGGGGGGATGCAATCTAGAAAAGTTAGAATTTCCGACTTTTTTTCACACGGGGATCCAATTTTATGTTATTGGGGACGGTGTTTTTAAAAATATATTCAATTTTATATTAATAGCGGGGCAAGGGGCGCACTATAAAAAAGATTGATTTTCGGATTTCTTTTACAAAGTGGTCCTATTTTATGTTATCGGGGACAGTGTTTTTCAAGAAAATATTCATTTTGTATTTAAGTGGGGGGGAGGGGCGAACTATATAAAAGTTAGATTTTCGGATTTCTTTTACAAGGTGGTCCTATTTTATGTTATCAGGGGGGCTTTTTTTTAAAAGAAAATATTCATTTTGTATTTAGGTTGCGGGGGAGGGGCGCATTATAAAAAAAGTTAGATTTTCGTTTTTCTTTCACAAGGACCACCTTGTTTTATTTTATGTTATCGACAGACGGTGTTTTTTAAGATAATATTTATTTTGTCTTAAGTGGGCGGGATGCAGTCTAGAAAAGTTAGAATTTTCGATTTCTTTCAAACTGGGATCCTATTTTATGTTATCGGGGACGGTGTTTTTGAAGAAAATATTCATTTTGTATTTAAGTGGGGGATGAAGCAATCTAGAAAGGTTTGAATTTACGATTTCTTTCAGAAGGTGGTCCAATTTTATGTTATCGGGTGCGGTTTTTTTAAAAAAAATATTCATTTTGTATTTAAATAGGGGGGAGGGGAAAACTATATGAAAGTTAGATTTTCGGATTTCTTTCACAAGGTGGTCCTATGTTATGTTATCGGGGACGGTGTTTTTTAAGAAAGTATTCATTTTGTATTTAAGTGGGGGAAGGGCGAACTATATAAAAGTTAGATTTTCGGATATCATAAAGTGGTCCAATTTTATGTTATCAGGTGCAGTGTTATTGAAGAAAATATTTATTTTGTATTTAAGTGGGGGAAGGGCGAACTATATAAAAGTTAGATTTTCGGATATCATAAAGTGGTCCAATTTTATGTTATCAGGTGCAGTGTTATTGAAGAAAATATTTATTTTGTATGTAATTGGGGGGTGATGCAGTATTAAATAGTTAGACTTCGCATTTATCTTTATAAGTCGGTCCAATTTTATGTTTTTGGGGGCCGTGTTTTTGAAAATAATATTCAGTTTGTATTTAAGTGGGGGAGAGGCGAACAATATAAAAGTTAGATTTTCGGATTTCTTTTACAAGTTGGTCCTATTTTATGTTATATGGGGGGCTTTTTTTAAGAAAATATTCATTTTGTATTTAGGTTACGGGGGAGGGTCGCATTATAAGAAAAGTTAGATTTTCGTATTTCTTTCACAAGAACCACCTTGTTTTATTTTATGTTATCGAGAGACGGTGTTTTTGAAAAAAATATTTATTTTGTATTTAACTAGGGGGAGGATGCAATCTAGGAAAGTTAGAATTTCCGACTTTTTTCACACGGGGATCCAATTTTATGTTATTGGGGACGGTGTTTTTAAAAATATATTCAATTGTTTATTAGTAGCAGGGCGAGGGGGAAGAATACAAAAATATTCATTTTGTATTTTAATAGCGGGGGGAGGGGTGCAGTATAAAAAAGTTAGATTTTCGGATTTCTTTCACATGGTGGTCCTATGTTATGTTATCGGGGACGGTGTTTTTCAAGAAAATATTCATTTTGTATTTAAGTGGGGGGAGGGTTAACTATATAAAAGTTAGATTTTCGGATATTATAAGGTGGTCCAATTTTATGTTTTTGGGGGCGGTGTTTTTTTAAAAAAAATATTTATTTTGTATTTAACTGGGGTGGGGGGATGCAATCTAGAAAAGTTAGAATTTCCGACTTTTTTTCACACGGGGATCCAATTTTATGTTATTGGGGACGGTGTTTTTAAAAATATATTCAATTTTATATTAATAGCGGGGCGAGGGGCAACAATACAAAAAGATTCATTTTGTATTTTAATAGATGAAGCAATCTAGAAAAGATTGGTTTTCGTTTTTTTTTATAAGGTGGTCCTATTTTATTTTATCGGGCACGGCGTTTTTAATGAAAATATTCATTTTGTATTTAATTGGGGGGGAGAGGCGAACTATATAAAAGTTAGATTTTCCGATTATTTTCACACGGGTATCCAGTTTTATGTTATTAGGAGCGGTGTTTTTAAAAAAAATATTCAATTTTATTTTAATAGTGGGGCGAGGAGCGCACTATAAAAAAGATTGATTTTCGGATTCATTCACAAGTTGGTCCTTTTTTATGTTATGGGGGGCGGTGTTTTTGAAAAAAATATTCATTTTGTATTTAAGTTGGGGGAGAGGCGAACTAAATAAAAGTTAGATTTTCGGATATCATAGGGTGGTCCAATTGTATGTTATCAGGGGTATTATTTTTGAAGAAAATATTCGTTTTGTATTTTAATAGCGGGGGGAGGGGTGCAATAAAAAAAGTTAGATTTTCAGATTTCTTTTACAAGGTGGTCCTATTTTATGTTATCGGGGACGGTGGTTTTGAAAAAATTATTTATTTTGTACTTAAGTAGGGGGGGGGGGATGCAATCTAGAAAAGTTAGAATTTACGATTTCTTTTAGAAGGTTGTCCAACTTTATGTTATCGGATGCGGTTTTTTTAAAAAAATATTCAATTTTATTTTAATAGTGGGGCGAGGGGCGCACTATAAAAAAGATTGATTTTCGGATTTGGTTTACAAGGTGGTCCTATTTTATGTTTAGGGGGGGGCGGTGTTTTTGAAGAAAATATTCGTTTTGTATTTAAGTGGGGGATGAAGCAATCTAGAAATGTTAGACTTTCGGATTTCTCTTTATAAGTCGGACCAATTTTATGTTATCGGGTGAGGTTTTTTTGAAAAAAATATTCATTTTGTATTTAAATAGGGGGGGAGGAAAAAACTATATGAAAGTTAGATTTTCGGATTTCTTTCACACTGGGATCGTATTTTATGTTATCGGGGACGGTGTTTTTGAAGAAAATATTCGTTTTGTATTTAAGGGGGGATGAAGCTATCTAGAAAAGTTTGATTTTCGTTTTTTTTTTTTACAAGGTGGTCCTATTTTATTTTATCGGGGACGGTGTTTTTAAAGAAAATATTCAAACTGTATTTAAGTGGGGAGAGATGCGTACTATATAAAAGTAAGATTTTTCTATTTTTTTTACAAGGGGATCCAATTTTATGTTATTAGGGGCGGTGTTTTTGAAAAAAATATTCATATTGTATTTTAATAGCGGGGGGAGGGGTGCAGTATAAAAAAGTTAGATTTTCGGATATCATAAGGTAGTCCTATTTTATTTTATCGGGGACGGTGTTTTTAAACAAAATATTCATTTTGTATTTAAGTGGGGGGAGAGGCGAACTATATAAAAGTTAGATTTTCCGATTTTTTTAACACGGGGATCTAGTTTTATTTTATCAGGTGCAGTGTTTTTGAATAAAATATTTATTTTGTATGTAAGTGGGGGGTGAAGCAGTATTAAAAAGTTAGACTTCGGATTTCTCTTTATAAGTCGGTCCAATTTTATGTTTTTGGGGGCGGTTTTTTTGACAAAATATTTATTTTGTATTTAACTGGGGGGGATGCTATCTAGAAAAGATTGATTTTAGGATTTCTTTTACAAGGTGGTCCTATTTTATGTTATTGGGGACGGTGTTTTTTAAGAAAATATTCATTTTGTATTTAAGTGGGGGGAGGGGAGAACTATATAAAAGTTAGATTTTCGGATATCATAAGGTAGTCCTATTTTATTTTATCGGGGACGCTGTTTAAAACAAAATATTCATTTTGTATTTAAGTGGGGGGAGAGGCGAACTATATAAAAGTTAGATTTTCCGATTTCTGTTACACTGGGATCGTATTTTATGTTATCGGGGACGGAGTTTTTTAAGAAAATATTTATTTTGTCTTAAGTGGCGGGATGCAGTCTGGAAAAGTTAGAATTTTCCATTTCTTTCACACTGGGGTCCTATTTTATGTTATCGGGGATGGTGTTTTTGAAGAAAATATTCATTTTGTATTTAAGTGGGGGTTGAAGCAATCTAGAAAGGTTTGAATTTACGATTTCTTTCAGAAGGTGGTCCAATTTTATGTTATCGGGTGCGGTTTTTTTAAAAAAAGTATTCATTTTGTATTTAAATTGGGGGGAGGGGAAAACTATATGAAAGTTAGATTTTCGGATTTCTTTCACAAGGTGGTCCTATGTTATGTTATCTGGGACGGTGTTTTTCAAGAAAGTATTCATTTTTTATTTAAGTGGGGGAAGGGCGAACTATATAAAAGTTAGATTTTCGGATATCATGAAGTGGTCCAATTTTATGTTATCAGGTGCAGTGTTATTGAAGAAAATATTTATTTTGTATGTAATTGGGGGGTGAAGCAGTATTAAAAAGTTAGACTTCGCATTTCTCTTTATAAGTCGGTCCAATTTTATGTTTTTGGGGGCCGAGTTTTTGAAAATAATATTCATTTTGTATTTAAGTGGGGGGAGAGGCGAACAATAGTTAGATTTTCGGATTTCTTTTACAAGTTGGTCCTATTTTATGTTATCAGGGGGGCTTTTTTTTTAAAGAAAATATTTATTTTGTATTTAGGTTGCGGGAGAGGGTTGCAGTATAAAAAAGATTGATTTTCGGATTTGGTTTACAAGGTGGTCCTATTTTATGTTATCGGGGACGGTATTTTTGAAGTAAATATTCGTTTTGAATTTAAGGGGGGATGAAGCAATCTAGAAAAGTTTGAATTTACGATTTCTTTTAGAAGGTTTTCAAACTTTATTTTATCGGGTGAGGTTTTTTTGAAAAAAATATTCATTTTGTATTTAAATAGGGGGGGAGGAAAAAACTATATGAAAGTTAGATTTTCGGATTTCTTTCACACTGGGATCGTATTTTATGTTATCGGGGACGGTGTTTTTGAAGAAAATATTCGTTTTGTATTTAAGGGGGGATGAAGCTATCTAGAAAAGTTTGATTTTCGTTTTTTTTTTTTTACAAGGTGGTCCTATTTTATTTTATCGGGGACGGTGTTTTTAAAGAAAATATTCAAACTGTATTTAAGTGGGGAGAGATGCGTACTATATAAAAGTAAGATTTTTCTATTTTTTTTACAAGGGGATCCAATTTTATGTTATTAGGGGCGGTGTTTTTGAAAAAAATATTCATATTGTATTTTAATAGCGGGGGGAGGGGTGCAGTATAAAAAAGTTAGATTTTCGGATATCATAAGGTAGTTCTATTTTATTTTATCGGGGACGGTGTTTTTAAACAAAATATTCATTTTGTATTTAAGTGGGGGGAGAGGCGAACTATATAAAAGTTAGATTTTCCGATTTTTTTAACACGGGGATCTAGTTTTATTTTATCAGGTGCAGTGTTTTTGAATAAAATATTTATTTTGTATGTAAGTGGGGGGTGAAGCAGTATTAAAAAGTTAGACTTCGGATTTCTCTTTATAAGTCGGTCCAATTTTATGTTTTTGGGGGCGGTTTTTTTGACAAAATATTTATTTTGTATTTAACTGGGGGGGATGCTATCTAGAAAAGATTGATTTTAGGATTTCTTTTACAAGGTGGTCCTATTTTATGTTATTGGGGACGGTGTTTTTTAAGAAAATATTCATTTTGTATTTAAGTGGGGGGAGGGGAGAACTATATAAAAGTTAGATTTTCGGATATCATAAGATAGTCCTATTTTATTTTATCGGGGACGCTGTTTAAAACAAAATATTCATTTTGTATTTAAGTGGGGGGAGAGGCGAACTATATAAAAGTTAGATTTTCCGATTTCTGTTACACTGGGATCGTATTTTATGTTATCGGGGACGGAGTTTTTTAAGAAAATATTTATTTTGTCTTAAGTGGCGGGATGCAGTCTGGAAAAGTTAGAATTTTCCATTTCTTTCACACTGGGGTCCTATTTTATGTTATCGGGGATGGTGTTTTTGAAGAAAATATTCATTTTGTATTTAAGTGGGGGATGAAGCAATCTAGAAAGGTTTGAATTTACGATTTCTTTCAGAAGGTGGTCCAATTTTATGTTATCGGGTGCGGTTTTTTTAAAAAAAATATTCATTTTGTATTTAAATTGGGGGGAGGGGAGAACTATATAAAAGTTAGATTTTCGGATATCATAAGATAGTCCTATTTTATTTTATCTGGGACGGTGTTTTTCAAGAAAGTATTCATTTTTTATTTAAGTGGGGGAAGGGCGAACTATATAAAAGTTAGATTTTCGGATATCATGAAGTGGTCCAATTTTATGTTATCAGGTGCAGTGTTATTGAAGAAAATATTTATTTTGTATGTAATTGGGGGGTGAAGCAGTATTAAAAAGTTAGACTTCGCATTTCTCTTTATAAGTCGGTCCAATTTTATGTTTTTGGGGGCCGAGTTTTTGAAAATAATATTCATTTTGTATTTAAGTGGGGGGAGAGGCGAACGATAGTTAGATTTTCGGATTTCTTTTACAAGTTGGTCCTATTTTATGTTATCAGGGGGGCTTTTTTTTTAAAGAAAATATTTATTTTGTATTAAGGTTGCGGGAGAGGGTTGCAGTATAAAAAAGTTAGATTTTCATATTTCTTTCAGAAGGTGGTCCAAACGGTATTTTGAAATTATATTCAAATTGTATTTTAATAGCGTGGGGAGGGGTGAACTAAATAAAAGTTAGATTTTCCGATTTCTGTTACACTGGGATCGTATCGGATTTTTAATAGCGGGGGGAGGGGTGCAGTATAAAACAGTTAGATTTTCGGAGTTCTTTCACATGGTGGTCCTATGTTATGTTATCGGGGACGGTGTTTTTCAAGAAAATATTCATTTTGTATTTAAGTGGGGGGAGGGTTAACTATATATAAGTTAGATTTTCCGATATCATAAGGTGGTCCAATTTTATGTTTTTGGGGGCGGTGTTTTTTTAAAAAAAATATTTATTTTGTATTTAACTGGGGTGGGGGGATGCAATCTAGAAAAGTTAGAATTTCCGACTTTTTTTCACACGGGGACCTAATTTTATGTTATTGGGGACGGTGTTTTTAAAAATATATTCAATTTTATATTAATAGCGGGGCGAGGGGCAACAATACAAAAAGATTCATTTTGTATTTTAATAGATGAAGCAATCTAGAAAAGATTGGTTTTCGTTTTTTTTCACAAGGTGGTCCTATGTTATGTTATCGGGGACGGTGTTTTTCAAGAAAGTATTCATTTTGTATTTAAGTGGGGAAGGGCGAACTATATAAAAGTTAGATTTTCGGATATCATAAAGTGGTCCAATTTTATGTTATCAGGTGCAGTGTTATTGAAGAAAATATTTATTTTGTATGTAATTGGGGGGTGAAGCAGTATTAAAAAGTTAGACTTCGCATTTATCTTTATAAGTCGGTCCAATTTTATGTTATCGAGAGACGGTGTTTTTGAAAAAAATATTTATTTTGTATTTAACTAGGGGGAGGATGCAATCTAGGAAAGTTAGAATTTCCGACTTTTTTCACACGGGGATCCAATTTTATGTTATTGGGGACGGTGTTTTTAAAAATATATTCAATTGTTTATTAGTAGCAGGGCGAGGGGGAAGAATACAAAAATATTCATTTTGTATTTTAATAGCGGGGGGAGGGGTGCAGTATAAAAAAGTTAGATTTTCGGATTTCTTTCACATGGTGGTCCTATGTTATGTTATCGGGGACGGTGTTTTTCAAGAAAATATTCATTTTGTATTTAAGTGGGGGGAGGGTTAACTATATAAAAGTTATATTTTCGGATATTATAAGGTGGTCCAATTTTATGTTTTTGGGGGCGGTGTTTTTTTTAAAAAAATATTTATTTTGTATTTAACTGGGGTGGGGGGATGCAATCTAGAAAAGTTAGAATTTCCGACTTTTTTTCACACGGGGATCCAATTTTATGTTATTGGGGACGGTGTTTTTAAAAATATATTCAATTTTATATTAATAGCGGGGCGAGGGGCAACAATACAAAAAGATTCATTTTGTATTTTAATAGATGAAGCAATCTAGAAAAGATTGGTTTTCGTTTTTTTTTATAAGGTGGTCCTATTTTATTTTATGGGGGACGGTGTTTTTAATGAAAATATTCATTTTGTATTTAATTGGGGGGGGAGAGGCGAACTATATAAAAGTTAGATTTTCCGATTATTTTCACACGGGTATCCAGTTTTATGTTATTAGGAGCGGTGTTTTTAAAAAAAAATATTCAATTTTATTTTAATAGTGGGGCGAGGGGCGCACTATAAAAAAGATTGATTTTCGGATTCATTCACAAGTTGGTCCTATTTTATGTTATGGGGGGCGGTGTTTTTGAAAAAAATATTCATATTGTATTTTAATGGCGTGGGGAGGGGGAAATATATAGAAGTTAGATTTTCCGATTTCTTTCACACTGGGATCCTATTTTATGTTAACAGGGACGGTGTTTTTGAAGAAAATATTCGTTTTGTATTTAAGGGGGGATGAAGCCGTCTAGAAAAGTTTGATTTTCGTTGGTTGGTCCTTTTTTATGTTATGGGGGGCGGTGTTTTTGAAAAAAATATTTATTTTGTATTTAAGTGGGGGGAGAGGCGAACTATATAAAAGTTAGATTTTCGGATATCATAAGGTGGTCCAATTGTATGTTATCAGGGGTATTATTTTTGAAGAAAATATTCGTTTTGTATTTTAATAGCGGAGGGAGGTGTGCAATAAAAAAAGTTAGATTTTCAGATTTCTTTTACAAGGTGGTCCTTTTTTATGTTATCGGGGACGGTGTTTTTGAAAAAAATATTTATTTTGTATTTAAGTGGGGGGGGGGGGATGCAATCTAGAAAAGTTAGAATTTTCGATTTTTTTCACACGGGGATCCAATTTTATGTTTTGGGGGACGGTGTTTTTAAAAAAATATTCAATTTTATTTTAATAGCGGGGCGAGGGGCGCACTATAAAAAAGATTGATTTTGTATTTTAATAGGGGGGGGGAGGGGTGCAGTAGAAAAAAGTTAGATTTTCCGATTTCTGTTACACTGGGATCGTATTTTATGTTATCGGGGATGGTTTTTTTGCAAAAAATATTCATTTTGTATTTAAATAGGGGGGAGGGAAAAACTATATGAAAGTTAGATTTTCGGATTTCTTTCGCAAGGTGGTCCTATTTTATGTTATCGGGGACGGTGTTTTTGAAGAAAATATTCGTTTTGTATTTAAGGGGGGATGAAGCAATCTAGAAAAGTTTGACTTTCGGATTTCTCTTTATAAGTCGGTCCAATTTTATGTTATCGGCGCGGGTTTTTTGAAAAAAATATTTATTTTGTAGTTAAATAGGGGGGGGGGGGGAACTATATGAAAGTTAGATTTTCGGATTTTTTTCGCAAGTTGATCCAATTTTATTTTATCCGATACTGTATTTTGAAATTTTATTCGATTTGTATTTTAATAGCGTGGGGAGGGGCGAACTATATAAAAGTTAGATTTTCGGATTTCTTTCACAAGGTGGTCCTATTTTATGTTATCGGGGACGGTTTTTTTGAAGAAAATGTTTATTTTGTATGTAATTGGGGGGTGAAGCAGTATTAAAATGTTAGACTTCGCATTTCTCTTTATAAGTCGGTCCAATTTTATGTTTTTGGGGGCGGTGTTTTTAAAAAAAATATTTATTTTGTATGTAACTGGGGGGGGGGATGCAATCTAGAAAAGTTAAAATTTCCGACTTTTTTCACACGGGGATCCAATTTTATGTTAGTGGGTACGGTGTTTTTAAAAATATAATCAATTTTATATTAATAGCGGGGCGAGAGGCAACAATACAAAAATATTTATTTTGTATTTTAATAGTGGGGGGAGGGGTGCAGTATAAAAAAGTTAGATTTTCCGATTTCTGTTACACTGGGATCGTATTTTATGATATCGGGGATGGTATTTTTGAAGAAAATATTCGTTTTGTATTTGTAACACCGTCCCCGATAAAATAAAATAGGACCACCTTTGAAAAAAAAAAAAACGAAAATCAAACTTTTCTAGATTGCTTCATCCCCCCAAGTTTGATTTTCGTTTTTTTTTTTTTTCAAAGGTGGTCCTATTTTATTTTATCGGGGACGGTGTTTTTAAAGAAAATATTCATTTTGTATTTAATTGGGGTGAGAGGCGAACTATATAAAAGTTAAATTTTCCGGTTTTTTTCACACGAGTATCCAGTTTTATGTTATTAGGGATGGTGTTTTGAAAAAGATATTCATTTTGTATTTTAATGGCGTGGGGAGGGGGAAATATATAGAAGTTAGATTTTCCGATTTCTTTCACACTGGGATCCTATTTTATGTTAACAGGGACGGTGTTTTTGAAGAAAATATTCGTTTTGTATTTAAGGGGGGATGAAGCTATCTAGAAAAGTTTGATTTTCGTTTTTTTTTTTTTTACAAGGTGGTCCTATTTTATTTTATCGGGGACGGTGTTTTTAAAGAAAATATTCATTTTGTATTTAATTGGGGTGAGAGGCGAACTATATAAAAGTTAAATTTTCCGATTTTTTTCACACGAGTATCCAGTTTTATGTTATTAGGGACGGTGTTTTGAAAAAAATATTAAATTTTATTTTAATAGCGGGGCGAGGGCGCACTATAAAAAAGATCGATTTTCGTTTTTTTTTTTGCAAGTTGGTCCTATTTAATTTTATCGGGGACGGTGTTTTTAAAGAAAATATTCATTTTGTATTTAAGTGGGGGGAGAGGCGAACTATATAAAAGTTAGATTTTCCGATTTTTTTCACACGGGGATCCATTTTCATGTTATTGGGGACGGTCTTTTTTTAAAAAATATTCAATTTGTATTTTAATAGCGTGGGGAGAGGCGAACTATATTAAAGTTAGATTATCGGATTTCTTTCACAAGGTGGTTCTATTTTGTGTTATTGGGGACGGTGTTTTTCAAGAAGATATTTATTTTGTATTTAAGTGGGGGGGGGGCGAACTATATAAAAGTTAGATTTTCGGATATTATAAGGTGGTACAAGTAGGGTATAAATGGCGGTTCTGGCGCACTTTTTTGCGCGCCCGTCTACTCCGTAAGTACCATGTACACCGTTCCTAACTATACTTCCATCACGTGACCCCTTGTTGGGATTCTACTATATCTTGACCACCTAATTTGACCTTTAGCATTTTAGTCCCCCCCCCCTCCTAAGGTCAGGTACCTATAGAATATTGTTATCTCACCATATACGTTTCTCTTGCTTACCCCCACCCCCTACCTAGTAATCAGGAACTTTTCCTCCATTTTGTTTTTCCTTATCCGCCATTTTGTTTTTGTTCTCTCTGAGACTATATAAGGAGAGCGCGATCTCACTCTTCCTCATTCTGTTAAGAGCTGTGCTAGAGTGAACATCGACTAGTCTCCTTAACGGCTTTTGTAAAAAATCGTTTCTTCTATTTATTTTTGTGAAGTTGAATTATTTTGCTTCTTATTGTTATTTTTTTTTAGTATATTTAATTCGTAATTTTGTGAGATTAAAAATTAATTTTTTTTAATCATGGAATGCAAATTTTGTGGAAAAGTATTATTCGAGAACGTGACGTTAGTGGTAGGCATTTAGCCATATGTCAGGCACGTGAGCAACAGCGTAAATGCTCAACTTGCGGTGAAAAGTTTACATCAAAAAAGACGCTCATTGCCCATATCCGTCGCTGCGGTTATGCAATATCCACCATGGCAAAGAGGGCCCGAATCGATGCTGCTAGGGGACATCTCTACGAGGTGGAAACTTCTCACGGGGATATCCTGAAAACGTTCTTTCTTCCATCCACTGAAAGTACAGATGCAATAGAATTCCTGAATTCCCAGACGGAGACTATATATAGCTTACTTAAAGATTATATGGAAGAAAATATCTCCCCCGTCAAATACAATTTGGTTCTGGAGGCAACTTTCGAAAATATTGTGGGTGAAACTTGTGACACATTTAAGACACAGCATTTAAAACAAAGAACATAATATTATATGAAGACTCGTCTGTTTTGGATAGCTTGAACTCCAGCTACAACAAGATAAAACTGAGATGGAGGAATCTACTTTGAAGGGAAGCGGTTGGACTCTTAAAAACATTGACGGCGTCCTACTCCGTATTAACCGATTTAAGCTGATAGGAGGTTCTAGTTTTATCCCTTTACCCCCACTTATAGCGAATAAGAAAGCCATTATTAATGTAAAAAACAACGATGACCGATGCTTCATGTACGCCGTATTATCACGATTTATTGATGACGATGGACAAAGAGTGAGCAAATATAAAAATCTTGAGCACAGGTATGACTTTAGTTGCATATCCTTCCCCACTCCTCTCCACGAAGTTAAAAAATTCGAACAACGTAATAATATAAGTATTAATGTCTTTGGTCTTGGAGAGAAGGAGGAAGTTTATCCCCTAAAAGTCGTTAGGCAGGAGAAGGAAGATCATAGAGACCTACTTTTATTGACAACTGATGATGGTCGTAGCCACTACGCATATATAAAAGATTTTAATAAACTAGTTAGACATCAAATCACAAAGCATGAACATAAGATACATGTGTGTAAGCGATGTTTCCAACATTTTAGATCAAATCGAGAAGGTATTAGCGAATGGGTGAAAGAACATATGGAATACTGCGGAGAGAATAGACCGACCCGAATCGTATTGCCTGAAACTAGTGAGGACGGGAGACCACCAACGGTATCATTTACTAGAGTACAGAATCAGATGAGGATTCCCATCGTCATCTATGCAGATTTTGAATGTGTGTTAAAGAAAATAGACAAAAACCATCCCATACATTCGAATACAACTGCCTACCAACGCCACCTCCCTATGAGCTTCTGCACCTATATTAAGGTTGCAGAAGACATTCCTCGTCAGTGCCTACCCCCTGACTTCCCTATGGAGCCCTACATTTATACAGGCGAGGATGCAGCAAAGGAGTTCATGAAACATATAAAGTCCGTAGCAGAAAAAGTGACAAAAGTATACTCGATGAAACAGCCTATGCTACCCCTTACACCATCTCAACTAGAAGAATTTTCAAAATCCAAGCATTGCTACCTTTGTTCCAAGCCTTTTGTTTCCTCCGACAGAAAAGTGGCGGACCATGACCACATCACTGGTCTTTATCGTGGTGCAGCTCATTCACAATGTAACATTCTTTACCGTACTCCTCGATTTCTCCCCGTCTTTCTCCACAATCTGAGTGGATACGACTCTCATTTCATAGTTCGAGAGTTGGGCTATGATAAAAGTCGTATTAACGTCATACCCAACAGTGAGGAAAAATATATTTCTTTTAGTAAACAGGTAGGACCGCTAACGGTTAGATTCGTGGATACCTTTAGGTTCATGGCATCCAGCTTAGATAAATTATCGAAAAACCTGCCACGACATAAGTTCGTCGACACGGCTAAATTCTTCCCTGCCGACAAGATGGATTTAGTTATACGTAAAGGAGTGTATCCATACGATTATACAGATTCATTTGAGAAACTAAAGGAAACCGTTTTACCACCTAAGGAGGCATTTTATAGTACCCTTAACGAATGTGATATCTCAGACGAAGACTACCATCATGCCCAGTCAGTCTGGAATGCATTTGAAGTTAGAACCCTAGGCGAGTACAGTGAGCTCTACCTTAAAGTAGATGTTATGCTCCTATGCGACATATTTGAAAATTTCAGAGATGTTTGTATGGGAGCATATTCTTTAGACCCTGCTTGGTACTTCACGGCTCCTGGCCTGGCATGGGATGCCATGCTCAAGTATACTGGCATACATCTTGACCTCTTGACTGATTATGATCAGTTACTTATGATCGAACGCGGGATCAGGGGAGGAATATGTCAATGCAGCCAACGTTATAGCAAAGCTGATAACAGGAATCTTAACCCAAACCATGAGCCTCATAATGAATCGAAGTACATCGCCTACCTTGATGCGAATAATTTATTCGGATGGGCAATGTCAAACCCCCTTCCCTATGGCAGTTTTGAATGGGTTGAAGATCTCAATGCTCTAAAATGGGAAAATATACGAGAAGACGGTCCATACGGCTACATTGTTGAAGCGGACATTGAATACCCCGAAGAGTTACACGATGTTCACAATGATTTCCCTCTTCTTCCAGAAAATAGAGTCCCTCCGAAAGGTACCAATAAGAAATTATTAGCTCCTTTGTCTAAAAGGGAAAAATATGTCGTACACTTTGCCAACTTAAAACAAGCGATGAGCCTTGGTCTCCGATTAGTACATGTACATCGAGCGCTACGGTTCAGGCAGTCCCGTTGGCTAAGTTCATATATCGAACTCAACACCCGAATGAGACAGCAATCGACCAACGATTTCGACCAAAGATTTTTTCAAACTTATGAATAACGCCGTATTCGGAAAATTTATGGAAGATGTAAGAAAACGTATAAAAATAGAACTGGTTACTGACGACAAGAGATTACAAAAACTCATTGCCAAACCCACTTTTAAGGACAGGACAATATATAGTGAAACTTTAGTAGCTGTACATCTCGACCATGAACAGATCACAATGAACAAACCTATTTATGTAGGAATGGCTATTCTCGATCTGTCCAAAGTCAGGATGTATGAGTTCCACTATAAGACAATGTTAGAAAAGTACGGACCTGACAAACTGAAATTACTGTATACCGACACAGACAGTTTCATTTATGAGATAAAAACTGACGACTTTTACATGGACCTGACCACTATGTTGGACGAATTGGATACATCCGATTATCCCAAAACCCACCCTTGCCACAGCAATAGAAACAAAAAAGTGTTGGGGAAATTCAAAGATGAAACCAGCGGCGAACCCATCTCTGAATTTGCAGGCCTCCGAGCAAAAATGTATGCTTTACGGGTTAGAGGACAAGATATGAAACGAGCAAAAGAGATAAAGAGGACAGCCGTTGAGGAAAAAATAACTTTTGATGATTATGTAACTGCCCTGTTCGATAAAAAAGAATTTATCACATCTTTTCGAACGATCTTGTCGAAAGAGCATAAAATATTTTCTGTCGAGCAGAAAAAAGTTTCGCTTTCACCGTACGACGACAAACGCCATCTTGTAGATCATGTACATACGCTTGCTCATGGACATTATTCCATACAGGATGCACAGATGAGTTGTGGGAATTAATTTCTCCTTCTGAAATCTTTCTCCCAATACTGTAAAAGACTTATAATATAAATATTTTTTGTTTTATACGGTTGTATATAAAAGTAGTTTTTTATATTACAAGTTAGTTTTTTTTTCATTAACACATATAGAAAAAAGAATATTTCAGTTAAAATATTGCAATGTTTATTATTCAAAGCGCCTTTCTGAATCTACACTACGAAGAACATTATAAAGTGAAACCAGAAGTGTGTTGAAAAAAAAAAAGAAAAAAAAGAAAAAAAAAAAAAAAAAATAAATAAATAAAAATAAAAAAAAAATACAAAAAAAAATACAAAAAAAAAATAAAAAAATAATAAAAAAAAAAAATATTAACAACAGTATTATATCAACTGACCTCCCCGATGCACTCACACCTTGACGCGGTGGGAAGGCTTATTTCTAAATAATATTTAGAAAGAAAACTAAGATGAGTGCATAAATAATTCCAGAGCCTTAGTACTTTTATTTCTTTCTTTGGTGATTTACAACTGTTATTATTCAAGTAAATAACGTATAGACTGAAGCTGCACGTATAGTATCAACATATTTCTTACTTCATCATTCTTATTTTAATTTCATATTTCTGTTGTCATTTTATAAGATTTTAAACATACTTAGGATGTATTTTCCTGCTTTTTGTTCATTTTTTCAACTTTTATAACAAGTGAGGACGTTTATAACAACTAAACATATAATTTCTTACATTTCCTACTTCTTCATTCCGGTAATTTTTTTTTTTTTAATTTCATCTTTTTTAATATAATTTTAATGATTTTAGTTTAAATTCTCATGCATTTGCTTTATTATTTACAACTTTTATAAAAAATTTAACAATGTTTATGACAAATTTCATGACGATTTCTTTCTTTCCTACTTCTTCATTCCGGTATTTTTTTAAAAATTTCATATCTTGTTATTAAGATTTCATATCATTTTGAAAGGTTTTTATGTAATTTTATAAGATTTTAACCAATTCTGTACAAATTATCACGCATTTTCTACATTTTTACAACTTTTATATCAATTAGACATATAATTTCTTTATTTCTTACTTCTTCGTACCGTTGTTTCTTTTAATTTCGCATTTTTCCAGTCATTTTGTTAGATTTCAAGAATTTTCGTTCAAATTCTAATGCATTTTATCAACATTTTTACAGATTTTATTTAAATTTAACAACGTTTATGACAAATTTCATGAAAATTTCTTTCTTTCTTCCTTCTTCAATCCAATATTTTTCTTGGTTTTCATATCTTTTCTTATGATTTTATAAGATTTTAACAATTCTCGTACAAATTCTAATGCATTTTCACCATTTTTACAACTTTTATATAAATTTAACAAAGTTTATAACAAATGACCATATATTTTCTTACTTCTTCGATCCAATATTTTTCTTGGTTTTCATATCTTTTCTTATAATTTTATAAGATTTTAGCAATTTTCGTAGAAATTATAATGCATTTTCACCATTTTTACAGATTTTATATAAATTTAACAAAGTTTATAACAGACGATCATATATTTTCATACTTCTTCGATCCAATATTTTTCTTGGTTTTCATATCTTTTCTTATAATTTTATAAGATTTTAGCAATTTTCGTACAAATTCTAATGCATTTTCAACATTTTCACCACTTTTATATAAATTTAACAAAGTTTATTACAAATAAGCATATAATTTCTTTATTTCTTACTGTTTCGATCCAATATTTTTCTTGGCTTTCGTATTTTTCCAGTTATTTTGTTAGATTTTAGCAATTTTCGTACAAATTCTAATGCATTTTCAACATTTTTACAGATTTTATATAAATTTAACAAAGTTTATAACAAACGATCATATATTTTCTTTATTTCTTACTTTTTCGATCCAATATTTTTCTTGGTTTTCATATCTTTTCTTATAATTTTATAAGATTTTAGCAATTTTCGTAGAAATTATAATGCATTTTCACCATTTTTACAGATTTTATATAAATTTAACAAAGTTTATAACAGACGATCATATATTTTCATACTTCTTCGATCCAATATTTTTCTTGGTTTTCATATCTTTTCTTATAATTTTATAAGATTTTAGCAATTTTCGTACAAATTCTAATGCATTTTCAACATTTTCACCACTTTTATATAAATTTAACAAAGTTTATTACAAATAAGCATATAATTTCTTTATTTCTTACTTTTTCGATCCAATATTTTTCTTGGCTTTCGTATTTTTCCAGTTATTTTGTTAGATTTTAGCAATTTTCGTACAAATTATAATGCATTTTCAACATTTTTACAGGTTTTATATAAATTTAACAAAGTTTATAACAAACGATCATATATTTTCATACTTCTTCGATCCAATATTTTTCTTGGGTTTCATATCTTTTCTTATAATTTTATAAGATTTTAGCAATTTTCGTACAAATTCTAATGCATTTTCAACATTTTTACCACTTTTATATAAATTTAACAAAGTTCATTACAAATAAGCATATAATTTCTTTATTTCTTACTTTTTCGATCCAATATTTTTCTTGGCTTTCGTATTTTTCTAGTTATTTTGTTAGATTTTAGCAATTTCCGTACAAATTATAATGCATTTTCAACATTTTTTACGGCTTTTATATAAATTTAACAAAAGCTTTTATATAAATTTAACAAACGATCATATATTTTTCTTTATTTCTTACTTTTTCGATCCAATATTTTTCTTTTGTTTTCATATTTCTGTTATAATTTTAACGATTTTAGAATAAAATCTGCTGCATTTTCATAGTTTCATGATAACCTTCAAAACACACAAACCGCATTTACAACAAATAATACTCTCTTTCGTACTTCTTCATTCCGATATTTTTGTTTTTATTTCATATTTCTTTCATCATTTTATAAGATTTTATCAATTTCAGGGTGGAAATTTACTGTATTTTCATTGAATTTCATGAATTTTGGTACTTGAAGCATTATTTCGAAGATTTTCCTTTCCCCCAATGCTGAAAACTATCGGTTTTATTCGATTATGTAAATTGAAAAAGTCTCTGCATTTATGGAAATCGTACAATTACTTAAAACTTATAGCGTTTTTTTTTTGTTTTATTTTGTATACACTGAGTAAAATAATCATCTCCATAATAGTATTATTATTCTCATGTTAGGTAACTGTTTAATACTGCGTGCGAAATATTTTCGGGAACAACTAATACATAAGTCCACAAGATAGTCATTTTACTAAATTTATTTAATTTAAATGCTCACTATGGATCATTTATACACGATACATAAATTTATACATTATACACACACACACACACACACACACACACACACACACACACACACACACACACACACACACACACACACACACACACACACACACACACACACACACACACACACACACACACCGAAATATATACATATATTATCACACAACAGTAGGGAGGAATTGCCGGTTCTGGTCCCTCAATTTGCGGGATCAAATTGGACTTTGGACCCTGGGCTTGCCCACGGCCACGTGGTCCAGGGCCAAACCAACCTTAACCACCACGTGGTCTTAATCCCTAATCCCCTAATTAATCCTTAATCCCCTAATTAATCCCTAATCCCTAATTAATCCCTAATCACTAATTAATCCCTAATCCCTAGCAAAATGAGGGGCGCCAGAACCGGCAATTCCTCCCTACTGTTGTGTGATAATATATGTATATATTTCGGTGTGTGTGTGTGTGTGTGTGTGTGTGTGTGTGTGTGTGTGTGTGTGTGTGTGTGTGTGTGTGTGTGTGTGTGTGTGTGTGTGTAATGTATACATTTATGTATCGTGTATAAATGATCCATAGTGGGCATTTAAATTAAATAAATTTAGTAAAATGACTATCTTGTGGACTTATGTATTAGTTGTTCCCGAAAATATTTCGCACGCAGTATTAAACAGTTACCTAACATGAGAATAATAATACTATTATGGAGATGATTATTTTACTCAGTGTATACAAAAAAAAACAAAAAAAAAAACGCTATAAGTTTTAAGTAATTGTACGATTTCCATAAATGCAGAGACTTTTTCAATTTACATAATCGAATAAAACCGATAGTTTTCAGCATTGGGGGAAAGGAAAATCTTCGAAATAATGCTTCAAGTACCAAAATTCATGAAATTCAATGAAAATACAGTAAATTTCCACCCTGAAATTGATAAAATCTTATAAAATGATGAAAGAAATATGAAATAAAAACAAAAATATCGGAATGAAGAAGTACGAAAGAGAGTATTATTTGTTGTAAATGCGGTTTGTGTGTTTTGAAGGTTATCATGAAACTATGAAAATGCAGCAGATTTTATTCTAAAATCGTTAAAATTATAACAGAAATATGAAAACAAAAGAAAAATATTGGATCGAAAAAGTAAGAAATAAAGAAAAATATATGATCGTTTGTTAAATTTATATAAAAGCTTTTGTTAAATTTATATAAAAGCCGTAAAAAATGTTGAAAATGCATTATAATTTGTACGGAAATTGCTAAAATCTAACAAAATAACTAGAAAAATACGAAAGCCAAGAAAAATATTGGATCGAAAAAGTAAGAAATAAAGAAATTATATGCTTATTTGTAATGAACTTTGTTAAATTTATATAAAAGTGGTAAAAATGTTGAAAATGCATTAGAATTTGTACGAAAATTGCTAAAATCTTATAAAATTATAAGAAAAGATATGAAACCCAAGAAAAATATTGGATCGAAGAAGTATGAAAATATATGATCGTTTGTTATAAATAAAGCTCGGAATTCCGTGCAGTAAAAATTTGAAAACGTGCAATAAAAACTTAAAAACGTGCAAAACTGTGCAATAAAAACTTTAAAACGTGCAAAAACATGCAAAAAAAAAAAATGTATTGCTTGAAAATCATGCATTAAATTATTTATGTAAACAAAATATAGCTACTTTTGAAACAAATAAGTAGCGGAGAGTAAATTGAAGTAAAAACTTTTATTTTTAAAATTTTGGTTTTAATATACATTTTGGTAAAATAATGATTTTTTTATAGTAAAGAAAAATAAATGGAGTACGTTAGAAATGCAACTACACTTTATTATTTTTTAAATTAAGTTTATAACTAAATACATTTCTAAAACATTTTCTGTAAAACAGTGCCTCCTGTCACTTAAACTTTCTTTCAATTTAGAAAAAGATATTTCAACTTCTACAATCGTTACAGGACAATATTTATAGCGACTCAGCAACTAGGGATCTCCTTCAATTCATCAGTGACTGAATTTCCGTTCAGGCAATCATTACAATTTTTTAATAGTTTGTATCCAGGATTTGTTTAAAAATATTTCGAAATTTTTCATAAATGATAATTCCTTTTTCGCTCTTGATTGTTTCCAATGATTTTCCAACGTCCTCAACTATTTTTATTTGGTCATGTAGAGAAAGATTTTTCTGCCCTAGTTCTGTAATAGCAACCGGCAAAGCCGCTAAATTCGATCTAATAAATGCCAAATCAGATTGAATGGTTGGATTCATCAAAATGGTTTTTAATTTGATAATTGATTGCACATTTTCTTCCGACTCTATATTTGAAAATATTTCCGGAAAAAAAAACAAAACAAAAATTAGAATATAAAATATTTACTTAAAATAGTAACAAGATGTGGAATAAAGAGTAAAACACTCGCATGTGAGCTGTAATTATATTGGAAATAGGGAGATCTTATGAAGGAAAAATACTACTCAAATTATGGAATCACTTGATGCAATATCCGGTGCGTAGGCTTATTTTTAAATCACTCTGATGACACGCACTACCGTTCTATGGTTAAAAAATAATTAGGTACTTACTTGTGCTGCAGTGGGCATCAATTTGTGATTTCCTCTCACATCCAATATTTTTATCACAAGATTTGCAAAACACTACACTACCATCCCTTTTGAGTCAGGATATTTTTCAATCCATCCCGCAATTTTCGAAGACACACCTCCAATTTTTGACATTTTAAGTTACAATATACTCGACAGAAGCTAGATTGACAGTGACAGAAGGATGAGAATTAAGAAACAAAATGTAAACATCCAGGAACTACTGAGCTCTTAGTTCTTGGAAATTGGAGGTTTGTGTTTGTTTACATCTCCAATGTTCCCTTATATTTTCTTTCCTATGTTTCCTTTCCGTTATTCTTTTATCCCTATTCCTAATTTCCATTTATTTTTACACTAATTTTTTGTTGTGTATTTAAAAAAATTAAAATTTGCAATAATCTTTTTTCTCACAAATTATAAAATGATGCTATTTCTTGCAATAAAACTTCAAAACGTGCAATTTCGTGCAATAAACCCCAAAACGTGCAATTTCGTGCAGTAAACCCCAAAACGTGCAATTTCTTGCAGTATAAAACTTCATTAAAACATCCCATTAGGCTTGATTCGGATAAGTAACTTGAATTCGCTTTATTCTGACTTACCAATAAAAAGATGCCATTGCACGGGAATCCGAGCTCTAGTTATAAACTTTGTTAAATTTATATAAAACCTGTAAAAATGTTGAAAATGCATTATAATTTGTACGAAAATTGCTAAAATCTTATAAAATTATAAGAAAAGATATGAAAACCAAGAAAAATATTGGATCGAAGAAGTATGAAAATATATGATCGTCTGTTATAAACTTTGTTAAATTTATATAAAATCTGTAAAAATGGTGAAAATGCATTATAATTTCTACGAAAATTGCTAAAATCTTATAAAATTATAAGAAAAGATATGAAAACCAAGAAAAATATTGGATCGAAGAAGTAAGAAAATATATGGTCATTTGTTATAAACTTTGTTAAATTTATATAAAAGTTGTAAAAATGGTGAAAATGCATTAGCATTTGTACGAGAATTGTTAAAATCTTATAAAATCATAAGAAAAGATATGAAAACCAAGAAAAATATTGGATTGAAGAAGGAAGAAAGAAAGAAATTTTCATGAAATTTGTCATAAACGTTGTTAAATTTAAATAAAATCTGTAAAAATGTTGATAAAATGCATTAGAATTTGAACGAAAATTCTTGAAATCTAACAAAATGACTGGAAAAATGCGAAATTAAAAGAAACAACGGTACGAAGAAGTAAGAAATAAAGAAATTATATGTCTAATTGATATAAAAGTTGTAAAAATGTAGAAAATGCGTGATAATTTGTACAGAATTGGTTAAAATCTTATAAAATTACATAAAAACCTTTCAAAATGATATGAAATCTTAATAACAAGATATGAAATTTTTAAAAAAATACCGGAATGAAGAAGTAGGAAAGAAAGAAATCGTCATGAAATTTGTCATAAACATTGTTAAATTTTTTATAAAAGTTGTAAATAATAAAGCAAATGCATGAGAATTTAAACTAAAATCATTAAAATTATATTAAAAAAGATGAAATTAAAAAAAAAAAAATTACCGGAATGAAGAAGTAGGAAATGTAAGAAATTATATGTTTAGTTGTTATAAACGTCCTCACTTGTTATAAAAGTTGAAAAAATGAACAAAAAGCAGGAAAATACATCCTAAGTATGTTTAAAATCTTATAAAATGACAACAGAAATATGAAATTAAAATAAGAATGATGAAGTAAGAAATATGTTGATACTATACGTGCAGCTTCAGTCTATACGTTATTTACTTGAATAATAACAGTTGTAAATCACCAAAGAAAGAAATAAAAGTACTAAGGCTCTGGAATTATTTATGCACTCATCTTAGTTTTCTTTCTAAATATTATTTAGAAATAAGCCTTCCCACCGCGTCAAGGTGTGAGTGCATCGGGGAGGTCAGTTGATATAATACTGTTGTTAATATTTTTTTTTTTTTATTATTTTTTTATTTTTTTTTTGTATTTTTTTTTGTATTTTTTTTTTATTTTTATTTATTTTTTTTTTTTTATTTTTGTTTCTTTTTTTTCTTTTTTTTTTTTCAACACACTTCTGGTTTCACTTTATAATGTTCTTCGTAGTGTAGATTCAGAAAGGCGCTTTGAATAATAAACATTGCAATATTTTAACTGAAATATTCTTTTTTCTATATGTGTTAATGAAAAAAAAACTAACTTGTAATATAAAAAACTACTTTTATATACAACCGTATAAAACAAAAAATATTTATATTATAAGTCTTTTACAGTATTGGGAGAAAGATTTCAGAAGGAGAAATTAATTCCCACAACTCATCTGTGCATCCTGTATGGAATAATGTCCATGAGCAAGCGTATGTACATGATCTACAAGATGGCGTTTGTCGTCGTACGGTGAAAGCGAAACTTTTTTCTGCTCGACAGAAAATATTTTATGCTCTTTCGACAAGATCGTTCGAAAAGATGTGATAAATTCTTTTTTATCGAACAGGGCAGTTACATAATCATCAAAAGTTATTTTTTCCTCAACGGCTGTCCTCTTTATCTCTTTTGCTCGTTTCATATCTTGTCCTCTAACCCGTAAAGCATACATTTTTGCTCGGAGGCCTGCAAATTCAGAGATGGGTTCGCCGCTGGTTTCATCTTTGAATTTCCCCAACACTTTTTTGTTTCTATTGCTGTGGCAAGGGTGGGTTTTGGGATAATCGGATGTATCCAATTCGTCCAACATAGTGGTCAGGTCCATGTAAAAGTCGTCAGTTTTTATCTCATAAATGAAACTGTCTGTGTCGGTATACAGTAATTTCAGTTTGTCAGGTCCGTACTTTTCTAACATTGTCTTATAGTGGAACTCATACATCCTGACTTTGGACAGATCGAGAATAGCCATTCCTACATAAATAGGTTTGTTCATTGTGATCTGTTCATGGTCGAGATGTACAGCTACTAAAGTTTCACTATATATTGTCCTGTCCTTAAAAGTGGGTTTGGCAATGAGTTTTTGTAATCTCTTGTCGTCAGTAACCAGTTCTATTTTTATACGTTTTCTTACATCTTCCATAAATTTTCCGAATACGGCGTTATTCATAAGTTTGAAAAAATCTTTGGTCGAAATCGTTGGTCGATTGCTGTCTCATTCGGGTGTTGAGTTCGATATATGAACTTAGCCAACGGGACTGCCTGAACCGTAGCGCTCGATGTACATGTACTAATCGGAGACCAAGGCTCATCGCTTGTTTTAAGTTGGCAAAGTGTACGACATATTTTTCCCTTTTAGACAAAGGAGCTAATAATTTCTTATTGGTACCTTTCGGAGGGACTCTATTTTCTGGAAGAAGAGGGAAATCATTGTGAACATCGTGTAACTCTTCGGGGTATTCAATGTCCGCTTCAACAATGTAGCCGTATGGACCGTCTTCTCGTATATTTTCCCATTTTAGAGCATTGAGATCTTCAACCCATTCAAAACTGCCATAGGGAAGGGGGTTTGACATTGCCCATCCGAATAAATTATTCGCATCAAGGTAGGCGATGTACTTCGATTCATTATGAGGCTCATGGTTTGGGTTAAGATTCCTGTTATCAGCTTTGCTATAACGTTGGCTGCATTGACATATTCCTCCCCTGATCCCGCGTTCGATCATAAGTAACTGATCATAATCAGTCAAGAGGTCAAGATGTATGCCAGTATACTTGAGCATGGCATCCCATGCCAGGCCAGGAGCCGTGAAGTACCAAGCAGGGTCTAAAGAATATGCTCCCATACAAACATCTCTGAAATTTTCAAATATGTCGCATAGGAGCATAACATCTACTTTAAGGTAGAGCTCACTGTACTCGCCTAGGGTTCTAACTTCAAATGCATTCCAGACTGACTGGGCATGATGGTAGTCTTCGTCTGAGATATCACATTCGTTAAGGGTACTATAAAATGCCTCCTTAGGTGGTAAAACGGTTTCCTTTAGTTTCTCAAATGAATCTGTATAATCGTATGGATACACTCCTTTACGTATAACTAAATCCATCTTGTCGGCAGGGAAGAATTTAGCCGTGTCGACGAACTTATGTCGTGGCAGGTTTTTCGATAATTTATCTAAGCTGGATGCCATGAACCTAAAGGTATCCACGAATCTAACCGTTAGCGGTCCTACCTGTTTATTAAAAGAAATATATTTTTCCTCACTGTTGGGTATGACGTTAATACGACTTTTATCATAGCCCAACTCTCGAACTATGAAATGAGAGTCGTATCCACTCAGATTGTGGAGAAAGACGGGGAGAAATCGAGGAGTACGGTAAAGAATGTTACATTGTGAATGAGCTGCACCACGATAAAGACCAGTGATGTGGTCATGGTCCGCCACTTTTCTGTCGGAGGAAACAAAAGGCTTGGAACAAAGGTAGCAATGCTTGGATTTTGAAAATTCTTCTAGTTGAGATGGTGTAAGGGGTAGCATAGGCTGTTTCATCGAGTATACTTTTGTCACTTTTTCTGCTACGGACTTTATATGTTTCATGAACTCCTTTGCTGCATCCTCGCCTGTATAAATGTAGGGCTCCATAGGGAAGTCAGGGGGTAGGCACTGACGAGGAATGTCTTCTGCAACCTTAATATAGGTGCAGAAGCTCATAGGGAGGTGGCGTTGGTAGGCAGTTGTATTCGAATGTATGGGATGGTTTTTGTCTATTTTCTTTAACACACATTCAAAATCTGCATAGATGACGATGGGAATCCTCATCTGATTCTGTACTCTAGTAAATGATACCGTTGGTGGTCTCCCGTCCTCACTAGGTTCAGGCAATACGATTCGGGTCGGTCTATTCTCTCCGCAGTATTCCATATGTTCTTTCACCCATTCGCTAATACCTTCTCGATTTGATCTAAAATGTTGGAAACATCGCTTACACACATGTATCTTATGTTCATGCTTTGTGATTTGATGTCTAACTAGTTTATTAAAATCTTTTATATATGCGTAGTGGCTACGACCATCATCAGTTGTCAATAAAAGTAGGTCTCTATGATCTTCCTTCTCCTGCCTAACGACTTTTAGGGGATAAACTTCCTCCTTCTCTCCAAGACCAAAGACATTAATACTTATATTATTACGTTGTTCGAATTTTTTAACTTCGTGGAGAGGAGTGGGGAAGGATATGCAACTAAAGTCATACCTGTGCTCAAGATTTTTATATTTGCTCACTCTTTGTCCATCGTCATCAATAAATCGTGATAATACGGCGTACATGAAGCATCGGTCATCGTTGTTTTTTACATTAATAATGGCTTTCTTATTCGCTATAAGTGGGGGTAAAGGGATAAAACTAGAACCTCCTATCAGCTTAAATCGGTTAATACGGAGTAGGACGCCGTCAATGTTTTTAAGAGTCCAACCGCTTCCCTTCAAAGTAGATTCCTCCATCTCAGTTTTATCTTGTTGTAGCTGGAGTTCAAGCTATCCAAAACAGACGAGTCTTCATATAATATTATGTTCTTTGTTTTAAATGCTGTGTCTTAAATGTGTCACAAGTTTCACCCACAATATTTTCGAAAGTTGCCTCCAGAACCAAATTGTATTTGACGGGGGAGATATTTTCTTCCATATAATCTTTAAGTAAGCTATATATAGTCTCCGTCTGGGAATTCAGGAATTCTATTGCATCTGTACTTTCAGTGGATGGAAGAAAGAACGTTTTCAGGATATCCCCGTGAGAAGTTTCCACCTCGTAGAGATGTCCCCTAGCAGCATCGATTCGGGCCCTCTTTGCCATGGTGGATATTGCATAACCGCAGCGACGGATATGGGCAATGAGCGTCTTTTTTGATGTAAACTTTTCACCGCAAGTTGAGCATTTACGCTGTTGCTCACGTGCCTGACATATGGCTAAATGCCTACCACTAACGTCACGTTCTCGAATAATACTTTTCCACAAAATTTGCATTCCATGATTAAAAAAAATTAATTTTTAATCTCACAAAATTACGAATTAAATATACTAAAAAAAAATAACAATAAGAAGCAAAATAATTCAACTTCACAAAAATAAATAGAAGAAACGATTTTTTACAAAAGCCGTTAAGGAGACTAGTCGATGTTCACTCTAGCACAGCTCTTAACAGAATGAGGAAGAGTGAGATCGCGCTCTCCTTATATAGTCTCAGAGAGAACCAAAACAAAATGGCGGATAAGGAAAAACAAAATGGCGGAAAAGTTCCTGATTACTAGGTAGGGGGTGGGGGTAAGCAAGAGAAACGTATATGGTGAGATAACAATATTCTATAGGTACCTGACCTTAGGAGGGGGGGGGGGATTAAAATGCTAAAGGTCAAATTAGGTGGTCAAGGTATAGTAGAATCCCAACAAGGGGTCACGTGATGGAAGTATAGTTAGGAATGGTGTACATGGTACTTACGGAGTAGACGGGCGCGCAAAAAAGTGCGCCAGAACCGCCATTTATACCCTACTGGTACAATTTTATGTTATTAGGTGCAGTGTTTTTGAATAAAATATTTATTTTGTATGTAAGTGGGGGGTGACGCAGTATTAAAAAGTTAGACTTCTGATTTCTCTTTATAAGTCGGTCCAATTTTATGTTTTTGGGGGTGGTGTTTTTAAAAAAATATTCAATTTTATTTTAATAGTGGGGCGAGGGGCGAACTATAAAAAAGATTGATTTTCGGATTTTGTTTACAAGGTGGTCCTATTTTATGTTATGGGGGGCGGTGTTTTTGAAAAAAATATTCATATTGTATTTTAATAGCGGGGGGAGGGGTGCAGTATAAAAAGGATTGATTTTCGGTTATTATAAGGTGGTCCAATTGTATGTTATCAGGGGTATTATTTTTGAAGAAAATATTTATTTTGTATTTAAGTTTCGGTGGAGGGGGGTGCAAGATAAAAAAGTTAGAATTTCCGATTTATTTCAGAAGGTGGTCCAAACGGTATTTTGAAATTATATTCAAATTGTATTTAAGTGGGGAGAGAGGCGAACTATATAAAAGTAAGATTTTTCTATTTTTTTTACAAGGGGATCCTATTTTATGTTATTAGGGACGGTGTTTTTTAAAAAATATTCAATTTTATTTTAATAGCGGGGTGAGGGGCGCACTATAAAAAGGATTTTATTTTGTATTTCTTTTACAAGGTGGTCCTATTTTATGTTATCGGAGACGGTGTTTTTGAAGAAAATATTCATTTTGTATTCAGGTTGCGGGGAAGGGGCGCATTATAAAAAAAGTTAGATTTTCTTATTCCTTTCACAAGGTGGTCCAATTTTATGTTTTCGAGGACGGTGTTTTTGAAGAAAATATTTATTTATTCTTAGGTGGGGGGGATGCAGTCTAGAAAAGTTAGAATTTTCGATTTTTTTCACATTGGGACCCTATTTTATGTTATCGGGATCGGTGTTGTTGAAGAAGATATTCATTTTGTATTTAAGTGGGGGATGAAGCAATCTAGAAAGGTTTGAATTTACGATTTCTTTCAGAAGGTGGTCCAATTTTATGTTATCGGGTGCGGTTCTTTAAAAAAAAATATTCATTTTGTATTTAAATAGGGGGGAGGGGAAAACTATATGAAAGTTAGATTTTCGGATTTCATTCACAAGGTGGTCCTTTTTTATGTTATCTGGGACGGTGTTTTTAAAAATATTTTCAATTTGTATTTATGTGGGGGGAGGGCGAACTATATAAAAGTTAGATTTTCCGATTTTTTTCACACGGGTATCCAGTTTTATGTTATTAGGGACGGTGTTTTTTAAAAAAATATTCAATTTTATTTTAATAGCGCGGCGAGGGGCACACTATAAAAAAGATTGATTTTGGATTCATTCACAAGTTGGTCCTTTTTTATGTTATGGGGGGCGGTGTTTTTTAAGAAAATATTCATTTTGTATTAAGTGGGGGGAGGGGTTAAGTTATTTTTATGTTATGGGGGGCGGTTTTATTAAGAAAATATTCATTTTGTATTTAAGTGGGGGAGGGCCGAACTATATAAAAGTTAGATTTTCGTATATCATAAGGTGGTCCAATTTTATGTTTTCAGGTGCAGTGTTTTTAAAAATATATTCAATTTTATATTAATAGCGGGGCGAGAGGCAACAATACAAAAATATTCATTTTGTATTTTAATAGCGGGGGGAGGGGTGCAGTATAAAAAAGTTAGATTTTCCGATTTCTGTTACACTGGGATCGTATTTTTTGTTATCGTGTACGGTATTTTTGAAGAAAATATTCGTTGTCTATTTAAGGGGGGATGAAGCAATCTAGAAAAGTATAATTTACGATTTCTTTTAGAAGGTTGTCAAACTTTATGTTATCGGGTGCGGTTTTTTTGAAAAAAATATTCATTTTGTATTTAAATAGGGGGGAGGGAAAAACTATATGAAAGTTAGATATTCGGATTTCTTTCACACTGGGATCGTATTTTATGTTATCGCGGACGGTGTTTTTTAAGAAAATATTCGTTTTGTATTTAAGGGGGGATGAAGCAATCTAGAAAAGTTTGATTTTCGTTTTTTTTTACAAGGTGGTCCTATTTAATTTTATCGGGGACGGTGTTTTTAAAGAAAATATTTATTTTGTATTTAAGTGGGGGGAGAGGCGAACTATATGAAAGGTAGATTTTCCGATTTTTTTCATACGGGGCTCCAGTTTTATGTTATTAGGGACGGTATTTCGAAATTATATTCAAATTGTATTTTAATAGCGCGGCGAGGGGCGCACTATAAAAAAGATTGATTTTCGGATTCATTCACAAGTTGGTCCTTTTTTATGTTATGGGGGGGCGGTGTTTTTTAAGAAAATATTCATTTTGTATTAAGTGGGGGGAGGGGCGAACTATATAAAAGTTAGATTTTCGGATATCATAAGGTGGTCCTATTTTATTTTATCGGGGACGGTGTTTTTAAAGAAAATATTCATTTTGTATTCAGGTTGCGGGAAGGGGCGCATTATAAAAAAAGTTAGATTTTCTTATTCCTTTCACAAGGTGGTCCAATTTTATGTTATCGAGGACGTGTTTTTGAAGAAAATATTTATTTTGTCTTAGGTGGGGGATGCAGTCTAGAAAAGTTAGAATTTTCGATTTTTTTCAGATTGGGACCCTATTTTATGTTATCGGGATCGGTGTTTTTGAAGAAGATATTCATTTTGTATTTAAGTGGGGGATGAAGCAATCTAGAAAGGTTTGAATTTACGATTTCTTTCAGAAGGTGGTCCAATTATATGTTATCGGGTGCGGTTTTTAAAAAAAAAATATTCATTTCGTATTTAAATAGGGGGGGGGGGAACTATATGAAAGTTAGATTTTCGAATTTCATTCACAAGGTGGTCCTTTTTTATGTTATCTGGGACGGTGTTTTTAAAAATATTTTCAATTTGTATTTCTGTGGTGGGAGGGCGAACTATATAAAAGTTAGATTTTCCGATTTTTTTTCACACGGGTATCCAGTTTTATGTTATTAGGGACGGCGTTTTTGAAAAAGATATTCATTTTGTATTTAAAAAGGGGGGGAGGGGAAAACTATAAAAAAGATTGATTTTCGGATATTTTTCGCAAGGTGATCCAATTTTATTTTATCCGAGACTGTATTTTGAAATTAAATTCGATTTGTATTTTAATAGCGTGGGGAGGGGCGAACTATATAAAAGTTAGATATTCGAATTTCTTTCACAAGGTGGTCCTATTTTATGTAATCGGGGACGGTTTTTTTAAGAAAATATTCATTTTGTATTTAAGTGGGGGGAGGGCCGAACTATATAAAAGTTAGATTTTCGTATATCATAAGGTGGTCAAATTTTATGTTATCAGGTGCAGTGTTTTTGAAGAAATTGTTTATTTTGTATGTAATTGGGGGGTGAAGCAGTATTAAAAAGTTAGACTTCGTATTTCTCTTTATAAGTCGGTCCAATTTTATGTTTTTGGGGGCGGTGTTTTTGAAAAAAATATTTATTTTGTATGTAACTGGGGGGGGGGGGATGCAATTTAGAAATGTTAGAATTTCCGACTTTTTTCACACGGGGATCCAATTTTATGTTATCAGGTGCTGTGTTTTTAAAAATATATTCTATTTTATATTAATAGCGGGGCGAGAGGCAACAATACAAAAATATTCAATTTGTATTTGAATAGCAGGGGGAGGGGTGCAGTATAAAAAGGGATCCTATTTTATGTTATCGGGGACGGTGTTTTGGAAGAAAATATTTGTTTTGTATTTTAATAGCGGGGGGGGGGGGGGGGGGTGCAATAAAAAAAATAAGATTTTAGGATTTCTTTTACAAAGTGGTCCTATTTATGAGTGGGGGGATGGGCGAACTAAATAAAAGTTAGATTTTTCGATTTTTTTCACACGGGGATCTAATTTTATGTTACCGGGGACGGTGTTTTTAACAAAATATTCAATTTTATTTTAATAGCGGGTCGAGGGGCGCACTATAAAAAAGATTAATTTTCGGATTTCATTCACAAGGTGGTCCTATTTTATGTTATGGGGGGCGGTGTTTTTGAAAAAAATATTCATATTGTATTTTAATAGCAGGGGGAGGGGTGCAGTATAAAAAGGATTGATTTTCGGTTATTATAAGGTGGTCCAATTGTATGTTATCAGGGGTATTATTTTTGAAGAAAATATTCATTTTGTATTTAAGTTTCGGTGGAGGGGGGTGCAAGATAAAAAAGTTAGAATTTCCGATTTATTTCAGAAGGTGGTCCAAACGGTATTTTGAAATTATATTCAAATTGTATTTAAGTGGGGAGAGAGGCGAACTATATAAAAGTAAGATTTTTCTATTTTTTTTACAAGGGGATCCTATTTTATGTTATTAGGGACGGTGTTTTTTAAAAAATATTCAATTTTATTTTAATAGCGGGGTGAGGGGCGCACTATAAAAAGGATTTTATTTTGTATTTTTTTTACAAGGTGGTCCTATTTTATGTTATCGGAGACGGTGTTTTTGAAGAAAATATTCATTTTGTATTCAGGTTGCGGGGAAGGGGCGCATTATAAAAAAAGTTAGATTTTCTTATTCCTTTCACAAGGTGGTCCAATTTTATGTTTTCGAGGACGGTGTTTTTGAAGAAAATATTTATTTATTCTTAGGTGGGGGGGATGCAGTCTAGAAAAGTTAGAATTTTCGATTTTTTTCACATTGGGACCCTATTTTATGTTATCGGGATCGGTGTTGTTGAAGAAGATATTCATTTTGTATTTAAGTGGGGGATGAAGCAATCTAGAAAGGTTTGAATTTACGATTTCTTTCAGAAGGTGGTCCAATTTTATGTTATCGGGTGCGGTTCTTTAAAAAAAAATATTCATTTTGTATTTAAATAGGGGGGAGGGGAAAACTATATGAAAGTTAGATTTTCGGATTTCATTCACAAGGTGGTCCTTTTTTATGTTATCTGGGACGGTGTTTTTAAAAATATTTTCAATTTGTATTTATGTGGGGGGAGGGCGAACTATATAAAAGTTAGATTTTCCGATTTTTTTCACACGGGTATCCAGTTTTATGTTATTAGGGACGGTGTTTTTTAAAAAAATATTCAATTTTATTTTAATAGCGCGGCGAGGGGCACACTATAAAAAAGATTGATTTTGGATTCATTCACAAGTTGGTCCTTTTTTATGTTATGGGGGGCGGTGTTTTTTAAGAAAATATTCATTTTGTATTAAGTGGGGGGAGGGGTTAAGTTATTTTTATGTTATGGGGGGCGGTTTTATTAAGAAAATATTCATTTTGTATTTAAGTGGGGGAGGGCCGAACTATATAAAAGTTAGATTTTCGTATATCATAAGGTGGTCCAATTTTATGTTTTCAGGTGCAGTGTTTTTAAAAATATATTCAATTTTATATTAATAGCGGGGCGAGAGGCAACAATACAAAAATATTCATTTTGTATTTTAATAGCGGGGGGAGGGGTGCAGTATAAAAAAGTTAGATTTTCCGATTTCTGTTACACTGGGATCGTATTTTTTGTTATCGTGTACGGTATTTTTGAAGAAAATATTCGTTGTCTATTTAAGGGGGGATGAAGCAATCTAGAAAAGTATAATTTACGATTTCTTTTAGAAGGTTGTCAAACTTTATGTTATCGGGTGCGGTTTTTTTGAAAAAAATATTCATTTTGTATTTAAATAGGGGGGAGGGAAAAACTATATGAAAGTTAGATATTCGGATTTCTTTCACACTGGGATCGTATTTTATGTTATCGCGGACGGTGTTTTTTAAGAAAATATTCGTTTTGTATTTAAGGGGGGATGAAGCAATCTAGAAAAGTTTGATTTTCGTTTTTTTTTACAAGGTGGTCCTATTTAATTTTATCGGGGACGGTGTTTTTAAAGAAAATATTTATTTTGTATTTAAGTGGGGGGAGAGGCGAACTATATGAAAGGTAGATTTTCCGATTTTTTTCATACGGGGCTCCAGTTTTATGTTATTAGGGACGGTATTTCGAAATTATATTCAAATTGTATTTTAATAGCGCGGCGAGGGGCGCACTATAAAAAAGATTGATTTTCGGATTCATTCACAAGTTGGTCCTTTTTTATGTTATGGGGGGGCGGTGTTTTTTAAGAAAATATTCATTTTGTATTAAGTGGGGGGAGGGGCGAACTATATAAAAGTTAGATTTTCGGATATCATAGGGTGGTCCTATTTTATTTTATCGGGGACGGTGTTTTTAAAGAAAATATTCATTTTGTATTCAGGTTGCGGGAAGGGGCGCATTATAAAAAAAGTTAGATTTTCTTATTCCTTTCACAAGGTGGTCCAATTTTATGTTATCGAGGACGTGTTTTTGAAGAAAATATTTATTTTGTCTTAGGTGGGGGATGCAGTCTAGAAAAGTTAGAATTTTCGATTTTTTTCAGATTGGGACCCTATTTTATGTTATCGGGATCGGTGTTTTTGAAGAAGATATTCATTTTGTATTTAAGTGGGGGATGAAGCAATCTAGAAAGGTTTGAATTTACGATTTCTTTCAGAAGGTGGTCCAATTATATGTTATCGGGTGCGGTTTTTAAAAAAAAAATATTCATTTCGTATTTAAATAGGGGGGGGGGGGAACTATATGAAAGTTAGATTTTCGAATTTCATTCACAAGGTGGTCCTTTTTTATGTTATCTGGGACGGTGTTTTTAAAAATATTTTCAATTTGTATTTCTGTGGTGGGAGGGCGAACTATATAAAAGTTAGATTTTCCGATTTTTTTTCACACGGGTATCCAGTTTTATGTTATTAGGGACGGCGTTTTTGAAAAAGATATTCATTTTGTATTTAAAAAGGGGGGGGAGGGGAAAACTATAAAAAAGATTGATTTTCGGATATTTTTCGCAAGGTGATCCAATTTTATTTTATCCGAGACTGTATTTTGAAATTAAATTCGATTTGTATTTTAATAGCGTGGGGAGGGGCGAACTATATAAAAGTTAGATATTCGAATTTCTTTCACAAGGTGGTCCTATTTTATGTAATCGGGGACGGTTTTTTTAAGAAAATATTCATTTTGTATTTAAGTGGGGGGAGGGCCGAACTATATAAAAGTTAGATTTTCGTATATCATAAGGTGGTCAAATTTTATGTTATCAGGTGCAGTGTTTTTGAAGAAATTGTTTATTTTGTATGTAATTGGGGGGTGAAGCAGTATTAAAAAGTTAGACTTCGTATTTCTCTTTATAAGTCGGTCCAATTTTATGTTTTTGGGGGCGGTGTTTTTGAAAAAAATATTTATTTTGTATGTAACTGGGGGGGGGGGGGGATGTAATTTAGAAATGTTAGAATTTCCGACTTTTTTCACACGGGGATCCAATTTTATGTTATCAGGTGCTGTGTTTTTAAAAATATATTCTATTTTATATTAATAGCGGGGCGAGAGGCAACAATACAAAAATATTCAATTTGTATTTGAATAGCAGGGGGAGGGGTGCAGTATAAAAAGGGATCCTATTTTATGTTATCGGGGACGGTGTTTTGGAAGAAAATATTTGTTTTGTATTTTAATAGCGGGGGGGGGGGGTGCAATAAAAAAAATAAGATTTTAGGATTTCTTTTACAAAGTGGTCCTATTTATGAGTGGGGGGATGGGCGAACTAAATAAAAGTTAGATTTTTCGATTTTTTTCACACGGGGATCTAATTTTATGTTACCGGGGACGGTGTTTTTAACAAAATATTCAATTTTATTTTAATAGCGGGTCGAGGGGCGCACTATAAAAAAGATTAATTTTCGGATTTCATTCACAAGGTGGTCCTATTTTATGTTATGGGGGGCGGTGTTTTTGAAAAAAATATTCATATTGTATTTTAATAGCAGGGGGAGGGGTGCAGTATAAAAAGGATTGATTTTCGGTTATTATAAGGTGGTCCAATTGTATGTTATCAGGGGTATTATTTTTGAAGAAAATATTCATTTTGTATTTAAGTTTCGGTGGAGGGGGGTGCAAGATAAAAAAGTTAGAATTTCTGATTTCTTTCAGAAGATGGTCCAAACGGTATTTTGAAATTATATTCAAATTGTATTTAAGTGGGGAGAGAGGCGAACTATATAAAAGTAAGATTTTTTGATTTTTTTTTACAAGGGGATCTAATTTTATGTTATTAGGGACGGTGTTTTTTAAAAAATATTCAATTTCATTTTAATAGCGGGGTGAGGGGCGCAATATAAAAAGGATTGATTTTCGGATTTCATTCACAAGTTGGTCCTTTTTTATGTTATGGGGGGCGGTGTTTTTGAAAAAGATATTCATTTTGTATTTTAATAGCGTGGGGAGGGGGAAATATATAGAAGTTAGATTTTCGTATATTATAAGTTGGTCCAATTTTATATTATCAGGTGCAGTGTTTTTGAAGAAAATGTTTATTTTGAATGTAATTGGGAGGTGAAGCAGTATTAAAAAGTTAGATTTTCAGATTTCTTTTACAAGGTGGCCCTATTTTATGTTATATTTTATCGGGGATGGTGTTTTTGAAAAAGTTATTTATTTTGTATTTAAGTGGGGGGGGGGGGGTATGCAATCTAGAAAAGTTAGAATTTCCGATTTTCTTCACACCTCGCGCGGGTCTCATTACCGCGTATGGGGAGCGTCCCACGGGTGGCGGATGTGGGGATGGTCGGTGGAAATTCCTAGGAAGTTCCTCCCGGCTAAGTCCGTAGGGCTCGCTGACCAACAATGAGAGCGGCCCCCCAGGCTTGCTGGAGGGTGTGACGTAGGTTTGAACGCCCTACTCACATTTATTAGTTCACCCAAACACCACAAAAAACAGTCATGGATCTCCCTAACGTAAAACGCTCATTATCCGGAGGTAAACTAGTCCCCCGTTCGGGTCTCCGTGTGGGGACTGCTTTAGGGGATTCATGCCGCAAATTGAAAAATATAGATCTAAGCATAGGGACGTGGAACGTAAGAAGTTTAAATACAGCGGGTGGGTTAAAATCGGTCGCGAATGAGGTAATAGGGTATAGATTAGATATAGTGGCGCTGCAAGAGGTCCGCTGGCCAGGGGAGGGCTCGTTAAGGGAAGGGAAGTACACTTTGTGGTACGGTGGGAGCGGAAACTATTGTTTAGGCACCGGATTTCTGATTAGAAATAGGTTCCTTTCCGCGTTGAAGGACATTCGATTTCACGGAGATAGGTTATCGGTAGCTATATTTCAGGGTCGGTGGCTTAAAATCGCGTTGATCAATATACACGCACCCACTGAAGATAGTGACGATGAAGTTAAATGCGAATTTTATGAAAAACTTGAATCGATTTATGACAAACTACCGCGAAGCTACATAAAAATTATTCTGGGAGACGCAAATGCAAAAGTAGGGAGGGAACAAGTATATTATCCTACGATCGGTAGAGAAAGTTTACACGAATATAGTAATGATAACGGAATACGACTAATAAATTTTGCCACCTCGAAAAACCTAATAATCAAAAGTACTACGTTTAAACATAAAGATATACATAAATATACTTGGACGTCACCGGATTCGCAAACCCGTAATCAAATTGATCACGTCTTGGTTCAACGTAGGTGGCAAAATAGCGTAATTAATATTCGATCATATCGTGGTGCCGAATGCGGGTCGGATCATGAACTAGTAATCGCGAAAATTCGCCAGAGACTTATAATACATAGGAAAAATGAGGCTGGTTTTAATTATGATAATTATAATGTGGAGAAGTTAAAAATTCCGACAGTTAGAAAACAATTCGAACTGGAAGTCAAAAATAGGTTTGAGGCGTTGGAATCGTCTGACGAGGATAACGAAGACATTGATAAGTTGTGGGAAGGTATCAGGGATAGTATTAAAGAGGTCGGTAACTCGTGTCTTGGAAAAAGGGAAAATAAAAATAAACCTTGGTTCGATGATGAATGTATTAACATGTGCGACAAAAGAAAAGCTGCTAAATTAGAAGCGTTAAATATTCCTAACGAAATCAATCTTGCTAACTTTCGAGCATTAAGAAAAGAAACTACTAAACTGCTAAAATTTAAAAAGCGAGAATATCTCAAAAATAAAATAATAGCGATCGAAAGTAACAAAATCGAGAATAACGTTAAAGCCATGTACGAAGGCATAAACAGAATTCGTAAACGGTCGGGCCCGGTTACAACTGGAATTAGGGATGAAAACAACAATATCCTGGCCGATCCGGTATACATCTTAAGACGGTTCAAGGATTATTTCGATAGTATTTTAAATACGGAAAATAATAATCTACCTTCCTCTTCGGAATACCAGAGTGCTGAACCGTTAGTAGTAGAACCGAGTAAAGAGGAGGTTGAAATAGCTATTGGAAAATTAAAATCGCATAAAGCAGCGGGAACAGACAATGTCCCTAGCGAACTAATCAAGGCATGCGGGGAAGCTGGGATATCAAAAATATTTCTTTTAGTTAAAAAGATCTGGGAACAAGAAAAGATACCGGAAGAGTGGAAAGAATCTATTCTCGTTCCGATTCACAAAAAGGGATCAAAAACGGATTGTAATAACTATCCCGGAATCTCACTCCTTCCGGTTTGCTATAAAATATTTACGTTAATCCTAACTAGTCGAATCACTGAATACGCCGAGGAAATTATCGGAGAATATCAATGTGGTTTCAGACAAAAGCGATCAACCGTAGACCAAATATTCTCTCTTCGCCAAATATTAGAGAAAAAATTAGAATATAACGGAATCGTACATCAGCTTTTTATCGATTTCAAAAAGGCATATGACTCTATTAACCGCCAAAAGTTGTATAACATTCTGGTCGAGCAGGGAATACCGAAAAAATTAGTAAACTTAGTAAAAATGTGTATGACCGAAACGTTCAATAAAGTTAGAATCGGTAATTATTTTTCTGAGAAGTTCGAGGTCCGCTCTGGTTTGAAACAAGGAGATTCTCTCTCACCTGTTTTATTTAATTTAGCGCTGGAATATGCCATTAGGGAGGTGACACGAACCGGAAAGGGTTTGAACTTGGGAGGGAATATACTCGTGCTCGGATATGCCGATGATTTGGTATTGCTTGGGGAGGACGTGGAAACCATAGAAATGAACACAAAAACGTTGATGAAAGCCGGACAAGAACTTGGACTGGAAATGAATACGGATAAGACAAAATATATGGTTAGTCGTAGAAGTGGTGAGGATTTCGCTGATATCAATGTAGGGGGGAATACGTTTGAACACGTAGAGAAATTTAGATATTTAGGGGCGATGGTAACTAGAAAAAATGAAATCGATGAGGAAATTAAGGCTAGATTAAAAGCCGGTAATGCTTGTTACTTTTCAGTCGCGAAATTGCTTAGCTCCCGCCTTCTGTCCCAAAACATAAAAATTAGGATTTACAAAACTATTATTCTTCCAACGGTCCTTTACGGATGCGAAACTTGGCCGCTGACATTAAGGGATAAGCAACGGCTTAGAGTTCTTGAAAATAAAGTACTGCGTAGAATATTTGGACCGAAGAGGGATGAACTAACCGGAGAATTTGGACGCCTACACAATGCAGAACTGAGTGAACTTTACCCAGTAAATATAATTGACGTGATTGCAGCAAGACGAATAAAATGGGCGTGTAAAATTGCGAAACTTGGCTGTGAACGAATTCCGAAAAGATTAATAAGCGCGGTGCCGAATGGGAAACGTCCGAGGGGCAGGCCGAGACGGAGGTTGGAGGATTGCATTAGGGCGGATCTATCGAAGTTAGGTCTGGAAGACGGTCGATGGATGGAGGTGTGCAGGGACCGAGTGGTGGTGTCGGCATCGAACCTTCGGGTTCGTTAAGCCTTTATTATTATTATTATTATTATTTCACACGGGGATCCAATTTTATGTTTTTGGGGACGGTATTTTTAAAAAAATATTCAATTTTATTTTAATAGTGTGGCGAGGGGCGCACTATAAAAAAGATTTATTTTCGGATTTTGTTTACAAGATGGTCCTATTTTATGTTATGGGGGGCGGTGTTTTTGAAAAAAATATTCAATTTTATTTTAATAGCGGGGAGAGTGGCGCACTATAAAAAAGATTGATTTTCGGATTCATTCACAAGTTGGTCCTTTTTTATGTTATAGGGGGCGGTGTTTTTGAAAAAAATATTCATTTTGTATTTAAGTGGGGGGAGAGGCGAACTAAATAAAAGTTAGATTTTCCGATTTTTTTCTCACGGGGATCCAGTTTTATGTTATTAGGGACGGTTTTTTAAAAAAAATATTCAATTTTATTTTAATAGCTGGGCGAGGGGCGCACTATAAAAAAGATTGATTTTCGGATTCATTCACAAGTTGGTCCTTTTTTATGTTATGGGGGGCGGTGTTTTTGAAAAAAATATTCATTTTGTATTTAAGTGGGGGGGGGGGTGCAATCTAGAAAAGTTAGAATTTCCGATTTTTTTCACAAGGGGATCCAATTTTATGTTTTTGGGGACGGTGTTTTTAAAAAAATATTCAATTTTATTTTAATAGTGTGGCGAGGGGCGCACTATAAAAAAGATTTATTTTCGGATTTTGTTTACAAGGTGGTCCTATTTTATGTTATGGGGGGCGGTGTTTTTGAAAAAAATATTCATATTGTATTTTAATAGCGGGGGGAGGGGTGCAGTATAAAAAGGATTGATTTTCGGTTATTATAAGGTGGTCCAATTGTATCTTATCAGGGGTATTATTTTTGAAGAAAATATTCATTTTGTATTTAAGTTTCGGTAGAGGGGGGTGCAAGATAAAAAAGTTAGAATTTCCGATTTCTTTCAGAAGGTGGTCCAAACGGTATTTTGAAATTATATTCAAATTGTATTTAAGTGGGGAGAGAGGCGAACTATATAAAAGTAAGATTTTTCTATTTTTTTTACAATGGGATCCAATTTTATGTTATTAGGGACGGTGTTTTTAAAAAATATTCACTTTTATTTTAATAGCGGGGTGAGGGGCGCACTATAAAAAGGATTGATTTTCGGATTTCATTCACAAGTTGGTCCTTTTTTATGTTATGGGGGCGGTGTTTTTGAAAAAGATATTTATTTTGTATTTAAATAGGGGGGGAGGGGAAAACTATATGAAAGTTAGATTTTCGGATATTTTTCGCAAGGTGATCCAATTTTATTTTATCCGAGACTGTATTTTGAAATTATATTCGATTTGTATTTTAATAGCATGGGGAGGGGCGAACTATATAAAAGTTAGATTTTCGGATTTCTTTCCCAAGGTGGTCCTATTTTATGTTATCGGAGACGGTTTTTTTAAGAAAATATTCATTTTGTATTTAAGTGGGGGGAGGGCCGAACTATATAAAAGTTAGATTTTCGTATATCATAAGGTGGTCCAATTTTATGTTATCAGGTGCAGTGTTTTTGAAGAAAATGTTTATTTTGTATGTAATTGGGAGGTGGAGCAGTATTAAAAAGTTAGTCTTCGCATTTCTCTTTATAAGTCTGTCCAATTTTATGTTTTTGGGGGCAGTGTTTTTGAAAAAAATATTTATTTTGTATGTAACTGGGGGGGGGGGGATGCAATCTAGAAAAGTTAGAATTTCCGACTTTTTTCACACGGGGATCCAATTTTATGTTATTAGGTACGGTGTTTTTAAAAATATATTCAATTTTATATTAATAGCGGGGCGAGAGGCAACAATACAAAAATATTTATTTAGTATTTTAATAGCGGGGGGAGGGGTGCAGTATAAAAAAGTTTGATTTTCCGATTTCTGTTACACTGGGATCGTATTTTATGTTATCGGGGATGGTATTTTTGAAGAAAATATTCGTTTTGTATTTAAATAGGGGGGAGGGAAAAACTATATGAAAGTCAGATTTTCCGATTTCTTTCACACTGGGATCATATTTTATGTTATCGGGGACGGTGTTTTTGAAGAAAATATTCGTTTTGTATTTAAGGGGGGATGAAGCAATCTAGAAAAGTTTGATTTTCGTTTTTTTTTACAAGGTGGTCCTATTTTATTTTATCGGGAACGGTGTTTTTAAAGAAAATATTCATTTTGTATTTAATTGGGGTGGGAGGCAAACTATATAATAATTAAATTTTCAGATTTTTTTCACACGCGTATCCAGTTTTATATTATTAGGGACCGTGTTTTTAAAAAAAATATTCAATTTTATTTTAATAGCGGGGCGAGGGGCGCACTATAAAAAAGATTGATTTTTGGATTCATTCACAAGTTGGTCCTTTTTTATGTTATTGGGGACGGTGTTTTCTAAAAAAAATATTCATTTTGTATTTAAGTGGGGGGAGAGGCGAACTATATAAAAGTTAGATTTTCGGATATCATAAGGTGGTCCAATTGTATGTTATCAGGGGTATTATTTTTGAAGAAAATATTCGTTTTGTATTTTAATAGCGGGGGGGGGGTGTGCAATAAAAAAGTTAGATTTTCAGATTTCTTTTACAAGGTGGTCCTATTCTATGTTATCGGGGACGGTGTTTTTGAAAAAATTATTTATTTTGTATTTAAGTGGGGGGGATGCAATCTAGAAAAGTTAGAATTTCCGATTTCTTTTAGAAGGTTAACAAACTTTATGTTATCGGGTGCGGTTTTTTTGAAAAAAATATTCATTTTGTATTTAACTAGGGGGGAGGGAAAAACTATATGAAAGTTAGATTTTCGGATTTCTTTCACACTGGGATCGTATTTTATGTTATCGGGGACGGTGTTTTTGAAGAAAATATTCATTTTGTATTTAATTGGGGTGGGAGGCGAACTATATAATAGTTAAATTTTCAGATTTTTTTCACACGCGTATCCAGTTTTATGTTATTAGGGACGGTGTTTTTAAAAAATATATTCAATTTTATTTTAATAGCGGGGCGAGGGGCGCACTATAAAAAAGATTGATTTTTGGATTCATTTACAAGTTGGTCCTTTTTTATGTTATGGTGGGCGGTGTTTTTTAAAAAAATATTCATTTTGTATTTAAGTGGGGAGAGAGGCGAACTATATAAAAGTTAGTTTTTCGGATATTGTAAGGTGGTCCGATTGTATGTTATCAGGGGTATTATTTTTGAAGAAAATATTCGTTTTGTATTTTAATAGCGGGGGGATGTGTGCAATTAAAAAGTTAGATTTTCAGATTTCTTTTACAAGGTGGTCCTATTTTATGTTATCGGGGACGGTGTTTTTAAAAAATTATTTATTTTGTATTTAAGTGGGGGGGATTCAATCTAGAAAAGTTAGAATTTCCGATTTCTTTTAGAAGGTTGTCAAACTTTATGTTATCGGGTGCGGTTTTTTTGAAAAAAATATTCATTTTGTATTTAAATAGGGGGGAGGGAAAAACTATATGAAAGTTAGATTTTCGGATTTCTTTCACACTGGGATCGTATTTTATGTTATCGGGGACGGTGTTTTTGAAGAAAATATTCATTTTGTATTTAATTGGGGTGGGAGGCGAACTATATAATAGTTAAATTTTCAGATTTTTTTCACACGCGTATCCAGTTTTATGTTATTAGGGACGGTGTTTTTAAAAAATATATTCAATTTTATTTTAATAGCGGGGCGAGGGGCGCACTATAAAAAAGATTGATTTTTGGATTCATTCACAAGTTGGTCCTTTTTTATGTTATGGGGGGCGGTGTTTTTGAAAAAAATATTCATTTTGTATTTAAGTGGGGGGAGAGGCGAACTATATAAAAGTTAGATTTTCGGATATCGTAAGGTGGTCCAATTGTATGTTATCAGGGGTATTATTTTTGAAGAAAATATTCGTTTTGTATTTTAATAGCGGGGGGATGTGTGCAATTAAAAAAGTTAGATTTTCAGATTTCTTTTACAAGGTGGTCCTATTTTATGTTATCGGGGACGGTGTTTTTAAAAAATTATTTATTTTGTATTTAAGTGGGGGGGGGATGCAACCTAGAAAAGTTAGAATTTCCGATTTTTTTCACACGGGGATCCAATTTTATGTTTTTGGGGACGGTATTTTTAAAAAATTATTCAATTTGTATTTAAGTGGGGGGAGAGGCGAACTATATAAAAGTTAGATTTTCGGATATCATAAGGTGGTCCAATTGTATGTTATCAGGGGTATTATTTTTTAAGAAAATATTCGTTTTGTATTTTAATAGCGGGGGGGGGGGTGTGCAATAAAAAAAGTTAGATTTTCAGATTTCTTTTACAAGGTGGTCCTACTCTATGTTATCGGGGACGGTGTTTTTGAAAAAATTATTCATTTTGTATTTAACTAGGGGGGAGGGAAAAACTATATGAAAGTTAGATTTTCGGATTTCTTTCACACTGGGATCGTATTTTATGTTATCGGGGACGGTGTTTTTGAAGAAAATATTCATTTTGTATTTAATTGGGGTGGGAGGCGAACTATATAATAGTTAAATTTTCAGATTTTTTTCACACGCGTATCCAGTTTTATGTTATTAGGGACGGTGTTTTTAAAAAATATATTCAATTTTATTTTAATAGCGGGGCGAGGGGCGCACTATAAAAAAGATTGATTTTTGGATTCATTTACAAGTTGGTCCTTTTTTATGTTATGGTGGGCGGTGTTTTTTAAAAAAATATTCATTTTGTATTTAAGTGGGGAGAGAGGCGAACTATATAAAAGTTAGTTTTTCGGATATTGTAAGGTGGTCCGATTGTATGTTATCAGGGGTATTATTTTTGAAGAAAATATTCGTTTTGTATTTTAATAGCGGGGGGATGTGTGCAATTAAAAAGTTAGATTTTCAGATTTCTTTTACAAGGTGGTCCTATTTTATGTTATCGGGGACGGTGTTTTTAAAAAATTATTTATTTTGTATTTAAGTGGGGGGGATTCAATCTAGAAAAGTTAGAATTTCCGATTTCTTTTAGAAGGTTGTCAAACTTTATGTTATCGGGTGCGGTTTTTTTGAAAAAAATATTCATTTTGTATTTAAATAGGGGGGAGGGAAAAACTATATGAAAGTTAGATTTTCGGATTTCTTTCACACTGGGATCGTATTTTATGTTATCGGGGACGGTGTTTTTGAAGAAAATATTCATTTTGTATTTAATTGGGGTGGGAGGCGAACTATATAATAGTTAAATTTTCAGATTTTTTTCACACGCGTATCCAGTTTTATGTTATTAGGGACGGTGTTTTTAAAAAATATATTCAATTTTATTTTAATAGCGGGGCGAGGGGCGCACTATAAAAAAGATTGATTTTTGGATTCATTCACAAGTTGGTCCTTTTTTATGTTATGGGGGGCGGTGTTTTTGAAAAAAATATTCATTTTGTATTTAAGTGGGGGGAGAGGCGAACTATATAAAAGTTAGATTTTCGGATATCGTAAGGTGGTCCAATTGTATGTTATCAGGGGTATTATTTTTGAAGAAAATATTCGTTTTGTATTTTAATAGCGGGGGGATGTGTGCAATTAAAAAAGTTAGATTTTCAGATTTCTTTTACAAGGTGGTCCTATTCTATGTTATCGGGGACGGTGTTTTTGAAAAAATTATTTATTTTGTATTTAAGTGGGGGGGATGCAATCTAGAAAAGTTAGAATTTCCGATTTCTTTTAGAAGGTTGTCAAACTTTATGTTATCGGGTGCGGTTTTTTTGAAAAAAATATTCATTTTGTATTTAACTAGGGGGGAGGGAAAAACTATATGAAAGTTAGATTTTCGGATTTCTTTCACACTGGGATCGTATTTTATGTTATCGGGGACGGTGTTTTTGAAGAAAATATTCATTTTGTATTTAATTGGGGTGGGAGGCGAACTATATAATAGTTAAATTTTCAGATTTTTTTCACACGCGTATCCAGTTTTATGTTATTAGGGACGGTGTTTTTAAAAAATATATTCAATTTTATTTTAATAGCGGGGCGAGGGGCGCACTATAAAAAAGATTGATTTTCAGATTTCTTTATAAGGTGGTCCTATTTTATGTTATCGGGGACGGTGTTTTTAAAAAATTATTTATTTTGTATTTAAGTGGGGGGGGGGGATGCAATCTAGAAAAGTTAGAATTTCCGATTTTTTTCACACGGGGATCCAATTTTATGTTATTGGGTACGGTGTTTTTTAAAATATATTCAATTTTATATTAATAGCGGGGCGAGAGGCAACAATACAAAAATATTTATTTTGTATTTTAATAGCGGGGGGAGGGGTGCAGTATAAAAAAGTTAGATTTTCCGATTTCTGTTACACTGGGATCGTATTTTATGTTATCGGGGATGGTATTTTTGAAGAAAATATTCGTTTTGTATTTAAATAGGGGGGAGGGAAAAACTATATGAAAGTTAGATATTCCGATTTCTTTCACACTGGGATCATATTTTATGTTATCGGGGATGGTGTTTTTGAAGAAAATATTCGTTTTGTATTTAAGGGGGGATGAAGCAATCTAGAAGAGTTTGATTTTCGTTTTTTTTTTACAAGGTGGTTCTATTTTATTTTATCGGGAACGGTGTTTTTAAAGAAAATATTCATTTTGTATTTAATATGGGTGAGAGGCGAACTATATAAAAGTTAAATTTTAAGATTTTTTTTCATACGCGTATCCAGTTTTATGTTATTAGGGACGGTGTTTTTAAAAAATATATTCAATCTTATTTTAATAGCGGGGCGAGGGGCGCACTATAAAAAAGATTGATTTTTGGATTCCTTCACAAGTTGGTCCTTTTTTATGTTATGGGGGGCTGTTTTTGAAAAAAATATTCATTTTGTATTTAAGTGGGGGGAGAGGCGAACTATATAAAAGTTAGATTTTCGGATATCATAAGGTGGTCCAATTGTATGTTATCAGGGGTATTATTTTTGAAGAAAATATTCGTTTTGTATTTTAATAGTGGGGGGAGGTGTGCAATAAAAAAAGTTAGATTTTCAGGTTTCTTTTACAAGGTAGTCCTATTTTATGTTATCGGGGACGGTGTTTTTGAAAAAATATTGAATTTTATTTTGATAGCGGGGCGAGAGGCAACAATACAAAAATATCCATTTTGTATTTTAATAGCGGGGGGAGGGCTGCAGTATAAAAAAGTTAGATTTTCCGATTTCTGTTACACTGGGATCGTATTTTATGTTATCGGGGATGGTATTTTTGAAGAAAATATTTGTTTTGAATTTAAATAGGGGGGAGGGAAAAACTATATGAAAGTTAGATTTTCCGATTTCTTTCACACTGGGATCATATTTTATGTTATCGGGGACGGTGTTTTTGAAGAAAATATTCGTTTTGTATTTAAGGGGGGATGAAGCAATCTAGAAGAGTTTGATTTTCCTTTTTTTTTTTTACAAGGTGGTTCTATTTTATTTTATCGGGAACGGTGTTTTTAAAGAAAATATTCATTTCATTTTTAATTGGGGTGAGAGGCGAACTATATAAAAGTTAAATTTTCAGATTTTTTTTCACACGCGTATCCAGTTTTATGTTATTAGGGACGGTGTTTTTTAAAATATATTCAATTTTATATTAATAGCGGGGCGAGAGGCAACAATACAAAAATATTTATTTTGTATTTTAATAGCGGGGGGAGGGGTGCAGTATAAAAAAGTTAGATTTTCAGATTTCTTTTACAAGGTGGTCCTATTCTATGTTATCGGGGACGGTGTTTTTGAAAAAATTATTTATTTTGTATTTAATTGGGGGGGATGCAATCTAGAAAAGTTAGAAATTCCGATTTCTTTTAGAAGGTTGTCAAACTTTATGTTATCGGGTGCGGTTTTTTTGAAAAAAATATTCATTTTGTATTTAAATAGGGGGGAGGGAAAAACTATATGAAAGTTAGATTTTCGGATTTCTTTCACACTGGGATCGTATTTTATGTTATCGGGGACGGTGTTTTTGAAGAAAATATTCATTTTGTATTTAATTGGGGTGGGAGGCAAACTATATAATAATTAATTTTTCAGATTTTTTTCACACGCGTATCCAGTTTTATATTATTAGGGACGGTGTTTTTAAAAAAAATATTCAATTTTATTTTAGTAGCGGGGCGAGAGGCAACAATACAAAAATTTTTATTTTGTATTTTAATAGCGGGGGGAGGGGTGCAGTATAAAAAAGTTAGATTTTCAGATTTCTTTTACAAGGTGGTCCTATTCTATGTTATCGGGGACGGTGTTTTTGAAAAAATTATTTATTTTGTATTTAAGTGGGGGGGATGCAATCTAGAAAAGTTAAATTTCCGATTTCTTTTAGAAGGTTGTCAAACTTTATGTTATCGGGTGCGGTTTTTTTGAAAAAAATATTCATTTTGTATTTAAATAGGGGGGAGGGAAAAACTATATGAAAGTTAGATTTTCGGATTTCTTTCACACTGGGATCGTATTTTATGTTATCGGGAACGCTGTTTTTAAAGAAAATATTCATTTTGTATTTAATTGGGGGGAGAGGCGAACTATATAAAAGTTAAATTTTAAGATTTTTTTTCATACGCGTATCCAGTTTTATGTTATTAGGGACGGTGTTTTTAAAAAATATATATTTAATTTTATTTTAATAGCGGGGCGAGGGGCGCACTATAAAAAAGATTGATTTTTGGATTCATTCACAAGTTGGTCCTTTTTTATGTTATGGGGGGCTGTTTTTGAAAAAAATATTCATTTTGTATTTAAGTGGGGGGAGAGGCGAACTATATAAAAGTTAGATTTTCGGATATCATAAGGTGGTCCAATTGTATGTTATCAGGGGTATTATTTTTGAAGAAAATATTCGTTTTGTATTTTAATAGCGGGGGGAGGTGTGCAATAAAAAAAGTTAGATTTTCAGGTTTCTTTTACAAGGTAGTCCTATTTTATGTTATCGGGGACGGTGTTTTTGAAAAAATATTCAATTTTATTTTGATAGCGGGGCGAGAGGCAACAATACAAAAATATCCATTTTGTATTTTAATAGCGGGGGGATGTGTGCAATTAAAAAAGTTAGATTTTCAGATTTCTTTTACAAGGTGGTCCTATTTTATGTTATCGGGGACGGTGTTTTTAAAGAAAATATTCATTTTATATTTAATTGGGGTGAGAGGCGAACTATATAAAAGTTAAATTTTCAGATTTTTTTTCACACGCGTATCCAGTTTTATGTTATTAGGGACGGTGTTTTTTAAAATATATTCAATTTTATATTAATAGCGGGGCGAGAGGCAACAATACAAAAATATTTATTTTGTATTTTAATAGCGGGGGGAGGGGTGCAGTATAAAAAAGTTAGATTTTCAGATTTCTTTTACAAGGTGGTCCTATTCTATGTTATCGGGGACGGTGTTTTTGAAAAAATTATTTATTTTGTATTTAATTGGGGGGGATGCAATCTAGAAAAGTTAGAATTTCCGATTTCTTTTAGAAGGTTGTCAAACTTTATGTTATCGGGTGCGGTTTTTTTGAAAAAAATATTCATTTTGTATTTAAATAGGGGGGAGGGAAAAACTATATGAAAGTTAGATTTTCGGATTTCTTTCACACTGGGATCGTATTTTATGTTATCGGGGACGGTGTTTTTGAAGAAAATATTCATTTTGTATTTAATTGGGGTGGGAGGCAAACTATATAATAATTAATTTTTCAGATTTTTTTCACACGCTTATCCAGTTTTATATTATTAGGGACGGTGTTTTTTAAAAAAATATTCAATTTTATTTTAATAGCGGGGCGAGGGGCGCACTATAAAAAAGATTGATTTTTGGATTCATTCACAAGTTGGTCCTTTTTTATGTTATGGGGGGCGGTGTTTTCTAAAAAAAATATTCATTTTGTATTTAAGTGGGGGGAGAGGCGAACTATATAAAAGTTAGATTTTCGGATATCATAAGGTGGTCCAATTGTATGTTATCAGGGGTATTATTTTTGAAGAAAATATTCGTTTTGTATTTTAATAGCGGGGGGAGGTGTGCAATAAAAAAAGTTAGATTTTCAGATTTCTTTTACAAGGTGGTCCTATTCTATGTTATCGGGGACGGTGTTTTTGAAAAAATTATTTATTTTGTATTTAAGTGGGGGGGATTCAATCTAGAAAAGTTAGAATTTCCGATTTCTTTTAGAAGGTTGTCAAACTTTATGTTATCGGGTGCGGTTTTTTTGAAAAAAATATTCATTTTGTATTTAAATAGGGGGGAGGGAAAAACTATATGAAAGTTAGATTTTCGGATTTCTTTCACACTGGGATCGTATTTTATGTTATCGGGGACGGTGTTTTTGAAGAAAATATTCATTTTGTATTTAATTGGGGTGGGAGGCAAACTATATAATAATTAATTTTTCAGATTTTTTTCACACGCGTATCCAGTTTTATATTATTAGGGACGGTGTTTTTAAAAAAAATATTCAATTTTATTTTAATAGCGGGGCGAGGGGCGCACTATAAAAAAGATTGATTTTTGGATTCATTCACAAGTTGGTCCTTTTTTATGTTATGGGGGGCGGTGTTTTCTAAAAAAAATATTCATTTTGTATTTAAGTGGGGGGAGAGGCGAACTATATAAAAGTTAGATTTTCGGATATCATAAGGTGGTCCAATTGTATGTTATCAGGGGTATTATTTTTGAAGAAAATATTCGTTTTGTATTTTAATAGCGGGGGGAGGTGTGCAATAAAAAAAGTTAGATTTTCAGATTTCTTTTACAAGGTGGTCCTATTTTATGTTATCGGGGACGGTGTTTTTGAAAAAAATATTTATTTTGTATTTAAGTGGGGGGGATTCAATCTAGAAAAGTTAGAATTTCCGATTTCTTTTAGAAGGTTGTCAAACTTTATGTTATCGGGTGCGGTTTTTTTGAAAAAGATATTCATTTTGTATTTAAATAGGGGGGAGGGAAAAACTATATGAAAGTTAGATTTTCGGATTTCTTTCACACTGGGATCGTATTTTATGTTATCGGGGACGGTGTTTTTGAAGAAAATATTCATTTTGTATTTAATTGGGGTGGGAGGCGAACTATATAATAGTTAAATTTTCAGATTTTTTTCACACGCGTATCCAGTTTTATGTTATTAGGGACGGTGTTTTTAAAAAATATATTCAATTTTATTTTAATAGCGGGGCGAGGGGCGCACTATAAAAAAGATTGATTTTTGGATTCATTCACAAGTTGGTCCTTTTTTCTGTTATGGGGGGCGGTGTTTTCTAAAAAAAATATTCATTTTGTATTTAAGTGGGGGGAGAGGCGAACTATATAAAAGTTAGATTTTCGGATATCATAAGGTGGTCCAATTGTATGTTATCAGGGGTATTATTTTTGAAGAAAATATTCGTTTTGTATTTTAATAGCGGGGGGAGGTGTGCAATAAAAAAAGTTAGATTTTCAGATTTCTTTTACAAGGTGGTCCTATTCTATGTTATCGGGGACGGTGTTTTTGAAAAAAATATTTATTTTGTATTTAAGTGGGGGGGATTCAATCTAGAAAAGTTAGAATTTCCGATTTCTTTTAGAAGGTTGTCAAACTTTATGTTATCGGGTGCGGTTTTTTTGAAAAAGATATTCATTTTGTATTTAAATAGGGGGGAGGGAAAAACTATATGAAAGTTAGATTTTCGGATTTCTTTCACACTGGGATCGTATTTTATGTTATCGGGGACGGTGTTTTTGAAGAAAATATTCATTTTGTATTTAATTGGGGTGGGAGGCGAACTATATAATAGTTAAATTTTCAGATTTTTTTCACACGCGTATCCAGTTTTATGTTATTAGGGACGGTGTTTTTAAAAAATATATTCAATTTTATTTTAATAGCGGGGCGAGGGGCGCACTATAAAAAAGATTGATTTTTGGATTCATTCACAAGTTGGTCCTTTTTTCTGTTATGGGGGGCGGTGTTTTTGAAAAAAATATTCATTTTGTATGTAAGTGGGGGGAGAGGCGAACTATATAAAAGTTAGATTTTCGGATATCGTAAGGTGGTCCAATTGCATGTTATCAGGGGTATTATTTTTGAAGAAAATATTCGTTTTGTATTTTAATAGCGGGGGGATGTGTGCAATTAAAAAAGTTAGATTTTCAGATTTCTTTTACAAGGTGGTCCTATTTTATGTTATCGGGGACGGTGTTTTTAAAAAATTATTTATTTTGTATTTAAGTGGGGGGGGGGATGCAACCTAGAAAAGTTAGAATTTCCGATTTTTTTCACACGGGGATCCAATTTTATGTTTTTGGGGACGGTATTTTTAAAAAATTATTCAATTTGTATTTAAGTGGGGGGAGAGGCGAACTATATAAAAGTTAGATTTTCGGATATCATAAGGTGGTCCAATTGTATGTTATCAGGGGTATTATTTTTGAAGAAAATATTCGTTTTGTATTTTAATAGCGGGGGGGGGGGGGTGTGCAATAAAAAAAGTTAGATTTTCAGATTTCTTTTACAAGGTGGTCCTATTCTATGTTATCGGGGACGGTGTTTTTGAAAAAATTATTTATTTTGTATTTAAGTGGGGGGGATGCAATCTAGAAAAGTTAGAATTTCCGATTTCTTTTAAAAGGTTGTCAAACTTTATGTTATCGGGTGCGGTTTTTTTGAAAAAAATATTCATTTTGTATTTAACTAGGGGGGAGGGAAAAACTATATGAAAGTTAGATTTTCGGATTTCTTTCACACTGGGATCGTATTTTATGTTATCGGGGACGGTGTTTTTGAAGAAAATATTCATTTTGTATTTAATTGGGGTGGGAGGCGAACTATATAATAGTTAAATTTTCAGATTTTTTTCACACGCGTATCCAGTTTTATGTTATTAGGGACGGTGTTTTTAAAAAATATATTCAATTTTATTTTAATAGCGGGGCGAGGGGCGCACTATAAAAAAGATTGATTTTTGGATTCATTTACAAGTTGGTCCTTTTTTATGTTATGGTGGGCGGTGTTTTTTAAAAAAATATTCATTTTGTATTTAAGTGGGGGGAGAGGCGAACTATATAAAAGTTAGTTTTTCGGATATTGTAAGGTGGTCCGATTGTATGTTATCAGGGGTATTATTTTTGAAGAAAATATTCGTTTTGTATTTTAATAGCGGGGGGATGTGTGCAATTAAAAAGTTAGATTTTCAGATTTCTTTTACAAGGTGGTCCTATTTTATGTTATCGGGGACGGTGTTTTTAAAAAATTATTTATTTTGTATTTAAGTGGGGGGGGGGGATGCAATCTAGAAAAGTTAGAATTTCCGATTTTTTTCACACGGGGATCCAATTTTATGTTATTGGGTACGGTGTTTTTTAAAATATATTCAATTTTATATTAATAGCGGGGCGAGAGGCAACAATACAAAAATATTTATTTTGTATTTTAATAGCGGGGGGAGGGGTGCAATATAAAAAAGTTAGATTTTCCGATTTCTGTTACACTGGGATCGTATTTTATGTTATCGGGGATGGTATTTTTGAAGAAAATATTCGTTTTGTATTTAAATAGGGGGGAGGGAAAAACTATATGAAAGTTAGATATTCCGATTTCTTTCACACTGGGATCATATTTTATGTTATCGGGGATGGTGTTTTTGAAGAAAATATTCGTTTTGTATTTAAGGGGGGATGAAGCAATCTAGAAGAGTTTGATTTTCGTTTTTTTTTTTACAAGGTGGTTCTATTTTATTTTATCGGGAACGGTGTTTTTAAAGAAAATATTCATTTTGTATTTAATATGGGTGAGAGGCGAACTATATAAAAGTTAAATTTTAAGATTTTTTTTCATACGCGTATCCAGTTTTATGTTATTAGGGACGGTGTTTTTAAAAAATATATTCAATTTTATTTTAATAGCGGGGCGAGGGGCGCACTATAAAAAAGATTGATTTTTGGATTCCTTCACAAGTTGGTCCTTTTTTATGTTATGGGGGGCTGTTTTTGAAAAAAATATTCATTTTGTATTTAAGTGGGGGGAGAGGCGAACTATATAAAAGTTAGATTTTCGGATATCATAAGGTGGTCCAATTGTATGTTATCAGGGGTATTATTTTTGAAGAAAATATTCGTTTTGTATTTTAATAGCGGGGGGAGGTGTGCAATAAAAAAAGTTAGATTTTCAGGTTTCTTTTACAAGGTAGTCCTATTTTATGTTATCGGGGACGGTGTTTTTGAAAAAATATTTAATTTTATTTTGATAGCGGGGCGAGAGGCAACAATACAAAAATATCCATTTTGTATTTTAATAGCGGGGGGAGGGCTGCAGTATAAAAAAGTTAGATTTTCCGATTTCTGTTACACTGGGATCGTATTTTATGTTATCGGGGATGGTATTTTTGAAGAAAATATTTGTTTTGAATTTAAATAGGGGGGAGGGAAAAACTATATGAAAGTTAGATTTTCCGATTTCTTTCACACTGGGATCATATCTTATGTTATCGGGGACGGTGTTTTTGAAGAAAATATTCGTTTTGTATTTAAGGGGGGATGAAGCAATCTAGAAGAGTTTGATTTTCCTTTTTTTTTTTTACAAGGTGGTTCTATTTTATTTTATCGGGAACGGTGTTTTTAAAGAAAATATTCATTTTATTTTTAATTGGGGTGAGAGGCGAACTATATAAAAGTTAAATTTTCAGATTTTTTTTCACACGCGTATCCAGTTTTATGTTATTAGGGACGGTGTTTTTTAAAATATATTCAATTTTATATTAATAGCGGGGCGAGAGGCAACAATACAAAAATATTTATTTTGTATTTTAATAGCGGGGGGAGGGGTGCAGTATAAAAAAGTTAGATTTTCAGATTTCTTTTACAAGGTGGTCCTATTCTATGTTATCGGGGACGGTGTTTTTGAAAAAATTATTTATTTTGTATTTAATTGGGGGGGATGCAATCTAGAAAAGTTAGAAATTCCGATTTCTTTTAGAAGGTTGTCAAACTTTATGTTATCGGGTGCGGTTTTTTTGAAAAAAATATTCATTTTGTATTTAAATAGGGGGGAGGGAAAAACTATATGAAAGTTAGATTTTCGGATTTCTTTCACACTGGGATCGTATTTTATGTTATCGGGGACGGTGTTTTTGAAGAAAATATTCATTTTGTATTTAATTGGGGTGGGAGGCAAACTATATAATAATTAATTTTTCAGATTTTTTTCACACGCTTATCCAGTTTTATATTATTAGGGACGGTGTTTTTAAAAAAAATATTCAATTTTATTTTAGTAGCGGGGCGAGAGGCAACAATACAAAAATTTTTATTTTGTATTTTAATAGCGGGGGGAGGGGTGCAGTATAAAAAAGTTAGATTTTCAGATTTCTTTTACAAGGTGGTCCTATTCTATGTTATCGGGGACGGTGTTTTTGAAAAAATTATTTATTTTGTATTTAAGTGGGGGGGATGCAATCTAGAAAAGTTAGAATTTCCGATTTCTTTTAGAAGGTTGTCAAACTTTATGTTATCGGGTGCGGTTTTTTTTGAAAAAAATATTCATTTTGTATTTAAATAGGGGGGAGGGAAAAACTATATGAAAGTTAGATTTTCGGATTTCTTTCACACTGGGATCGTATTTTATGTTATCGGGAACGGTGTTTTTAAAGAAAATATTCATTTTGTATTTAATTGGGGGGAGAGGCGAACTATATAAAAGTTAAATTTTAAGATTTTTTTTCATACGCGTATCCAGTTTTATGTTATTAGGGACGGTGTTTTTAAAAAATATATATTTAATTTTATTTTAATAGCGGGGCGAGGGGCGCACTATAAAAAAGATTGATTTTTGGATTCATTCACAAGTTGGTCCTTTTTTATGTTATGGGGGGCTGTTTTTGAAAAAAATATTCATTTTGTATTTAAGTGGGGGGAGAGGCGAACTATATAAAAGTTAGATTTTCGGATATCATAAGGTGGTCCAATTGTATGTTATCGGGGGTATTATTTTTGAAGAAAATATTCGTTTTGTATTTTAATAGCGGGGGGAGGTGTGCAATAAAAAAAGTTAGATTTTCAGGTTTCTTTTACAAGGTAGTCCTATTTTATGTTATCGGGGACGGTGTTTTTGAAAAAATATTCAATTTTATTTTGATAGCGGGGCGAGAGGCAACAATACAAAAATATCCATTTTGTATTTTAATAGCGGGGGGATGTGTGCAATTAAAAAAGTTAGATTTTCAGATTTCTTTTACAAGGTGGTCCTATTTTATGTTATCGGGGACGGTGTTTTTAAAGAAAATATTCATTTTATATTTAATTGGGGTGAGAGGCGAACTATATAAAAGTTAAATTTTCAGATTTTTTTTCACACGCGTATCCAGTTTTATGTTATTAGGGACGGTGTTTTTTAAAATATATTCAATTTTATATTAATAGCGGGGCGAGAGGCAACAATACAAAAATATTTATTTTGTATTTTAATAGCGGGGGGAGGGGTGCAGTATAAAAAAGTTAGATTTTCAGATTTCTTTTACAAGGTGGTCCTATTCCATGTTATCGGGGACGGTGTTTTTGAAAAAATTATTTATTTTGTATTTAATTGGGGGGGATGCAATCTAGAAAAGTTAGAATTTCCGATTTCTTTTAGAAGGTTGTCAAACTTTATGTTATCGGGTGCGGTTTTTTTGAAAAAAAATATTCATTTTGTATTTAAATAGGGGGGAGGGAAAAACTATATGAAAGTTAGATTTTCGGATTTCTTTCACACTGGGATCGTATTTTATGTTATCGGGGACGGTGTTTTTGAAGAAAATATTCATTTTGTATTTAATTGGGGTGGGAGGCAAACTATATAATAATTAATTTTTCAGATTTTTTTCACACGCTTATCCAGTTTTATATTATTAGGGACGGTGTTTTTAAAAAAAATATTCAATTTTATTTTAATAGCGGGGCGAGGGGCGCACTATAAAAAAGATTGATTTTTGGATTCATTCACAAGTTGGTCCTTTTTTATGTTATGGGGGGCGGTGTTTTCTAAAAAAAATATTCATTTTGTATTTAAGTGGGGGGAGAGGCGAACTATATAAAAGTTAGATTTTCGGATATCGTAAGGTGGTCCAATTGCATGTTATCAGGGGTATTATTTTTGAAGAAAATATTCGTTTTGTATTTTAATAGCGGGGGGATGTGTGCAATTAAAAAGTTAGATTTTCAGATTTCTTTATAAGGTGGTCCTATTTTATGTTATCGGGGACGGTGTTTTTAAAAAATTATTTATTTTGTATTTAAGTGGGGGGGGGGATGCAATCTAGAAAAGTTAGAATTTCCGATTTTTTTCACACGGGGATCCAATTTTATGTTATTGGGTACGGTGTTTTTTAAAATATATTCAATTTTATATTAATAGCGGGGCGAGAGGCAACAATACAAAAATATTTATTTTGTATTTTAATAGCGGGGGGAGGGGTGCAGTATAAAAAAGTTAGATTTTCCGATTTCTGTTACACTGGGATCGTATTTTATGTTATCGGGGATGGTATTTTTGAAGAAAATATTCGTTTTGTATTTAAATAGGGGGGAGGGAAAAACTATATGAAAGTTAGATATTCCGATTTCTTTCACACTGGGATCATATTTTATGTTATCGGGGATGGTGTTTTTGAAGAAAATATTCGTTTTGTATTTAAGGGGGGATGAAGCAATCTAGAAGAGTTTGATTTTCGTTTTTTTTTTACAAGGTGGTTCTATTTTATTTTATCGGGAACGGTGTTTTTAAAGAAAATATTCATTTTGTATTTAATATGGGTGAGAGGCGAACTATATAAAAGTTAAATTTTAAGATTTTTTTTCATACGCGTATCCAGTTTTATGTTATTAGGGACGGTGTTTTTAAAAAATATATTCAATCTTATTTTAATAGCGGGGCGAGGGGCGCACTATAAAAAAGATTGATTTTTGGATTCCTTCACAAGTTGGTCCTTTTTTATGTTATGGGGGGCTGTTTTTGAAAAAAATATTCATTTTGTATTTAAGTGGGGGGAGAGGCGAACTATATAAAAGTTAGATTTTCGGATATCATAAGGTGGTCCAATTGTATGTTATCAGGGGTATTATTTTTGAAGAAAATATTCGTTTTGTATTTTAATAGTGGGGGGAGGTGTGCAATAAAAAAAGTTAGATTTTCAGGTTTCTTTTACAAGGTAGTCCTATTTTATGTTATCGGGGACGGTGTTTTTGAAAAAATATTTAATTTTATTTTGATAGCGGGGCGAGAGGCAACAATACAAAAATATCCATTTTGTATTTTAATAGCGGGGGGAGGGCTGCAGTATAAAAAAGTTAGATTTTCCGATTTCTGTTACACTGGGATCGTATTTTATGTTATCGGGGATGGTATTTTTGAAGAAAATATTTGTTTTGAATTTAAATAGGGGGGAGGGAAAAACTATATGAAAGTTAGATTTTCCGATTTCTTTCACACTGGGATCATATTTTATGTTATCGGGGACGGTGTTTTTGAAGAAAATATTCGTTTTGTATTTAAGGGGGGATGAAGCAATCTAGAAGAGTTTGATTTTCCTTTTTTTTTTTTACAAGGTGGTTCTATTTTATTTTATCGGGAACGGTGTTTTTAAAGAAAATATTCATTTTATTTTTAATTGGGGTGAGAGGCGAACTATATAAAAGTTAAATTTTCAGATTTTTTTTCACACGCGTATCCAGTTTTATGTTATTAGGGACGGTGTTTTTTAAAATATATTCAATTTTATATTAATAGCGGGGCGAGAGGCAACAATACAAAAATATTTATTTTGTATTTTAATAGCGGGGGGAGGGGTGCAGTATAAAAAAGTTAGATTTTCAGATTTCTTTTACAAGGTGGTCCTATTCTATGTTATCGGGGACGGTGTTTTTGAAAAAATTATTTATTTTGTATTTAATTGGGGGGGATGCAATCTAGAAAAGTTAGAAATTCCGATTTCTTTTAGAAGGTTGTCAAACTTTATGTTATCGGGTGCGGTTTTTTTGAAAAAAATATTCATTTTGTATTTAAATAGGGGGGAGGGAAAAACTATATGAAAGTTAGATTTTCGGATTTCTTTCACACTGGGATCGTATTTTATGTTATCGGGGACGGTGTTTTTGAAGAAAATATTCATTTTGTATTTAATTGGGGTGGGAGGCAAACTATATAATAATTAATTTTTCAGATTTTTTTCACACGCGTATCCAGTTTTATATTATTAGGGACGGTGTTTTTAAAAAAAATATTCAATTTTATTTTAGTAGCGGGGTGAGAGGCAACAATACAAAAATTTTTATTTTGTATTTTAATAGCGGGGGGAGGGGTGCAGTATAAAAAAGTTAGATTTTCAGATTTCTTTTACAAGGTGGTCCTATTCTATGTTATCGGGGACGGTGTTTTTGAAAAAATTATTTATTTTGTATTTAAGTGGGGGGGATGCAATCTAGAAAAGTTAAATTTCCGATTTCTTTTAGAAGGTTGTCAAACTTTATGTTATCGGGTGCGGTTTTTTTGAAAAAAATATTCATTTTGTATTTAAATAGGGGGGAGGGAAAAACTATATGAAAGTTAGATTTTCGGATTTCTTTCACACTGGGATCGTATTTTATGTTATCGGGAACGGTGTTTTTAAAGAAAATATTCATTTTGTATTTAATTGGGGGGAGAGGCGAACTATATAAAAGTTAAATTTTAAGATTTTTTTTCATACGCGTATCCAGTTTTATGTTATTAGGGACGGTGTTTTTAAAAAATATATATTTAATTTTATTTTAATAGCGGGGCGAGGGGCGCACTATAAAAAAGATTGATTTTTGGATTCATTCACAAGTTGGTCCTTTTTTATGTTATGGGGGGCTGTTTTTGAAAAAAATATTCATTTTGTATTTAAGTGGGGGGAGAGGCGAACTATATAAAAGTTAGATTTTCGGATATCATAAGGTGGTCCAATTGTATGTTATCAGGGGTATTATTTTTGAAGAAAATATTCGTTTTGTATTTTAATAGCGGGGGGAGGTGTGCAATAAAAAAAGTTAGATTTTCAGGTTTCTTTTACAAGGTAGTCCTATTTTATGTTATCGGGGACGGTGTTTTTGAAAAAATATTCAATTTTATTTTGATAGCGGGGCGAGAGGCAACAATACAAAAATATCCATTTTGTATTTTAATAGCGGGGGGATGTGTGCAATTAAAAAAGTTAGATTTTCAGATTTCTTTTACAAGGTGGTCCTATTTTATGTTATCGGGGACGGTGTTTTTAAAGAAAATATTCATTTTATATTTAATTGGGGTGAGAGGCGAACTATATAAAAGTTAAATTTTCAGATTTTTTTTCACACGCGTATCCAGTTTTATGTTATTAGGGACGGTGTTTTTTAAAATATATTCAATTTTATATTAATAGCGGGGCGAGAGGCAACAATACAAAAATATTTATTTTGTATTTTAATAGCGGGGGGAGGGGTGCAGTATAAAAAAGTTAGATTTTCAGATTTCTTTTACAAGGTGGTCCTATTCTATGTTATCGGGGACGGTGTTTTTGAAAAAATTATTTATTTTGTATTTAATTGGGGGGGATGCAATCTAGAAAAGTTAGAATTTCCGATTTCTTTTAGAAGGTTGTCAAACTTTATGTTATCGGGTGCGGTTTTTTTGAAAAAAATATTCATTTTGTATTTAAATAGGGGGGAGGGAAAAACTATATGAAAGTTAGATTTTCGGATTTCTTTCACACTGGGATCGTATTTTATGTTATCGGGGACGGTGTTTTTGAAGAAAATATTCATTTTGTATTTAATTGGGGTGGGAGGCAAACTATATAATAATTAATTTTTCAGATTTTTTTCACACGCTTATCCAGTTTTATATTATTAGGGACGGTGTTTTTTAAAAAAATATTCAATTTTATTTTAATAGCGGGGCGAGGGGCGCACTATAAAAAAGATTGATTTTTGGATTCATTCACAAGTTGGTCCTTTTTTATGTTATGGGGGGCGGTGTTTTCTAAAAAAAATATTCATTTTGTATTTAAGTGGGGGGAGAGGCGAACTATATAAAAGTTAGATTTTCGGATATCATAAGGTGGTCCAATTGTATGTTATCAGGGGTATTATTTTTGAAGAAAATATTCGTTTTGTATTTTAATAGCGGGGGGAGGTGTGCAATAAAAAAAGTTAGATTTTCAGATTTCTTTTACAAGGTGGTCCTATTCTATGTTATCGGGGACGGTGTTTTTGAAAAAATTATTTATTTTGTATTTAAGTGGGGGGGATTCAATCTAGAAAAGTTAGAATTTCCGATTTCTTTTAGAAGGTTGTCAAACTTTATGTTATCGGGTGCGGTTTTTTTGAAAAAAATATTCATTTTGTATTTAAATAGGGGGGAGGGAAAAACTATATGAAAGTTAGATTTTCGGATTTCTTTCACACTGGGATCGTATTTTATGTTATCGGGGACGGTGTTTTTGAAGAAAATATTCATTTTGTATTTAATTGGGGTGGGAGGCAAACTATATAATAATTAATTTTTCAGATTTTTTTCACACGCGTATCCAGTTTTATATTATTAGGGACGGTGTTTTTAAAAAAAATATTCAATTTTATTTTAATAGCGGGGCGAGGGGCGCACTATAAAAAAGATTGATTTTTGGATTCATTCACAAGTTGGTCCTTTTTTATGTTATGGGGGGCGGTGTTTTCTAAAAAAAATATTCATTTTGTATTTAAGTGGGGGGAGAGGCGAACTATATAAAAGTTAGATTTTCGGATATCATAAGGTGGTCCAATTGTATGTTATCAGGGGTATTATTTTTGAAGAAAATATTCGATTTGTATTTTAATAGCGGGGGGAGGTGTGCAATAAAAAAAGTTAGATTTTCAGATTTCTTTTACAAGGTGGTCCTATTCTATGTTATCGGGGACGGTGTTTTTGAAAAAAATATTTATTTTGTATTTAAGTGGGGGGGATTCAATCTAGAAAAGTTAGAATTTCCGATTTCTTTTAGAAGGTTGTCAAACTTTATGTTATCGGGTGCGGTTTTTTTGAAAAAGATATTCAATTTGTATTTAAATAGGGGGGAGGGAAAAACTATATGAAAGTTAGATTTTCGGATTTCTTTCACACTGGGATCGTATTTTATGTTATCGGGGACGGTGTTTTTGAAGAAAATATTCATTTTGTATTTAATTGGGGTGGGAGGCGAACTATATAATAGTTAAATTTTCAGATTTTTTTCACACGCGTATCCAGTTTTATGTTATTAGGGACGGTGTTTTTAAAAAATATATTCAATTTTATTTTAATAGCGGGGCGAGGGGCGCACTATAAAAAAGATTGATTTTTGGATTCATTCACAAGTTGGTCCTTTTTTCTGTTATGGGGGGCGGTGTTTTCTAAAAAAAATATTCATTTTGTATTTAAGTGGGGGGAGAGGCGAACTATATAAAAGTTAGATTTTCGGATATCATAAGGTGGTCCAATTGTATGTTATCAGGGGTATTATTTTTGAAGAAAATATTCGTTTTGTATTTTAATAGCGGGGGGAGGTGTGCAATAAAAAAAGTTAGATTTTCAGATTTCTTTTACAAGGTGGTCCTATTCTATGTTATCGGGGACGGTGTTTTTGAAAAAAATATTTATTTTGTATTTAAGTGGGGGGGATTCAATCTAGAAAAGTTAGAATTTCCGATTTCTTTTAGAAGGTTGTCAAACTTTATGTTATCGGGTGCGGTTTTTTTGAAAAAGATATTCATTTTGTATTTAAATAGGGGGGAGGGAAAAACTATATGAAAGTTAGATTTTCGGATTTCTTTCACACTGGGATCGTATTTTATGTTATCGGGGACGGTGTTTTTGAAGAAAATATTCATTTTGTATTTAATTGGGGGGGGAGGCGAACTATATAATAGTTAAATTTTCAGATTTTTTTCACACGCGTATCCAGTTTTATGTTATTAGGGACGGTGTTTTTAAAAAATATATTCAATTTTATTTTAATAGCGGGGCGAGGGGCGCACTATAAAAAAGATTGATTTTTGGATTCATTCACAAGTTGGTCCTTTTTTCTGTTATGGGGGGCGGTGTTTTCTAAAAAAAATATTCATTTTGTATTTAAGTGGGGGGAGAGGCGAACTATATAAAAGTTAGATTTTCGGATATCGTAAGGTGGTCCAATTGCATGTTATCAGGGGTATTATTTTTGAAGAAAATATTCGTTTTGTATTTTAATAGCGGGGGGATGTGTGCAATTAAAAAAGTTAGATTTTCAGATTTCTTTTACAAGGTGGTCCTATTTTATGTTATCGGGGACGGTGTTTTTAAAAAATTATTTATTTTGTATTTAAGTGGGGGGGGGGGATGCAATCTAGAAAAGTTAGAATTTCCGATTTTTTTCACACGGGGATCCAATTTTATGTTTTTGGGGGCGGTATTTTTAAAAAATTATTCAATTTGTATTTAAGTGGGGGGAGAGGCGAACTATATAAAAGTTAGATTTTCGTATATCATAAGGTGGTCCAATTGTATGTTATCAGGGGTATTATTTTTGAAGAAAATATTCGTTTTGTATTTTAATAGCGGGGGGAGGTGTGCAATAAAAAAAGTTAGATTTTCAGATTTCTTTTACAAGGTGGTCCTATTCTATGTTATCGGGGACGGTGTTTTTGAAAAAATTATTTATTTTGTATTTAAGTGGGGGGGATGCAATCTAGAAAAGTTAGAATTTCCGATTTCTTTTAGAAGGTTGTCAAACTTTATGTTATCGGGTGCGGTTTTTTTGAAAAAAATATTCATTTTGTATTTAAATAGGGGGGAGGGAAAAACTATATGAAAGTTAGATTTTCGGATTTCTTTCACACTGGGATCGTATTTTATGTTATCGGGGACGGTGTTTTTGAAGAAAATATTCATTTTGTATTTAATTGGGGTGGGAGGCGAACTATATAATAGTTAAATTTTCAGATTTTTTTCACACGCGTATCCAGTTTTATGTTATTAGGGACGGTGTTTTTAAAAAATATATATTTAATTTTATTTTAATCGCGGGGCGAGGGGCGCACTATAAAAAAGATTGATTTTTGGATTCATTCACAAGTTGGTCCTTTTTTATGTTATGGGGGGCGGTGTTTTTTAAAAAAATATTCATTTTGTATTTAAGTGGGGGGAGAGGCGAACTATATAAAAGTTAGTTTTTCGGATATCGTAAGGTGGTCCGATTGTATGTTATCAGGGGTATTATTTTTGAAGAAAATATTCGTTTTGTATTTTAATAGCGGGGGGAGGTGTGCAATAAAAAAAGTTAGATTTTCAGATTTCTTTTACAAGGTGGTCCTATTCTATGTTATCGGGGACGGTGTTTTTGAAAAAATTATTTATTTTGTATTTAAGTGGGGGGGATTCAATCTAGAAAAGTTAGAATTTCCGATTTCTTTTAGAAGGTTGTCAAACTTTATGTTATCGGGTGCGGTTTTTTTGAAAAAAATATTCATTTTGTATTTAAATAGGGGGGAGGGAAAAGCTATATGAAAGTTAGATTTTCGGATTTCTTTCACACTGGGATCGTATTTTATGTTATCGGGGACGGTGTTTTTGAAGAAAATATTCATTTTGTATTTAATTGGGGGGAGAGGCGAACTATATAAAAGTTAATTTTTCAGATTTTTTTCACACGCGTATCCAGTTTTATATTATTAGGGACGGTGTTTTTAAAAAAAATATTCAATTTTATTTTAATAGCGGGGCGAGGGGCCCACTATAAAAAAGATTGATTTTTGGATTCATTCACAAGTTGGTCCTTTTTTATGTTATGGGGGGCGGTGTTTTCTAAAAAAAAATATTCATTTTGTATTTAAGTGGGGGGAGAGGCGAACTATATAAAAGTTAGATTTTCGGATATCATAAGGTGGTCCAATTGTATGTTATCAGGGGTATTATTTTTGAAGAAAATATTCGTTTTGTATTTTAATAGCGGGGGGAGGTGTGCAATAAAAAAAGTTAGATTTTCAGATTTCTTTTACAAGGTGGTCCTATTCTATGTTATCGGGGACGGTGTTTTTGAAAAAAATATTTATTTTGTATTTAAGTGGGGGGGATTCAATCTAGAAAAGTTAGAATTTCCGATTTCTTTTAGAAGGTTGTCAAACTTTATGTTATCGGGTGCGGTTTTTTTGAAAAAGATATTCATTTTGTATTTAAATAGGGGGGAGGGAAAAACTATATGAAAGTTAGATTTTCGGATTTCTTTCACACTGGGATCGTATTTTATGTTATCGGGGACGGTGTTTTTGAAGAAAATATTCATTTTGTATTTAATTGGGGTGGGAGGCGAACTATATAATAGTTAAATTTTCAGATTTTTTTCACACGCGTATCCAGTTTTATGTTATTAGGGACGGTGTTTTTAAAAAATATATTCAATTTTATTTTAATAGCGGGGCGAGGGGCGCACTATAAAAAAGATTGATTTTTGGATTCATTCACAAGTTGGTCCTTTTTTCTGTTATGGGGGGCGGTGTTTTTGAAAAAAATATTCATTTTGTATTTAAGTGGGGGGAGAGGCGAACTATATAAAAGTTAGATTTTCGGATATCGTAAGGTGGTCCAATTGCATGTTATCAGGGGTATTATTTTTGAAGAAAATATTCGTTTTGTATTTTAATAGCGGGGGGATGTGTGCAATTAAAAAAGTTAGATTTTCAGATTTCTTTTACAAGGTGGTCCTATTTTATGTTATCGGGGACGGTGTTTTTAAAAAATTATTTATTTTGTATTTAAGTGGGGGGGGGGATGCAATCTAGAAAAGTTAGAATTTCCGATTTTTTTCACACGGGGATCCAATTTTATGTTTTTGGGGACGGTATTTTTAAAAAATTATTCAATTTGTATTTAAGTGGGGGGAGAGGCGAACTATATAAAAGTTAGATTTTCGTATATCATAAGGTGGTCCAATTGTATGTTATCAGGGGTATTATTTTTGAAGAAAATATTCGTTTTGTATTTTAATAGCGGGGGGAGGTGTGCAATAAAAAAAGTTAGATTTTCAGATTTCTTTTACAAGGTGGTCCTATTCTATGTTATCGGGGACGGTGTTTTTGAAAAAATTATTTATTTTGTATTTAAGTGGGGGGGATGCAATCTAGAAAAGTTAGAATTTCCGATTTCTTTTAGAAGGTTGTCAAACTTTATGTTATCGGGTGCGGTTTTTTTGAAAAAAATATTCATTTTGTATTTAAATAGGGGGGAGGGAAAAACTATATGAAAGTTAGATTTTCGGATTTCTTTCACACTGGGATCGTATTTTATGTTATCGGGGACGGTGTTTTTGAAGAAAATATTCATTTTGTATTTAATTGGGGTGGGAGGCGAACTATATAATAGTTAAATTTTCAGATTTTTTTCACACGCGTATCCAGTTTTATGTTATTAGGGACGGTGTTTTTAAAAAATATATATTTAATTTTATTTTAATCGCGGGGCGAGGGGCGCACTATAAAAAAGATTGATTTTTGGATTCATTCACAAGTTGGTCCTTTTTTATGTTATGGGGGGCGGTGTTTTTTAAAAAAATATTCATTTTGTATTTAAGTGGGGGGAGAGGCGAACTATATAAAAGTTAGTTTTTCGGATATCGTAAGGTGGTCCGATTGTATGTTATCAGGGGTATTATTTTTGAAGAAAATATTCGTTTTGTATTTTAATAGCGGGGGGAGGTGTGCAATAAAAAAAGTTAGATTTTCAGATTTCTTTTACAAGGTGGTCCTATTCTATGTTATCGGGGACGGTGTTTTTGAAAAAATTATTTATTTTGTATTTAAGTGGGGGGGATTCAATCTAGAAAAGTTAGAATTTCCGATTTCTTTTAGAAGGTTGTCAAACTTTATGTTATCGGGTGCGGTTTTTTTGAAAAAAATATTCATTTTGTATTTAAATAGGGGGGAGGGAAAAGCTATATGAAAGTTAGATTTTCGGATTTCTTTCACACTGGGATCGTATTTTATGTTATCGGGGACGGTGTTTTTGAAGAAAATATTCATTTTGTATTTAATTGGGGGGAGAGGCGAACTATATAAAAGTTAATTTTTCAGATTTTTTTCACACGCGTATCCAGTTTTATATTATTAGGGACGGTGTTTTTAAAAAAAATATTCAATTTTATTTTAATAGCGGGGCGAGGGGCCCACTATAAAAAAGATTGATTTTTGGATTCATTCACAAGTTGGTCCTTTTTTATGTTATGGGGGGCGGTGTTTTCTAAAAAAAAATATTCATTTTGTATTTAAGTGGGGGGAGAGGCGAACTATATAAAAGTTAGATTTTCGGATATCATAAGGTGGTCCAATTGTATGTTATCAGGGGTATTATTTTTGAAGAAAATATTCGTTTTGTATTTTAATAGCGGGGGGAGGTGTGCAATAAAAAAAGTTAGATTTTCAGATTTCTTTTACAAGGTGGTCCTATTCTATGTTATCGGGGACGGTGTTTTTGAAAAAAATATTTATTTTGTATTTAAGTGGGGGGGATTCAATCTAGAAAAGTTAGAATTTCCGATTTCTTTTAGAAGGTTGTCAAACTTTATGTTATCGGGTGCGGTTTTTTTGAAAAAGATATTCATTTTGTATTTAAATAGGGGGGAGGGAAAAACTATATGAAAGTTAGATTTTCGGATTTCTTTCACACTGGGATCGTATTTTATGTTATCGGGGACGGTGTTTTTGAAGAAAATATTCATTTTGTATTTAATTGGGGTGGGAGGCGAACTATATAATAGTTAAATTTTCAGATTTTTTTCACACGCGTATCCAGTTTTATGTTATTAGGGACGGTGTTTTTAAAAAATATATTCAATTTTATTTTAATAGCGGGGCGAGGGGCGCACTATAAAAAAGATTGATTTTTGGATTCATTCACAAGTTGGTCCTTTTTTCTGTTATGGGGGGCGGTGTTTTTGAAAAAAATATTCATTTTGTATTTAAGTGGGGGGAGAGGCGAACTATATAAAAGTTAGATTTTCGGATATCGTAAGGTGGTCCAATTGCATGTTATCAGGGGTATTATTTTTGAAGAAAATATTCGTTTTGTATTTTAATAGCGGGGGGATGTGTGCAATTAAAAAAGTTAGATTTTCAGATTTCTTTTACAAGGTGGTCCTATTTTATGTTATCGGGGACGGTGTTTTTAAAAAATTATTTATTTTGTATTTAAGTGGGGGGGGGGGATGCAATCTAGAAAAGTTAGAATTTCCGATTTTTTTTACACGGGGATCCAATTTTATGTTTTTGGGGACGGTATTTTTAAAAAATTATTCAATTTGTATTTAAGTGGGGGGAGAGGCGAACTATATAAAAGTTAGATTTTCGTATATCATAAGGTGGTCCAATTGTATGTTATCAGGGGTATTATTTTTGAAGAAAATATTCGTTTTGTATTTTAATAGCGGGGGGAGGTGTGCAATAAAAAAAGTTAGATTTTCAGATTTCTTTTACAAGGTGGTCTTATTCTATGTTATCGGGGACGGTGTTTTTGAAAAAATTATTTATTTTGTATTTAAGTGGGGGGGATGCAATCTAGAAAAGTTAGAATTTCCGATTTCTTTTAGAAGGTTGTCAAACTTTATGTTATCGGGTGCGGTTTTTTTGAAAAAAATATTCATTTTGTATTTAAATAGGGGGGAGGGAAAAACTATATGAAAGTTAGATTTTCGGATTTCTTTCACACTGGGATCGTATTTTATGTTATCGGGGACGGTGTTTTTGAAGAAAATATTCATTTTGTATTTAATTGGGGTGGGAGGCGAACTATATAATAGTTAAATTTTCAGATTTTTTTCACACGCGTATCCAGTTTTATGTTATTAGGGACGGTGTTTTTAAAAAATATATTCAATTTTATTTTAATAGCGGGGCGAGGGGCGCACTATAAAAAAGATTGATTTTTGGATTCATTCACAAGTTGGTCCTTTTTTATGTTATGGGGGGCGGTGTTTTTTAAAAAAATATTCATTTTGTATTTAAGTGGGGGGAGAGGCGAACTATATAAAAGTTAGTTTTTCGGATATCGTAAGGTGGTCCGATTGTATGTTATCAGGGGTATTATTTTTGAAGAAAATATTCTTTTTGTATTTTAATAGCGGGGGGATGTGTGCAATTAAAAAAGTTAGATTTTCAGATTTCTTTTACAAGGTGGTCCTATTTTATGTTATCGGGGACGGTGTTTTTAAAAAATTATTTATTTTGTATTTAAGTGGGGGGGGGATGCAATCTAGAAAAGTTAGAATTTCCGATTTTTTTCACACGGGGATCCAATTTTATGTTATTGGGTACGTTGTTTTTTAAAATATATTCAATTTTATATTAATAGCGGGGCGAGAGGCAACAATACAAAAATATTTATTTTGTATTTTAATAGCGGGGGGAGGGGTGCAGTATAAAAAAGTTAGATTTTCCGATTTCTGTTACACTGGGATCGTATTTTATGTTATCGGGGATGGTATTTTTGAAGAAAATATTCGTTTTGTATTTAAATAGGGGGAAGGGAAAAACTATATGAAAGTTAGATATTCCGATTTCTTTCACACTGGGATCATATTTTATGTTATCGGGGATGCTGTTTTTGAAGAAAATATTCGTTTTGTATTTAAGGGGGGATGAAGCAATCTAGAAGAGTTTCGTTTTTTTTTTTACAAGGTGGTTCTATTTTATTTTTCGGGAACGGTGTTTTTAAAGAAAATATTCATTTTGTATTTAATTGGGGTGAGAGGCGAACTATATAAAAGTTAAATTTTAAGATTTTTTTTCATACGCGTATCCAGTTTTATGTTATTAGAGACGGTGTTTTTAAAAAATATATTCAATTTTATTTTAATAGCGGGGCGAGGGGCGCACTATAAAAAAGATTGATTTTTGGATTCCTTCACAAGTTGGTCCTTTTTTATGTTATGGTGGGCTGTTTTTGAAAAAAATATTCATTTTGTATTTAAGTGGGGGGAGAGGCGAACTATATAAAAGTTAGATTTTCGGATATCATAAGGTGGTCCAATTGTATGTTATCAGGGGTATTATTTTTGAAGAAAATATTCGTTTTGTATTTTAATAGCGGGGGGAGGTGTGCAATAAAAAAAGTTAGATTTTCAGATTTCTTTTACAAGGTGGTCCTATTCTATGTTATCGGGGACGGTGTTTTTGAAAAAAATATTTATTTTGTATTTAAGTGGGGGGGATTCAATCTAGAAAAGTTAGAATTTCCGATTTCTTTTAGAAGGTTGTCAAACTTTATGTTATCGGGTGCGGTTTTTTTGAAAAAGATATTCATTTTGTATTTAAATAGGGGGGAGGGAAAAACTATATGAAAGTTAGATTTTCGGATTTCTTTCACACTGGGATCGTATTTTATGTTATCGGGGACGGTGTTTTTGAAGAAAATATTCATTTTGTATTTAATTGGGGTGGGAGGCGAACTATATAATAGTTAAATTTTCAGATTTTTTTCACGCGCGTATCCAGTTTTATGTTATTAGGGACGGTGTTTTTAAAAGATATATTCAATTTTATTTTAATAGCGGGGCGAGGGGCGCACTATAAAAAAGATTGATTTTTGGATTCATTCACAAGTTGGTCATTCACACTGGGATCGTATTTTATGTTATCGGGGACGGTGTTTTTGAAGAAAATATTCATTTTGTATTTAATTGGGGTGGGAGGCAAACTATATAATAATTATAATTAATCTAATCTTAATTTGTGGCTGACCACCATTTTTAAATTATTTTTAAATAATTTATTTTTTGAAGAGAAAAGATTTGGCTCCGCCGGGAGTCGAACCCGGGTCTCCTGCGTTACATGCGAGGATGCTAACCGCTACACCACAGAGCTCGGCTCAAGGCAGAGCAAATCAGAGACCCGGGTTCGACTCCCGGCGGAGCCAAATCTTTTCTCTTCGAAAAAAAAAAATAAAAATAAATTATTTAAAAATAATTTAAAAATGGTGGTCAGCCACAAATTAAGATTAGAATAATTAAAATAATTTAAAAAATTGACTTAAGTCAATAAAATACCATAAATTGGACAAAATTTGTCCACCTGCCGCTACTACTCGCAAAACTTGTGAGATAGGGGTGAGTAGGTATCAGTGAAGAGGAAGGATTTGCTCTGCCTTGAGCCGAGCTCTGTGGTGTAGCGGTTAGCATCCTCGCATGTAACGCAGGAGACCCGGGTTCGACTCCCGGCGGAGCCAAATCTTTTCTCTTCAAAAAATAAATTATTTAAAAATAATTTAAAAATGGTGGTCAGCCACAAATTAAGATTAGATTAATTAAAATAATTTAAAAAATTGACTTAAGTCAATAAAATACCATAAATTGGACAAAATTTGTCCACCTCCCGCTACTACTCGCAAAACTTGTGAGATAGGGGTGAGTAGGTATCAGTGAAGAGGAAGGATTTGCTCTGCCTTGAGCCGAGCTCTGTGGTGTAGCGGTTAGCATCCTCGCATGTAACGCAGGAGACCCGGGTTCGACTCCCGGCGGAGCCAAATCTTTTCTCTTCAAAAAATAAATTATTTAAAAATAATTTAAAAATGGTGGTCAGCCACAAATTAAGATTAGATTAATTAAAATAATTTAAAAAATTGACTTAAGTCAATAAAATACCATAAATTGGACAAAATTTGTCCACCTCCCGCTACTACTCGCAAAACTTGTGAGATAGGGGTGAGTAGGTATCAGTGAAGAGGAAGGATTTGCTCTGCCTTGAGCCGAGCTCTGTGGTGTAGCGGTTAGCATCCTCGCATGTAACGCAGGAGACCCGGGTTCGACTCCCGGCGGAGCCAAATCTTTTCTCTTCAAAAAATAAATTATTTAAAAATAATTTAAAAATGGTGGTCAGCCACAAATTAAGATTAGATTAATTAAAATAATTTAAAAAATTGACTTAAGTCAATAAAATACCATAAATTGGACAAAATTTGTCCACCTCCCGCTACTACTCGCAAAACTTGTGAGATAGGGGTGAGTAGGTATCAGTGAAGAGGAAGGATTTGCTCTGCCTTGAGCCGAGCTCTGTGGTGTAGCGGTTAGCATCCTCGCATGTAACGCAGGAGACCCGGGTTCGACTCCCGGCGGAGCCAAATCTTTTCTCTTCAAAAAATAAATTATTTAAAAATAATTTAAAAATGGTGGTCAGCCACAAATTAAGATTAGATTAATTAAAATAATTTAAAAAATTGACTTAAGTCAATAAAATACCATAAATTGGACAAAATTTGTCCACCTCCCGCTACTACTCGCAAAACTTGTGAGATAGGGGTGAGTAGGTATCAGTGAAGAGGAAGGATTTGCTCTGCCTTGAGCCGAGCTCTGTGGTGTAGCGGTTAGCATCCTCGCATGTAACGCAGGAGACCCTGGTTCGACTCCCGGCGGAGCCAAATCTTTTCTCTTCAAAAAATAAATTATTTAAAATATATAATAATTAATTTTTCAGATTTTTTTCACACGCGTATCCAGTTTTATATTATTAGGGACGGTGTTTTTAAAAAAAATATTCAATTTTATTTTAATAGCGGAGCGAGGGGCGCACTATAAAAAAGATTGATTTTTGGATTCATTCACAAGTTGGTCCTTTTTTATGTTATGGGGGGCGGTGTTTTCTAAAAAAAATATTCATTTTGTATTTAAGTGGGGGGAGAGGCGAACTATATAAAAGTTAGATTTTCGGATATCATAAGGTGGTCCAATTGTATGTTATCAGGGGTATTATTTTTGAAGAAAATATTCGTTTTGTATTTTAATAGCGGGGGGAGGTGTGCAATAAAAAAAGTTAGATTTTCAGATTTCTTTTACAAGGTGGTCCTTTTCTATGTTATCGGGGACGGTGTTTTTGAAAAAAATATTTATTTTGTATTTAAGTGGGGGGGATTCAATCTAGAAAAGTTAGAATTTCCGATTTCTTTTAGAAGGTTGTCAAACTTTATGTTATCGGGTGCGGTTTTTTTGAAAAAAATATTCATTTTGTATTTAAATAGGGGGGAGGGAAAAACTATATGAAAGTTAGATTTTCGGATTTCTTTCACACTGGGATCGTATTTTATGTTATCGGGGACGGTGTTTTTGAAGAAAATATTCATTTTGTATTTAATTGGGGTGGGAGGCGAACTATATAATAGTTAAATTTTCAGATTTTTTTCACACGCGTATCCAGTTTTATGTTATTAGGGACGGTGTTTTTAAAAAATATATTCAATTTTATTTTAATAGCGGGGCGAGGGGCGCGCTATAAAAAAGATTGATTTTTGGATTCATTCACAAGTTGGTCCTTTTTTATGTTATGGGGGGCGGTGTTTTTTAAAAAAATATTCATTTTGTATTTAAGTGGGGGGAGAGGCGAACTATATAAAAGTTAGATTTTCGGATATCGTAAGGTGGTCCAATTGTATGTTATCAGGGGTATTATTTTTGAAGAAAATATTCGTTTTGTATTTTAATAGCGGGGGGATGTGTGCAATTAAAAAAGTTAGATTTTCAGATTTCTTTTACAAGGTGGTCCTATTTTATGTTATCGGGGACGGTGTTTTTAAAAAATTATTTATTTTGTATTTAAGTGGGGGGGGGGGGATGCAATCTAGAAAAGTTAGAATTTCCGATTTTTTTCACTCGGGGATCCAATTTTATGTTTTTGGGGACGGTATTTTTAAAAAATTATTTAATTTGTATTTAAGTGGGGGGAGAGGCGAACTATATAAAAGTTAGATTTTCGGATATCATAAGGTGGTCCAATTGTATCTTATCAGAGGTATTATTTTTGAAGAAAATATTCGTTTTGTATTTTAATAGCGGGGGGAGGTGTGCAATAAAAAAAGTTAGATTTTCAGATTTCTTTTACAAGGTGGTCCTATTCTATGTTATCGGGGACGGTGTTTTTGAAAAAAATATTTATTTTGTATTTAAGTGGGGGGGATTCAATCTAGAAAAGTTAGAATTTCCGATTTCTTTTAGAAGGTTGTCAAACTTTATGTTATCGGGTGCGGTTTTTTTGAAAAAAATATTCATTTTGTATTTAAATAGGGGGGAGGGAAAAACTATATGAAAGTTAGATTTTCGGATTTCTTTCACACTGGGATCGTATTTTATGTTATCGGGGACGGTGTTTTTGAAGAAAATATTCATTTTGTATTTAATTGGGGTGGGAGGCGAACTATATAATAGTTAAATTTTCAGATTTTTTTCACACGCGTATCCAGTTTTATGTTATTAGGGACGGTGTTTTTAAAAAATATATTCAATTTTATTTTAATAGCGGGGCGAGGGGTGCACTATAAAAAAGATTGATTTTTGGATTCATTCACAAGTTGGTCCTTTTTTATGTTATGGGGGGCGGTGTTTTTTAAAAAAATATTCATTTTGTATTTAATTGGGGGGAGAGGCGAACTATATAAAAGTTAGTTTTTCGGATATCGTAAGGTGGTCCGATTGTATGTTATCAGGGGTATTATTTTTGAAGAAAATATTCGTTTTGTATTTTAATAGCGGGGGGATGTGTGCAATTAAAAAAGTTAGATTTTCAGATTTCTTTTACAAGGTGGTCCTATTTTATGTTATCGGGGACGGTGTTTTTAAAAAATTATTTATTTTGTATTTAAGTGGGGGGGGGGATGCAATCTAGAAAAGTTAGAATTTCCGATTTTTTTCACACGGGGATCCAATTTTATGTTATTGGGTACGGTGTTTTTTAAAATATTCAATTTTATTTTGATAGCGGGGCGAGAGGCAACAATACAAAAATATCCATTTTGTATTTTAATAGCGGGGGGAGGGCTGCAGTATAAAAAAGTTAGATTTTCCGATTTCTGTTACACTGGGATCGTATTTTATGTTATCGGGGATGGTATTTTTGAAGAAAATATTTGTTTTGTATTTAAATAGGGGGGAGGGAAAAACTATATGAAAGTTAGATTTTCCGATTTCTTTCACACTGGGATCATATTTTATGTTATCGGGGACGGTGTTTTTGAAGAAAATATTCGTTTTGTATTTAAGGGGGGATGAAGCAATCTAGAAGAGTTTGATTTTCGGATATCATAAGGTGGTCCAATTGTATGTTATCAGCGGTATTATTTTTGAAGAAAATATTCGTTTTGTATTTTAATAGCGGGGGGAGGTGTGCAATAAAAAAAGTTAGATTTTCAGATTTCTTTTACAAGGTAGTCCTATTTTATGTTATCGGGGACGGTGTTTTTGAAAAGATATTCAATTTTATTTTAATAGCGGGGCGAGGGGCGCACTATAAAAAAGATTGGTTTTGTATTTTAATAGCGGTGGGAGGGGTGCAGTATAAAAAAGTTAGATTTTCCGATTTCTGTTACACTGGGATCGTATTTTATGTTATCGGTGATGGTATTTTTGAAGAAAATATTCGTTTTGTATTTAAAGGGGGGATGAAGCAATCTAGAAAAGTTTGATTTTCGTTTTTTTTTTACAAGGTGGTTCTATTTTATTTTATCGGGAACGGTGTTTTTAAAGAAAATATTCATTTTATATTTAATTGGGGTGAGAGGCGAACTATATAAAAGTTAAATTTTCAGATTTTTTTTCACACGCGTATCCAGTTTTATGTTATTAGGGACGGTGTTTTTTAAAATATATTCAATTTTATATTAATAGCGGGGCGAGAGGCAACAATACAAAAATATTTATTTTGTATTTTAATAGCGGGGGGAGGGGTGCAGTATAAAAAAGTTAGATTTTCAGATTTCTTTTACAAGGTGGTCCTATTCTATGTTATCGGGGACGGTGTTTTTGAAAAAATTATTTATTTTGTATTTAAGTGGGGGGGATGCAATCTAGAAAAGTTAGAATTTCCGATTTCTTTTAGAAGGTTGTCAAACTTTATGTTATCGGGTGCGGTTTTTTTGAAAAAAATATTCATTTTGTATTTAAATAGGGGGGAGGGAAAAACTATATGAAAGTTAGATTTTCGGATTTCTTTCACACTGGGATCGTATTTTATGTTATCGGGGACGGTGTTTTTGAAGAAAATATTCATTTTGTATTTAATTGGGGTGGGAGGCGAACTATGTAATAGTTAAATTTTCAGATTTTTTTCACACGCGTATCCAGTTTTATGTTATTAGGGACGGTGTTTTTAAAAAATATATATTCAATTTTATTTTAATAGCGGGGCGAGGGGCGCGCTATAAAAAAGATTGATTTTTGGATTCATTCACAAGTTGGTCCTTTTTTATGTTATGGGGGGCGGTGTTTTTTAAAAAAATATTCATTTTGTATTTAAGTGGGGGGAGAGGCGAACTATATAAAAGTTAGATTTTCGGATATCGTAAGGTGGTCCAATTGTATGTTATCAGGGGTATTATTTTTGAAGAAAATATTCGTTTTGTATTTTAATAGCGGGGGGATGTGTGCAATTAAAAAAGTTAGATTTTCAGATTTCTTTTACAAGGTGGTCCTATTTTATGTTATCGGGGACGGTGTTTTTAAAAAATTATTTATTTTGTATTTAAGTGGGGGGGGGGGATGCAATCTAGAAAAGTTAGAATTTCCGATTTTTTTCACACGGGGATCCAATTTTATGTTTTTGGGGACGGTATTTTTAAAAAATTATTCAATTTGTATTTAAGTGGGGGGAGAGGCGAACTATATAAAAGTTAGATTTTCGGATATCATAAGGTGGTCCAATTGTATCTTATCAGAGGTATTATTTTTGAAGAAAATATTCGTTTTGTATTTTAATAGCGGGGGGAGGTGTGCAATAAAAAAAGTTAGATTTTCAGATTTCTTTTACAAGGTGGTCCTATTCTATGTTATCGGGGACGGTGTTTTTGATAAAATTATTTATTTTGTATTTAAGTGGGGGGGATTCAATCTAGAAAAGTTAGAATTTCCGATTTCTTTTAGAAGGTTGTCAAACTTTATGTTATCGGGTGCGGTTTTTTTGAAAAAAATATTCATTTTGTATTTAAATAGGGGGGAGGGAAAAACTATATGAAAGTTAGATTTTCGGATTTCTTTCACACTGGGATCGTATTTTATGTTATCGGGGACGGTGTTTTTGAAGAAAATATTCATTTTGTATTTAATTGGGGTGGGAGGCGAACTATATAATAGTTAAATTTTCAGATTTTTTTCACACGCGTATCCATTTTTATGTTATTAGGGACGGTGTTTTTAAAAAATATATTCAATTTTATTTTAATAGCGGGGCGAGAGGCGCACTATAAAAAAGATTGATTTTTGGATTCATTCACAAGTTGGTCCTTTTTTATGTTATGGGGGGCGGTGTTTTTTAAAAAAATATTCATTTTGTATTTAAGTGGGGGGAGAGGCGAACTATATAAAAGTTAGTTTTTCGGATATCGTAAGGTGGTCCGATTGTATGTTATCAGGGGTATTATTTTTGAAGAAAATATTCGTTTTGTATTTTAATAGCGGGGGGATGTGTGCAATTAAAAAAGTTAGATTTTCAGATTTCTTTTACAAGGTGGTCCTATTTTATGTTATTGGGGACGGTGTTTTTAAAAAATTATTTATTTTGTATTTAAGGGGGGGGGGGATGCAATCTAGAAAAGTTAGAATTTCCGATTTTTTTCACACGGGGATCCAATTTTATGTTATTGGGTACGGTGTTTTTTAAAATATTCAATTTTATTTTGATAGCGGGGCGAGAGGCAACAATACAAAAATATCCATTTTGTATTTTAATAGCGGGGGGAGGGCTGCAGTATAAAAAAGTTAGATTTTCCGATTTCTGTTACACTGGGATCGTATTTTATGTTATCGGGGATGGTATTTTTGAAGAAAATATTTGTTTTGTATTTAAATAGGGGGGAGGGAAAAACTATATGAAAGTTAGATTTTCCGATTTCTTTCACACTGGGATCATATTTTATGTTATCGGGGACGGTGTTTTTGAAGAAAATATTCGTTTTGTATTTAAGGGGGGATGAAGCAATCTAGAAGAGTTTGATTTTCGGATATCATAAGGTGGTCCTATTCTATGTTATCGGGGACGGTGTTTTTGAAAAAATTATTTATTTTGTATTTAAGTGGGGGGGATGCAATCTAGAAAAGTTAGAATTTCCGATTTCTTTTAGAAGGTTGTCAAACTTTATGTTATCGGGTGCGGTTTTTTTTGAAAAAAATATTCATTTTGTATTTAAATAGGGGGGAGGGAAAAACTATATGAAAGTTAGATTTTCGGATTTCTTTCACACTGGGATCGTATTTTATGTTATCGGGGACGGTGTTTTTGAAGAAAATATTCATTTTGTATTTAATTGGGGTGGGAGGCGAACTATGTAATAGTTAAATTTTCAGATTTTTTTCACACGCGTATCCAGTTTTATGTTATTAGGGACGGTGTTTTTAAAAAATATATTCAATTTTATTTTAATAGCGGGGCGAGGGGCGCGCTATAAAAAAGATTGATTTTTGGATTCATTCACAAGTTGGTCCTTTTTTATGTTATGGGGGGCGGTGTTTTTTAAAAAAATATTCATTTTGTATTTAAGTGGGGGGAGAGGCGAACTATATAAAAGTTAGATTTTCGGATATCGTAAGGTGGTCCAATTGAATGTTATCAGGGGTATTATTTTTGAAGAAAATATTCGTTTTGTATTTTAATAGCGGGGGGATGTGTGCAATTAAAAAAGTTAGATTTTCAGATTTCTTTTACAAGGTGGTCCTATTTTATGTTATCGGGGACGGTGTTTTTAAAAAATTATTTATTTTGTATTTAAGTGGGGGGGGGGGATGCAATCTAGAAAAGTTAGAATTTCCGATTTTTTTCACACGGGGATCCAATTTTATGTTTTTGGGGACAGTATTTTAAAAAAATTATTCAATTTTATTTTAATAGCGGGGCGAGGGGCAACAATACAAAAATATTTATTTTGTATTTTAATAGCGGGGGGAGGGGTGCAGAATAAAAAAGTTAGATTTTCGGATATCATAAGGTGGTCCAATTGTATGTTATCAGGGGTATTATTTTTGAAGAAAATATTCATTTTGTATTTAAGTGGGGGGAGGGCCGAACTATATAAAAGTTAGATTTTCGTATATCATAAGGTTGTCCAATTTTATGTTATCAGGTGCAGTGTTTTTGAAGAAAATGTTTATTTTGTATGTAATTGGGGGGTGAAGCAGTATTAAAATGTTAGACTTCGCATTTCTCTTTATAAGTCGGTCCAATTTTATGTTTTTGGGGGCGGTGTTTTTAAAAAAAATATTTATTTTGTATGTAACTGGGGGGGGGGGGATGCAATCTAGAAAAGTTAGAATTTCCGACTTTTTTCACACGGGGATCCAGTTTTATGTTATTGGGTACGGTGTTTTTAAAAATATATTTAATTTTATATTAATAGCGGGGCGAGAGGCAAAAATACAAAAATATTCATTTTGTATTTTAATAGCGGGGGGAGGGTTGCAGTATAAAAAAGTTAGATTTTCCGATTTCTTTCACACTTGGATCGTATTTTATGTTATCGGGGACGGTGTTTATGAAGAAAATATTCGTTTTGTATTTAAGAGGGGATGAAGCAATCTAGAAAAGTTTGACTTTCGGATTTCTCTTTATAAGTTGGTCTAATTTTATGTTATCGGTGCGGGTTTTTTGAAAAAAATATTTATTTTGTATTTAAATAGGGGGGGGGGAACTATATGAAAGTTAGATTTTCGGATTTTTTTCGCAAGGTGATCCAATTTTATTTTATCCGAGACTGTATTTTGAAATTATATTCGATTTGTATTTTAATAGCGTGGGGAGGGGCGAACTATATAAAAGTTAGATTTTCGGATTTCTTTCACAAGGTGGTCCTATTTTATGTTATCGGGGACGGTTTTTTTAAGAAAATATTCATTTTGTATTTAAGTGGGGGGAGGGCCGAACTATATAAAAGTTAGATTTTCGTATATCATAAGGTGGTCCAATTTTATGTTATCAGGTGCAGTGTTTTTGAAGAAAATGTTTATTTTGTATGTAATTGGGGGGTGAAGCAGTATTAAAATGTTAGACTTCGCATTTCTCTTTATAAGTCGGTCCAATTTTATGTTTTTGGGGGCGGTGTTTTTAAAAAAAATATTTATTTTGTATGTAACTGGGGGGGGGGATGCAATCTAGAAAAGTTAGAATTTCCGACTTTTTTCACACGGGGATCCAATTTTATGTTATTGGGTACGGTGTTTTTAAAAATATAATCAATTTTATATTAATAGCGGGGCGAGAGGGAACAATACAAAAATATTTATTTTGTATTTTAATAGTGGGGGGAGGGGTGCAGTATAAAAAAGTTAGATTTTCCGATTTCTGTTACACTGGGATCGTATTTTATGTTATCGGGGATGGTATTTTTGAAGAAAAGATTCGTTTTGTATTTAAGGGGGGATGAAGCAATCTAGAAAAGTTTGAATTTACGATTTCTTTTAGAAGGTTGTCGAACTTTATGTTATCGGGTGCGGATTTTTTGAAAAAAATATTCATTTTGTATTTAAATAGGGGGGAGGGAAAAACTATATGAATGTTAGATTTTCGGATTTCTTTCACACTGGGATCATATTTTATGTTATCGGGGACGGTGTTTTTGAAGAAAATATTCGTTTTGTATTTAAGGGGGGATGAAGCAATCTGGAAAAGTTTGACTTTCGGATTTCTCTTTATAAGTCGGTCCAATTATATGTTCTCGGCGCGGGTTTTTTGAAAAAAATATTTATTTTGTATTTAAATAGGGGGGGAGGGGAAAACTATATAAAAGTTAGATTTTCGGATTTCTTTCACAAGGTGGTCCTATTTTTTGTTATCGGGGACGGTTTTTTTAAGAAAATATTCATTTTGTATTTAAGTGGGGGGAGGGCGGAACTATAAAAAAGTTAGATTTTCGTATATTATAAGGTGGTCCAATTTTATGTTATCAGGTGCAGTGTTTTTGAAGAAATTGTTTATTTTGTATGTAATTGGGGGGTGAAGCAGTATTAAAAAGTTAGACTTCGTATTTCTCTTTATAAGTCGGTCCAATTTTATGTTTTTGGGGGCGGTGTTTTTGAAAAAAATATTTATTTTGTATGTAACTGGGGGGGGGGGGGGATGATGCAATCTAGAAAAGTTAGAATTTCCGACTTTTTTCACACGGGGATCCAATTTTATGTTATTGGGTACGGTGTTTTTTAAAATATATTCAATTTTATTTTAATAGCGGGGCGAGAGGCAACAAATACAAAAATATCCATTTTGTATTTTAATGGCGGGGGGGAGGGCTGCAGTATAAAAAAGTTAGATTTTCCGATTTCTGTTACACTGGGATCGTATTTTATGTTATCGGGGATGGTATTTTTGAAGAAAATATTTGTTTTGTATTTAAATAGGGGGGAGGGAAAAACTATATGAAAGTTAGATTTTCCGATTTCTTTCACACTAGGATCATATTTTATGTTATCGGGGACGGTGTTTTTGAAGAAAATATTCGTTTTGTATTTAAGGGGGGATGAAGCAATCTAGAAGAGTTTGATTTTCGTTTTTTTTTTTACAAGGTGGTTCTATTTTATTTTATCGGGAACGGTGTTTTTAAAGAAAATATTCATTTTATATTTAATTGGGGTGAGAGGCGAACTATATAAAAGTTAAATTTTCAGATTTTTTTTCACACACGTATCCAGTTTTATGTTATTAGGGACGGTGTTTTTAAAAAATATATCCAATTTTATTTTAATAGCGGGGCGAGGGGCGCACTATAAAAAAGATTGATTTTTGGATTCCTTCACAAGTTGGTCCTTTTTTATGTTATGGGGGGCGGTGTTTTTGAAAAAAATATTCATTTTGTATTTAAGTGGGGGGAGAGGCGAACTATATAAAAGTTAGATTTTCGGATATCATAAGGTGGTCCAATTGTATGTTATCAGCGGTATTATTTTTGAAGAAAATATTAGTTTTGTATTTTAATAGCGGGGGGAGGTGTGCAATAAAAAAAGTTAGATTTTCAGATTTCTTTTACAAGGTAGTCCTATTTTATGTTATCGGGGACGGTGTTTTTGAAAAGATATTCAATTTTATTTTAATAGCGGGGCGAGGGGCGCACTATAAAAAAGATTGGTTTTGTATTTTAATAGCGGTGGGAGGGGGGCAGTATAAAAAAGTTAGATTTTCCGATTTCTGTTACACTGGGATCGTATTTTATGTTATCGGTGATGGTATTTTTGAAGAAAATATTCGTTTTGTATTTAAGGGGGGATGAAGCAATCTAGAAAAGTTTGATTTTCGTTTTTTTTTTTTACAAGGTGGTTCTATTTTATTTTATCGGGAACGGTGTTTTTAAAGAAAATATTCACTTTGTATTTAATTAGGGTGAGAGGCGAACTATATAAAAGTTAAATTTTCAGATTTTTTTCACACGCGTATCCAGTTTTATGTTATTAGGGACGGTGTTTTTAAAAAAAAATATTCAATTTTATTTTAATAGCGGGGCGAGGGGTGCATTATATAAAAGATTGATTTTCGGATTCATTCACAAGTTGGTCCTTTTTTATGTAATGGGGGGGCGGTGTTTTTGAAAAAAATATTTATTTTGTATTTAAGTTGGGTGAGAGGCGAACTCTATAAAAGTTAGATTTTCGGATATCATAAGGTGGTCCAATTGTATGTTATCAGGGGTATTATTTTTGAAGAAAATATTCGTTTTGTATTTTAATAGCGGGGGGATGTGTGCAATAAAAAAAGTTAGATTTTCAGATTTCTTTTACAAGGTGGTCCTATTCTATGTTATCGGGGATGGTGTTTTTGAAAAAATTATTTATTTTGTATTTAAGTGGGGGGGATTCAATCTAGAAAAGTTAGAATTTCCGATTTCTTTTAGAAGGTTGTCAAACTTTATGTTATCGGGTGCGGTTTTTTTGAAAAAAATATTCATTTTGTATTTAAATAGGGGGGAGGGAAAAACTATATGAAAGTTAGATTTTCGGATTTCTTTCACACTGGGATCGTATTTTATGTTATCGGGGACGGTGTTTTTGAAGAAAATATTCATTTTGTATTTAATTGGGGTGGGAGGCGAACTATATAATAGTTAAATTTTCAGATTTTTTTCACACGCGTATCCAGTTTTATGTTATTAGGGACGGTGTTTTTAAAAAATATATTCAATTTTATTTTAATAGCGGGGCGAGGGGCGCACTATAAAAAAGATTGATTTTTGGATTCATTCACAAGTTGGTCCTTTTTTATGTTATCGGGGGCGGTGTTTTTTAAAAAAATATTCATTTTGTATTTAAGTGGGGGGAGAGGCGAACTATATAAAAGTTAGTTTTTCGGATATCGTAAGGTGGTCCGATTGTATGTTATCAGGGGTATTATTTTTGAAGAAAATATTCGTTTTGTATTTTAATAGCGGGGGGATGTGTGCAATTAAAAAAGTTAGATTTTCAGATTTCTTTTACAAGGTGGTCCTATTTTATGTTATCGGGGACGGTGTTTTTAAAAAATTATTTATTTTGTATTTAAGTGGGGGGGGGATGCAATCTAGAAAAGTTAGAATTTCCGATTTTTTTCACACGGGGATCCAATTTTATGTTATTGGGTACGGTGTTTTTTAAAATATTCAATTTTATTTTGATAGCGGGGCGAGAGGCAACAATACAAAAATATCCATTTTGTATTTTAATAGCGGGGGGAGGGCTGCAGTATAAAAAAGTTAGATTTTCCGATTTCTGTTACACTGGGATCGTATTTTATGTTATCGGGGATGGTATTTTTGAAGAAAATATTTGTTTTGTATTTAAATAGGGGGGAGGGAAAAACTATATGAAAGTTAGATTTTCCGATTTCTTTCACACTGGGATCATATTTTATGTTATCGGGGACGGTGTTTTTGAAGAAAATATTCGTTTTGTATTTAAGGGGGGATGAAGCAATCTAGAAGAGTTTGATTTTCGGATATCATAAGGTGGTCCAATTGTATGTTATCAGCGGTATTATTTTTGAAGAAAATATTCGTTTTGTATTTTAATAGCGGGGGGAGGTGTGCAATAAAAAAAGTTAGATTTTCAGATTTCTTTTACAAGGTAGTCCTATTTTATGTTATCGGGGACGGTGTTTTTGAAAAGATATTCAATTTTATTTTAATAGCGGGGCGAGGGGCGCACTATAAAAAAGATTGGTTTTGTATTTTAATAGCGGTGGGAGGGGTGCAGTATAAAAAAGTTAGATTTTCCGATTTCTGTTACACTGGGATCGTATTTTATGTTATCGGTGATGGTATTTTTGAAGAAAATATTCGTTTTGTATTTAAGGGGGGATGAAGCAATCTAGAAAAGTTTGATTTTCGTTTTTTTTTTTACAAGGTGGTTCTATTTTATTTTATCGGGAACGGTGTTTTTAAAGAAAATATTCATTTTATATTTAATTGGGGTGAGAGGCGAACTATATAAAAGTTAAATTTTCAGATTTTTTTTTCACACGCGTATCCAGTTTTATGTTATTAGGGACGGTGTTTTTTAAAATATATTCAATTTTATATTAATAGCGGGGCGAGAGGCAACAATACAAAAATATTTATTTTGTATTTTAATAGCGGGGGGAGGGGTGCAGTATAAAAAAGTTAGATTTTCAGATTTCTTTTACAAGGTGGTCCTATTCTATGTTATCGGGGACGGTGTTTTTGAAAAAATTATTTATTTTGTATTTAAGTGGGGGGGATGCAATCTAGAAAAGTTAGAATTTCCGATTTCTTTTAGAAGGTTGTCAAACTTTATGTTATCGGGTGCGGTTTTTTTTGAAAAAAATATTCATTTTGTATTTAAATAGGGGGGAGGGAAAAACTATATGAAAGTTAGATTTTCGGATTTCTTTCACACTGGGATCGTATTTTATGTTATCGGGGACGGTGTTTTTGAAGAAAATATTCATTTTGTATTTAATTGGGGTGGGAGGCGAACTATGTAATAGTTAAATTTTCAGATTTTTTTCACACGCGTATCCAGTTTTATGTTATTAGGGACGGTGTTTTTAAAAAATATATTCAATTTTATTTTAATAGCGGGGCGAGGGGCGCGCTATAAAAAAGATTGATTTTTGGATTCATTCACAAGTTGGTCCTTTTTTATGTTATGGGGGGCGGTGTTTTTTAAAAAAATATTCATTTTGTATTTAAGTGGGGGGAGAGGCGAACTATATAAAAGTTAGATTTTCGGATATCATAAGGTGGTCCAATTGTATGTTATCAGGGGTATTATTTTTGAAGAAAATATTCGTTTTGTATTTTAATAGCGGGGGGATGTGTGCAATTAAAAAAGTTAGATTTTCAGATTTCTTTTACAAGGTGGTCCTATTTTATGTTATCGGGGACGGTGTTTTTAAAAAATTATTTATTTTGTATTTAAGTGGGGGGGGGGGATGCAATCTAGAAAAGTTAGAATTTCCGATTTTTTTCACACGGGGATCCAATTTTATGTTTTTGGGGACGGTATTTTTAAAAAATTATTCAATTTGTATTTAAGTGGGGGGAGAGGCGAACTATATAAAAGTTAGATTTTCGGATATCATAAGGTGGTCCAATTGTATCTTATCAGAGGTATTATTTTTGAAGAAAATATTCGTTTTGTATTTTAATAGCGGGGGGAGGTGTGCAATAAAAAAAGTTAGATTTTCAGATTTCTTTTACAAGGTGGTCCTATTCTATGTTATCGGGGACGGTGTTTTTGAAAAAATTATTTATTTTGTATTTAAGTGGGGGGGATTCAATCTAGAAAAGTTAGAATTTCCGATTTCTTTTAGAAGGTTGTCAAACTTTATGTTATCGGGTGCGGTTTTTTTGAAAAAAATATTCATTTTGTATTTAAATAGGGGGGAGGGAAAAAACTATATGAAAGTTAGATTTTCGGATTTCTTTCACACTGGGATCGTATTTTATGTTATCGGGGACGGTGTTTTTGAAGAAAATATTCATTTTGTATTTAATTGGGGTGGGAGGCGAACTATATAATAGTTAAATTTTCAGATTTTTTTCACACGCGTATCCAGTTTTATGTTATTAGGGACGGTGTTTTTAAAAAATATATTCAATTTTATTTTAATAGCGGGGCGAGGGGCGCACTATAAAAAAGATTGATTTTTGGATTCATTCACAAGTTGGTCCTTTTTTATGTTATGGGGGGCGGTGTTTTTTAAAAAAATATTCATTTTGTATTTAAGTGGGGGGAGAGGCGAACTATATAAAAGTTAGTTTTTCGGATATCGTAAGGTGGTCCGATTGTATGTTATCAGGGGTATTATTTTTGAAGAAAATATTCGTTTTGTATTTTAATAGCGGGGGGATGTGTGCAATTAAAAAAGTTAGATTTTCAGATTTCTTTTACAAGGTGGTCCTATTTTATGTTATCGGGGACGGTGTTTTTAAAAAATTTTTTATTTTGTATTTAAGTGGGGGGGGGGATGCAATCTAGAAAAGTTAGAATTTCCGATTTTTTTCACACGGGGATCCAATTTTATGTTATTGGGTACGGTGTTTTTTAAAATATTCAATTTTATTTTGATAGCGGGGCGAGAGGCAACAATACAAAAATATCCATTTTGTATTTTAATAGCGGGGGGGAGGGCTGCAGTATAAAAAAGTTAGATTTTCCGATTTCTGTTACACTGGGATCGTATTTTATGTTATCGGGGATGGTATTTTTGAAGAAAATATTCGTTTTGTATTTTAATAGGGGGGAGGGAAAAACTATATGAAAGTTAGATTTTCCGATTTCTTTCACACTGGGATCATATTTTATGTTATCGGGGACGGTGTTTTTGAAGAAAATATTCGTTTTGTATTTAAGGGGGGATGAAGCAATCTAGAAGAGTTTGATTTTCGGATATCATAAGGTGGTCCAATTGTATGTTATCAGCGGTATTATTTTTGAAGAAAATATTCGTTTTGTATTTTAATAGCGGGGGGAGGTGTGCAATAAAAAAAGTTAGATTTTCAGATTTCTTTTACAAGGTAGTCCTATTTTATGTTATCGGGGACGGTGTTTTTGAAAAGATATTCAATTTTATTTTAATAGCGGGGCGAGGGGCGCACTATAAAAAAGATTGGTTTTGTATTTTAATAGCGGTGGGAGGGGTGCAGTATAAAAAAGTTAGATTTTCCGATTTCTGTTACACTGGGATCGTATTTTATGTTATCGGTGATGGTATTTTTGAAGAAAATATTCGTTTTGTATTTAAGGGGGGATGAAGCAATCTAGAAAAGTTTGATTTTCGTTTTTTTTTTACAAGGTGGTTCTATTTTATTTTATCGGGAACGGTGTTTTTAAAGAAAATATTCATTTTATATTTAATTGGGGTGAGAGGCGAACTATATAAAAGTTAAATTTTCAGATTTTTTTTCACACGCGTATCCAGTTTTATGTTATTAGGGACGGTGTTTTTTAAAATATATTCAATTTTATATTAATAGCGGGGCGAGAGGCAACAATACAAAAATATTTATTTTGTATTTTAATAGCGGGGGGAGGGGTGCAGTATAAAAAAGTTAGATTTTCAGATTTCTTTTACAAGGTGGTCCTATTCTATGTTATCGGGGACGGTGTTTTTGAAAAAATTATTTATTTTGTATTTAAGTGGGGGGGATGCAATCTAGAAAAGTTAGAATTTCCGATTTCTTTTAGAAGGTTGTCAAACTTTATGTTATCGGGTGCGGTTTTTTTTGAAAAAAATATTCATTTTGTATTTAAATAGGGGGGAGGGAAAAACTATATGAAAGTTAGATTTTCGGATTTCTTTCACACTGGGATCGTATTTTATGTTATCGGGGACGGTGTTTTTGAAGAAAATATTCATTTTGTATTTAATTGGGGTGGGAGGCGAACTATGTAATAGTTAAATTTTCAGATTTTTTTCACACGCGTATCCAGTTTTATGTTATTAGGGACGGTGTTTTTAAAAAATATATTCAATTTTATTTTAATAGCGGGGCGAGGGGCGCGCTATAAAAAAGATTGATTTTTGGATTCATTCACAAGTTGGTCCTTTTTTATGTTATGGGGGGCGGTGTTTTTTAAAAAAATATTCATTTTGTATTTAAGTGGGGGGAGAGGCGAACTATATAAAAGTTAGATTTTCGGATATCGTAAGGTGGTCCAATTGTATGTTATCAGGGGTATTATTTTTGAAGAAAATATTCGTTTTGTATTTTAAAAGCGGGGGGATGTGTGCAATTAAAAAAGTTAGATTTTCAGATTTCTTTTACAAGGTGGTCCTATTTTATGTTATCGGGGACGGTGTTTTTAAAAAATTATTTATTTTGTATTTAAGTGGGGGGGGGGGGATGCAATCTAGAAAAGTTAGAATTTCCGATTTTTTTCACACGGGGATCCAATTTTATGTTTTTGGGGACGGTATTTTAAAAAAATTATTCAATTTTATTTTAATAGCGGGGCGAGGGGCAACAATACAAAAATATTTATTTTGTATTTTAATAGCGGGGGGAGGGGTGCAGAATAAAAAAGTTAGATTTTCGGATATCATAAGGTGGTCCAATTGTATGTTATCAGGGGTATTATTTTTGAAGAAAATATTCATTTTGTATTTAAGTGGGGGGGAGGGCCGAACTATATAAAAGTTAGATTTTCGTATATCATAAGGTGGTCCAATTTTATGTTATCAGGTGCAGTGTTTTTGAAGAAAATGTTTATTTTGTATGTAATTGGGGGGTGAAGCAGTATTAAAATGTTAGACTTCGCATTTCTCTTTATAAGTCGGTCCAATTTTATGTTTTTGGGGGCGGTGTTTTTAAAAAAAATATTTATTTTGTATGTAACTGGGGGGGGGGGGTGCAATCTAGAAAAGTTAGAATTTCCGACTTTTTTCACACGGGGATCCAGTTTTATGTTATTGGGTACGGTGTTTTTAAAAATATATTTAATTTTATATTAATAGCGGGGCGAGAGGCAAAAATACAAAAATATTCATTTTGTATTTTAATAGCGGGGGGAGGGTTGCAGTATAAAAAAGTTAGATTTTCCGATTTCTTTCACACTTGGATCGTATTTTATGTTATCGGGGACGGTGTTTATGAAGAAAATATTCGTTTTGTATTTAAGAGGGGATGAAGCAATCTAGAAAAGTTTGACTTTCGGATTTCTCTTTATAAGTTGGTCTAATTTTATGTTATCGGTGCGGGTTTTTTTGAAAAAAATATTTATTTTGTATTTAAATAGGGGGGGGGGGGAACTATATGAAAGTTAGATTTTCGGATTTTTTTCGCAAGGTGATCCAATTTTATTTTATCCGAGACTGTATTTTGAAATTATATTCGATTTGTATTTTAATAGCGTGGGGAGGGGCGAACTATATAAAAGTTAGATTTTCGGATTTCTTTCACAAGGTGGTCCTATTTTATGTTATCGGGGACGGTTTTTTTAAGAAAATATTCATTTTGTATTTAAGTGGGGGGAGGGCCGAACTATATAAAAGTTAGATTTTCGTATATCATAAGGTGGTCCAATTTTATGTTATCAGGTGCAGTGTTTTTGAAGAAAATGTTTATTTTGTATGTAATTGGGGGGGTGAAGCAGTATTAAAATGTTAGACTTCGCATTTCTCTTTATAAGTCGGTCCAATTTTATGTTTTTGGGGGCGGTGTTTTTAAAAAAAATATTTATTTTGTATGTAACTGGGGGGGGGGGGATGCAATCTAGAAAAGTTAGAATTTCCGACTTTTTTCACACGGGGATCCAATTTTATGTTATTGGGTACGGTGTTTTTAAAAATATAATCAATTTTATATTAATAGCGGGGAGAGAGGGAACAATACAAAAATATTTATTTTGTATTTTAATAGTGGGGGGGAGGGGTGCAGTATAAAAAAGTTAGATTTTCCGATTTCTGTTACACTGGGATCGTATTTTATGTTATCGGGGATGGTATTTTTGAAGAAAAGATTCGTTTTGTATTTAAGGGGGATGAAGCAATCTAGAAAAGTTTGAATTTACGATTTCTTTTAGAAGGTTGTCGAACTTTATGTTATCGGGTGCGGTTTTTTTGAAAAAAATATTCATTTTGTATTTAAATAGGGGGGAGGGAAAAACTATATGAATGTTAGATTTTCGGATTTCTTTCACACTGGGATCATATTTTATGTTATCGGGGACGGTGTTTTTGAAGAAAATATTCGTTTTGTATTTAAGGGGGGATGAAGCAATCTAGAAAAGTTTGACTTTCGGATTTCTCTTTATAAGTCGGTCCAATTATATGTTCTCGGCGCGGGTTTTTTGAAAAAAATATTTATTTTGTATTTAAATAGGGGGGGAGGGGGAAAACTATATAAAAGTTAGATTTTCGGATTTCTTTCACAAGGTGGTCCTATTTTTTGTTATCGGGGACGGTTTTTTTAAGAAAATATTCATTTTGTATTTAAGTGGGGGGAGGGCGGAACTATAAAAAAGTTAGATTTTCGTATATTATAAGGTGGTCCAATTTTATGTTATCAGGTGCAGTGTTTTTGAAGAAATTGTTTATTTTGTATGTAATTGGGGGGTGAAGCAGTATTAAAAAGTTAGACTTCGTATTTCTCTTTATAAGTCGGTCCAATTTTATGTTTTTGGGGGCGGTGTTTTTGAAAAAAATATTTATTTTGTATGTAACTGGGGGGGGGGGGATGATGCAATCTAGAAAAGTTAGAATTTCCGACTTTTTTCACACGGGGATCCAATTTTATGTTATTGGGTACGGTGTTTTTTAAAATATATTCAATTTTATTTTAATAGCGGGGCGAGAGGCAACAATACAAAAATATCCATTTTGTATTTTAATGGCGGGGGGAGGGCTGCAGTATAAAAAAGTTAGATTTTCCGATTTCTGTTACACTGGGATCGTATTTTATGTTATCGGGGATGGTATTTTTGAAGAAAATATTTGTTTTGTATTTAAATAGGGGGGAGGGAAAAACTATATGAAAGTTAGATTTTCCGATTTCTTTCACACTAGGATCATATTTTATGTTATCGGGGACGGTGTTTTTGAAGAAAATATTCGTTTTGTATTTAAGGGGGGATGAAGCAATCTAGAAGAGTTTGATTTTCGTTTTTTTTTTTACAAGGTGGTTCTATTTTATTTTATCGGGAACGGTGTTTTTAAAGAAAATATTCATTTTATATTTAATTGGGGTGAGAGGCGAACTATATAAAAGTTAAATTTTCAGATTTTTTTTCACACGCGTATCCAGTTTTATGTTATTAGGGACGGTGTTTTTAAAAAATATATTCAATTTTATTTTAATAGCGGGGCGAGGGGCGCACTATAAAAAAGATTGATTTTTGGATTCCTTCACAAGTTGGTCCTTTTTTATGTTATGGGGGGCGGTGTTTTTGAAAAAAATATTCATTTTGTATTTAAGTGGGGGGAGAGGCGAACTATATAAAAGTTAGATTTTCGGATATCATAAGGTGGTCCAATTGTATGTTATCAGCGGTATTATTTTTGAAGAAAATATTAGTTTTGTATTTTAATAGCGGGGGGAGGTGTGCAATAAAAAAAGTTAGATTTTCAGATTTCTTTTACAAGGTAGTCCTATTTTATGTTATCGGGGACGGTGTTTTTGAAAAGATATTCAATTTTATTTTAATAGCGGGGCGAGGGGCGCACTATAAAAAAGATTGGTTTTGTATTTTAATAGCGGTGGGAGGGGGGCAGTATAAAAAAGTTAGATTTTCCGATTTCTGTTACACTGGGATCGTATTTTATGTTATCGGTGATGGTATTTTTGAAGAAAAGATTCGTTTTGTATTTAAGGGGGGATGAAGCAATCTAGAAAAGTTTGATTTTCGTTTTTTTTTTTACAAGGTGGTTCTATTTTATTTTATCGGGAACGGTGTTTTTAAAGAAAATATTCACTTTGTATTTAATTAGGGTGAGAGGCGAACTATATAAAAGTTAAATTTTCAGATTTTTTTCACACGCGTATCCAGTTTTATGTTATTAGGGACGGTGTTTTTTAAAAAAAAATATTCAATTTTATTTTAATAGCGGGGCGAGGGGTGCATTATAAAAAAGATTGATTTTCGGATTCATTCACAAGTTGGTCCTTTTTTATGTAATGGGGGGGGCGGTGTTTTTGAAAAAAATATTTATTTTGTATTTAAGTTGGGTGAGAGGCGAACTATATAAAAGTTAGATTTTCGGATATCATAAGGTGGTCCAATTGTATGTTATCAGGGGTATTATTTTTGAAGAAAATATTCGTTTTGTATTTTAATAGCGGGGGGATGTGTGCAATAAAAAAAGTTAGATTTTCAGATTTCTTTTACAAGGTGGTCCTATTTTATGTTATCGGGGACAGTGTTTTTGAAAAAATTATTTATTTTGTATTTAAGTGGGGGGGGGATCAGAGATAAATACGAATATTCGTATTCGCATATAGGAATACGAATTTATTTGTATTCGCAAATTTAAATACGAATATTCGATTATTCGCAGGGAAAATCTGCGAATATTCGCGCATTCGCAGGGAAATTCTGCGAATAATCGTATTCTCACAGCCGAAATACACAAATTCGTTCGTATTTACTTGAGGAAAATATAAATACACTCGTATTCACTGCCAAAATATACCAATACACTCCTATTCCGGGGAAAAAAAGAACGAAGAAATTTGCATTCGCAGGTCAAAAATGGGAATTCGGCTATATCCCCAAAATCTAAACAATATCATAGGAAGAAATGAAAATAAATTATATGTTCTTTGATATTTTTGATTATGAATTTGATATTTTTGATGATTACCTTGAAGTATCTAAATATTTAATTGCTGTGTGTAAATTGGGCTTTCCCGTTAATTCTTAAATAAATAAATGTACTACCACACAACTTATTTTCTACGATGACCCTTATAATTCAAGATTAGTTATTAAAACGTATATTTTGGAACAACAAAGTGAAAATAACCAATTATTTCTTTATGACAGGAAATTATTGCTAAATAACTCGGGGTAAGTTTTACGAAAAAACGTGAAAAATGAAAGTGGTCGTTTAAACGAAAAAATCCTTTAAAGAAGTAAACAAAGTGCGACTTTTTGCATTTGAATCAATTTAGTTCCGAAACCATAGATCCCAGTTACAAATGGTTTAGATCCAAAAATGTTGTTTAATTAATTGCTGACATGGGAACCGTTTTCAAATTTTCGTTTTGAATAATTTCAAGAGAGCTAATTTTTGTAATCACTCTTGAAGTTGCCTACATAAGCTTTGAAAATTACCGAACGCATTTTTGGATGCTGCGATCTTTACTATTTAAGCTGCAGTTTCTAGAGCAAACAGCAGTCTACATTAAATTATCTTATATACATCTTACAAATCTATATTATATATATCTTATAAATATAAATCAGTTCAAAATGTAATGTATGTTCATAAAAAATATTAAAAAACAAAACTCCGATAATCTTAAAATCGTAATTCCCCAAATTTAACATTGAAATTGGTAACAAAATTGCTAAAATACATGAACGAGATTTTCAGATGTTCAAAAACGAGATTTATATGTAACTAAAGACCCTTCTAGTAATGCTCCTGCAGTTAAATTTAAAATGAAGTTGAGGAAATCCTAAGCACTCATAAAGACGGCAAGGATCTTCAAGAAATATTAGATTTTTCATCGAAGAAGAGGAAAATTGCAGAGAAATTAGAACCTTTTCACTTCCGCCCCAGAGCCCATTTTTCTTCCGCTATAAAACCCGGTAACTCCTGATGTCTTCCACATGTTGATCGTCCACCTACTTCTCACAAACGACTAAAGCAATGGAACATAAACAACTTCTTATAAGTCCGAGCTATCATCGCCCGCCAACACCTGCTCCACCGGCAAGTCATCTCTCTTTACCTAATCCTATAACCCTAGATTATAATGTAATATTCTGTAATATTAGTGGTTACTCAAATATTTTTGGTAATAACATAAACACAAATGAAACAGATATTTCTAATAATACACTGGCGCTGTGTTTAGTTGAAACCTGGCTGTTAGACGATTATCCAGTAAATCCCTATTGGCTAAATGATTTTTTACCATTTACAGCAAATGCGGTAAAGACTAAAACTACTAGTAGGGGGAGTGGAGGAATAATTACTTTTATAAATAAACCTTATCTACCGATATTAGCTTACTAGAAAAAAATCAGTTTATTATTATAGTGGGATTTAATTTTAAATCTAACCACATAATTTTATGTAACACTTACTTTCCTCCAAGTTCTGATATTGACGATTGCTTAGATATATTCAATTATAGCTTATCGAATATCTTGATCAATTATCCGAATACCAAAATAGTCCTTTGTCGGGATTATAATTGTCACGTGGGAGGCCTAAACAACCTATACCCTAACACAATTGGCTCTCCATATCTCTATGACACCCGAATAGTTACCCATGAACATATAAATAAAAGAGGTAGAATGTTAGCCGAAACGATGGAGTCCTTAGGATTTTTCCTGTGTAATGGGCGGTCAATGTCTGATAGACCAGGTAAAATTACCCACATTTCAAGCAATGGAAAATTGATTTGATTGATGACAATTGATTTGATATGGATTAATGATAACTTTCTTACATTATTTTTGGACATGAAAATATCAACTCTTACCGAATTCACTGATCATCTTTCTTGTATTCTCACAATCCAATATTCAAGCCTTCAATCTATTGATAATAAAGGAAAGTTTCACAATGATCACAAAATGCATATAAAATGGAAACAGGAAAACATATTAAAGTTTGCTTACTACCTATTTAACTCAGAAAGAATATATTTTAACTCCGAAAATTCCAATTATCTCTATGATAATTTTATCACTGGTATAACCTCTCGTGAATTCTGGATTGAGTGACGAAAAATTTGAGCAGCGTGTTCTTCTGGGGGCCAACGCAAATGCAAAATTTTGACATTGTTTTCAGATTGAATATTTTATAAATGATTATTGCAATTATTAGCAAACTTTAATTTCTTTAAATTAGATAATATTTTTGTTTTGTTTTTATGAATTGATTAAGTTGCCTATTTCTAGAATTATTTCCCTGATTATACATGTGAAGAATTATTTTTGATTCTTTTTAATATTTTTTAATTGATTATTGCAATTAAGCAAACATTAATTTCTTTAAATTTATTAATACTTTTGTTTTATTTTTATGAATTGGTTGATTATTGCATATTTCTAGAATTAGTTCCTACTTAATAAAATATTTGATTACTCATGTGAAGAATTATTTTTAATTCTTTTTAATATTTTTGAATTGATTATTGCAATTAAGCAAACATTAATTTCTTTAAATTTATTAAAACTTTTGGTTTGTTTTTATAAATTGGTTGATTATTGCATATTCTAGAATTATTTCCTATTTGATAAAATATTTGATTACTCATTATTTTTTTTTTTTTTAATGAATTGATTGATAATTGCCGATTTCTAGAATTAGTTCCTGCTTAATAAAATATTTGGTTACACATTTGAGAATTATTTTTAATATTTTTAATTGATTATTCCAATTAACCAAACATTAATTTCTTCAAATTGATTAATACTTTTGTTTTGTTTTTATGAATTGATTGATAATTGCCTATATCTACAATTAGTTCCTACTTAATACAAAATTTTGATTACACACTGGAAGAATTATTTGATGCATTATTATGACCTTATGATTTATATTAGTATTACCTGTTTGATTAATTATTTGATGAATAAATCCTCCTCCACGAAAATCCAGGAAAAAATACTAATACAGGTATATTCTCAACTAATAACACTAATTAAGGCATTCCATGACTAAACATTAATCTTGTTGTATTAAGTTTTAGGTTAATTTTAAAAGTGATTCTTAAAAGTAATATATTTTTAATGTAAATTATAGTAATTCGACAAACATGATTTTCACCAGTTCAACAAAAACTAGGTCTTTTGTTAATATTAAAGATTTGGCTTGCCCAATGATTATTTTTATGGCTGCTTCAACATTATTGAGTCCTGGAATGCATGAATTAGTGTTTTTAAAAATTTAATTTGATTCTTGGCGAATTTTGCCCAGTACTTATAATATTTAAAAACTTTTTAGTTGAGAAAATAGATATATTCATATTTTTTTCCAGCGAAGATAGGTGAATTCGTATATTTTGGTAGCGAATACGAGTGTATTACTGTATTTCAGCTGCGAAAATATTAATATTCGCAGATTTTTCCTGCGAATGCGCGATTATTCGCAGATTTTCCCTGCGAATAATCGAATATTCTCATTTAAATTTGCGAATAATCGAATATTCGTATTTAAATTTGCGAATAATCAAATATTCGTATTTAAATTTGCGAATACAAATAAATTCGTATTCCTATATGCGAATACGAATATTCGTATTCGTATTCGCAGGTTAAGAGTGATTTTTCTAATATTCGTATTCGTATTCGCGAATACGAATACGCCCAACTCTGGGGGGGATGCAATCTAGAAAAGTTAGAATTTCCGATTTTTTTTCACACGGGGATCCAATTTTATGTTTTTGGGGACGGTGTTTTTAAAAAAATATTCAATTTTATTTTAATAGTGGGGCGAGGGGCGCACTATAAAAAAGATTGATTTTCGGATTTTGTTTACAAAGTGGTCCTATTTTATGTTATGGGGGGCGGTGTTTTTGAAAAAAATATTCATATTGTATTTTAATAGCGGGGGGAGGGGTGCAGAATAAAAAGGATTGATTTTCGGTTATTATAAGGTGGTCCAATTATATGTTATCAGGGGTATTATTTTTGAAGAAAATATTCATTTTGTATTTAAGTTTCGGTGGAGGGGGGTGCAAGATAAAAAAGTTAGAATTTCCGATTTCTTTCAGAAGGTGGTCCAAACGGTATTTTGAAATTATATTCAAATTGTATTTAAGTGGGGAGAAAGGCGAACTATATAAAAGTAAGATTTTTCGATTTTTTTTACAAGGGGATCTTATTTTATGTTATTAGGGACGGTGTTTTTTAAAAAATATTCAATTTTTTTGGCGAGGGGCGAACTATATAATAGTTAAATTTTCAGATTTTTTTCACACGCGTATCCAGTTTTATGTTATTAGGGACGGTGTTTTTAAAAAAAATATTCAATTTTATTTTAATAGCGGGGTGAGGGGCGCACTATAAAAAGGATTGATTTTCGGATTTCATTCAAAAGTTGGTCCTTTTTTATGTTATGGGGGGCGGTGCTTTTAAAAAAGATATTTATTTTGTATTTAAATAGGGGGGGAGGGGAAAACTATATGAAAGTTAGATTTTCGGATATTTTTCGCAAGGTGATCCAATTTTATTTTATCCGAGACTGTATTTTGAAATTATATTCGATTTGTATTTTAATAGCGGGGCGAGGGGCCCACTATAAAAATGATTGATTTTCGGATTTTATTCACAAGGTGGTCCTTTTTTATGTTAAGGGGGCGGTGTTTTTGAAAAAAATATTCATCTTGTATTTTAATAGCGGCGGGAGGGGTGCAATAATAAAAGTTAGATTTTCGTATATCATAAGGTGGTCCAATTTTATGTTATCAGGTGCAGTGCTTTTGAAGAAAATGTTTATTTTGTGTGTAATTGGGGGGTGAAGCAGTATTAAAAAGTTAGACTTCGCATTTCTCTTTATAAGTCGGTCCAATTTTATGTTTTTGGGGGCGGTGTTTTTGAAAAAAATATTTATTTTGTATGTAGTTGGGGGGGGGGGGGGATGCAATCTAGAGAAGTTATAATTTCCGACTTTTTTCATACGGGGATCCAATTTTATGTTATTGGGTACGGTGTTTTTAAAATTATATTCAATTTTATATTAATAGCGGGGCGAGAGGCAACAATACAAAAATATCCATTTTGTATTTTAATAGCGGGGGGAGGGCTGCAGTATAAAAAAGTTAGATTTTTCGATTTCTGTTACACTGGGATCGTATTTTATGTTATCGGGGACGGTATTTTTGAAAAAAATATTCGTTTTGTATTTAAGGGGGGAGGAAGCAATCTAGAAAAGTTTCAATTTACGATTTCTTTTAGAAGGTTGTCAAACTTTGTTATCGGGTGCAGTTTTTTTTGAAAAAAATATTCATTTTTTATTTAAATAGGGGGGAGGGAAAAACTATATGAAAGTTAGATTTTCGGATTTCTTTCACACTGGGATCGTATTTTATGTTATCGGGGACGGTGTTGTGAAGAAAATATTCGTTTTGTATTTAAGGGGGGGGGGGATGAAGCAATCTAGAAAAGTTTGAATTTACGATTTCTTTTAGAAGGTGGTCCAATTTTATGTTATCGGGTGCGGTTTTTTTTGAAAAAAATATTTATTTTGTATTGAAATAGGGGGGAGGGAAAAACTATTTTTTCCTTTAATAGCAGGGAAGGGGTGCAATAAAAAAAGTTAGATTTTCCGATTTCTTTCAGAAAGTGGTCCAAACGGTATTTTGAAATTATATTCAAATTGTATTTTAATAGCGTGGGGAGGGGCAAAATATATAGAAGTTAGATTTTCCGATTTCTTTCATACTGGGATCCTACTTCAGGTTTTCGGAGACGGTGTTTTCGAAGAAAATATTCGTTTTGTATTTAAGGGGGGGGGATGAAGAAATCTAGAAAAGTTTGAATTTACGATTTCTTTCTGAAGGTGCTCCAATTTTATGTTATCGGGTGCGGTTTTTTTGAAAAAAATATTCATTTTGTATTCCGACTTTTTTCACACGAGGATCCAATTTTATGTTATTTGGGACGCTGTTTTTTAAAAATATATTCAATTTTATTTTAATAGCGGGGCGAGGGGCCCACTATAAAAATGATTGATTTTCGGATTTTATTCACAAGGTGGTCCTTTTTTATGTTAAGGGGGCGGTGTTTTTGAAAAAAATATTCATCTTGTATTTTAATAGCGGCGGGAGGGGTGCAATAAAAAAAGTTAGATTTTCGGATTTCTTTTACAAGGTGGTCCTATTTTATGTTATCAGGGACGGTGTTTTTTAAGCAAATGTTCATTTTTATTTAAGTGGGGGGAGGGGCGAACTATATAAAAGTTAGATTTTCGGATATCATAAGGTGGTCCAATTATATGTTATCAGGGGTATTATTTTTGAAGAAAATATTCGTTTTGTATTCAAGGGTGGGATGAAGCAATCTAGAAAAGTTTGAATTTACGATTTCTTTCAGAAGTTGGTCCAATTTTATGTTATCGGGTTCGCTTTTTTTGATAAAAATATTCATTTTGTATTCCGACTTTTTTCACACTGGGATCCAATTTTATGTTATTTGGGACGGTGTTTTTAAAAATATGTTCAATTTTATTTTAATAGCGGGCCGAGGGGTCTACTATAAAAAAGGTTGATTTTCGGATTTTATTCACAGGGTGGTCCTATTTTATGTTATGGGGGGCGGTGTTATTGAAAAAAATATTCATTTTTTATTTTAATATCGGGGGGGAGGGATGCAATCTAGAAATGTTCGAATTTCCGACTTTTTTCACACGGGATCCAATTTTATGTTATTGAGGACGGTGTTATTAAAAATATATCTAATTTTATTTTAATAGCGGGGGGATGGGTGCAATAAAAAAAGTTAGATTTTCGGATTTCTTTTACAAGATGGTCCTATTTTATTTTATCGGGGACGGTGTTTTTTAAGAAAATATTCATTTTTATTTAAGTGGGGGGTGGGCGAACTATATAAAAGTTAGATTTTCAGATATCATGAGGTGGTCCAATTGTATGTTATCAGGGGTATTATTTTTGAAGAAAATATTGGTTTTGTTTTTAAGAGGGGGGGAGGGTGAAGCGATCTAGAAAAGTTTGAATTAACGATTTCTTTCAGAAGGTGGTCCAATTTTATGTTATCGGGTGCGGTTTTTTTGAAAAAAATATTTATTTTGTATTGAAATAGGGGGAGAGAAAAACTATATGAAAGTTAGATTATCGGATTTCTTTCACATTGGGATCGTATTTTATGTTATCGGGTGCGGTTTTTTTGAAAAAAATATTCATTTTGTATTCCGACTTTTTTCACACTGGGATCCAATTTTATGTTATTTGGGACAGTGTTTTTAAAAATATATTCAATTTTATTTTAATAGCGGGGCGAGGGGCCTACTATAAAAAAGATTTATTTTCGGATTTTATTCACAAGGTGGTCCAATGTTATGTTATCAGGTTTGGTTTTTTTTAAAAAATATTTATTTTGTATTCCGACTTTTTTCACACTGGGATCCAATTTTATGTTATTTGGGGCGGTGTTTTTAAAAATATATTCAATTTTATTTTAATAGCATGGCGAGGGGCCTACTATAAAAAAGATTGATTTTCGGATTTTATTCACAAGGTGGTCCAATTTTATGTTATCAGGTTTGGTTTTTTTGAAAAAATATTTATTTTGTATTCCGACTTTATTCACAAGGTGGTCCTTTTTTATGTTAAGGGGGCGGTGTTTTTGAAAAAAATATTCATCTTGTATTTTAATAGCGGCGGGAGGGGTGCAATAAAAAAAGTTAGATTTTCGGATTTCTTTTACAAGGTGGTCCTATTTTATGTTATCAGGGACGGTGTTTTTCAAGCAAATGTTCATTTTTATTTAAGTGGGGGGAGGGGCGAACTATATAATAGTTAGATTTTCGGATATCATAAGGTGGTCCAATTGTATGTTATGAGGGGTATTATTTTTGAAGAAAATATTCGTTTTGTATTTAAGGGGGGGATGAAGCAATCTAGAAAAGTTTGAATTTATGATTTCTTTCAGAAGGTGGTCAAATTTTATGTTATCGGGTGCGGTTTTTTTGAAAAAAATATTCATTTTGTATTTAAATAGGGGGGAGGGAAAAACTATATGAAAGTTAGATTTTCGGTTTTCTTTCACATTGGGATCGTATTTTATGTTATTGGGTGCGGTTTTTTTTGAAAAAAATATTCATTTTGTATTCCGACTTTTTTCACACTGGGATCCAATTTTATGTTATTTGGGACGGTGTTTTTAAAAATATATTCAATTTTCTTTTAATAGCGGGGCGAGGGGCCTACTATAAAAAAGATTTATTTTCGGATTTTATTCACAAGGTGGTCCAATTTTATGTTATCAGGTTTGGTTTTTTTGAAAAAATATTTATTTTGTATTCCGACTTTTTTCACACTGGGATCCAATTTTATGTTATTTGGGGCGGTGTTTTTGAAAAAAATATTCATCTTGTATTTTAATAGCGGCGGGAGGGGTGCAATAAAAAAAGTTAGATTTTCGGATTTCTTTTACAAGGTGGTCCTATTTTATGTTATCAGGGACGGTGTTTTTTAAGCAAATGTTCATTTTTATTTAAGTGGGGGGAGGGGCGAACTATATAAAAGTTAGATTTTCGGATATCATAAGGTGGTCCAATTGTATGTTATCAGGGGTATTATTTTTGAAGAAAATATTCGTTTTGTATTCAAGGGTGGGATGAAGCAATCTAGAAAGGTTTGAATTTACGATTTCTTTCAGAAGTTGGTCCAATTTTATGTTATCGGGTTCGCTTTTTTTGATAAAAATATTCATTTTGTATTCCGACTTTTTTCACACTGGGATCCAATTTTATGTTATTTGGGACGGTGTTTTTAAAAATATGTTCAATTTTATTTTAATAGCGGGCCGAGGGGTCTACTATAAAAAAGGTTGATTTTCGGATTTTATTCACAGGGTGGACCTATTTTATGTTATGGGGGGCGGTGTTATTGAAAAAAATATTCATTTTTTATTTTAATATCGGGGGGGAGGGATGCAATCTAGAAATGTTCGAATTTCCGACTTTTTTCACACGGGATCCAATTTTATGTTATTGAGGACGGTGTTATTAAAAATATATCTAATTTTATTTTAATAGCGGGGGGATGGGTGCAATAAAAAAAGTTAGATTTTCGGATTTCTTTTACAAGATGGTCCTATTTTATTTTATCGGGGACGGTGTTTTTTAAGAAAATATTCATTTTTATTTAAGTGGGGGGTGGGCGAACTATATAAAAGTTAGATTTTCAGATATCATGAGGTGGTCCAATTGTATGTTATCAGGGGTATTATTTTTGAAGAAAATATTGGGTTTGTTTTTAAGAGGGGGGGAGGGTGAAGCGATCTAGAAAAGTTTGAATTTACGATTTCTTTCAGAAGGTGGTCCAATTTTATGTTATCGGGTGCGGTTTTTTTGAAAAAAATATTTATTTTGTATTGAAATAGGGGGAGAGAAAAACTATATGAAAGTTAGATTATCGGATTTCTTTCACATTGGGATCGTATTTTATGTTATCGGGTGCGGTTTTTTTGAAAAAAATATTCATTTTGTATTCCGACTTTTTTCACACTGGGATCCAATTTTATATTATTTGGGACAGTGTTTTTAAAAATATATTCAATTTTATTTTAATAGCGGGGCGAGGGGCCTACTATAAAAAAGATTTATTTTCGGATTTTATTCACAAGGTGGTCCAATGTTATGTTATCAGGTTTGGTTTTTTTGAAAAAATATTTATTTTGTATTCCGACTTTTTTCACACTGGGATCCAATTTTATGTTATTTGGGGCGGTGTTTTTAAAAATATATTCAATTTTATTTTAATAGCATGGCGAGGGGCCTACTATAAAAAAGATTGATTTTCGGATTTTATTCACAAGGTGGTCCAATTTTATGTTATCAGGTTTGGTTTTTTTGAAAAAATATTTATTTTGTATTCCGACTTTATTCACAAGGTGGTCCTTTTTTATGTTAAGGGGGCGGTGTTTTTGAAAAAAATATTCATCTTGTATTTTAATAGCGGCGGGAGGGGTGCAATAAAAAAAGTTAGATTTTCGGATTTCTTTTACAAGGTGGTCCTATTTTATGTTATCAGGGACGGTGTTTTTCAAGCAAATGTTCATTTTTATTTAAGTGGGGGGAGGGGCGAACTATATAATTATTCTAATAGCATGGCGAGGGGCCTACTATAAAAAAGATTGATTTTCGGATTTTATTCACAAGGTGGTCCTTTTTTATGTTAAGGGG